>CM035157.1:101551992-102151992 GCA_020205615.1 Panax quinquefolius
GCCAATGCCAAGAACTTTTCACCGCTATCATCCTTTGTCTTTGTTTCAACAATGGCAGCAGTAGAGGTATTCTTGGAATTCTTCTTCCGGGAATCACGACTATGATCCCACCATTCTGGATATCCCACAAGTTCATAGCATCGACTTTTTGTATGACCCGTTTGATCACAATGGGTGCATTTGTATGATGATTTGTCGCCACCATTAGCATTCTTAGGATGGATGTTCTTCTTTTTGTCTTGCTGGTGTTGAGGAGACCAATTTTGATTAGACCGGTTTCGAGTCACCATGGCTGAAGCTTCAGAATTTTCCAGTTGTCCGTTCATCACCCCACGTCGAACATCTTCGCGGCGAACTAGGGCATAACAATCTTCTAATTCAGGGATAGGATCTTTCCTCAAGATTTTGCCGCGCACTTGCTCGAAATCACCCTCTAATCCAGCGAGAAAGATATGCACCCTTTGTCGCTGAAGCAATTTCTGATAGAATGTAATATCTGTCTTATCCACCATGACCATTTTATCACGATGATCCAACTCAATCAAGATTTCAATCGATTCTCCATAATATATAGAGAGCGATTCGTCATTTTTTTTTCGCAGATAAAGCCCTTTGGTTCAAGGTAAAACTTGTAATTCATCCGCTTCCATCATAAAAGGCTTTAGACAGAGCTTTCCAAATATCTGTGTAGGTAGGTAGCGAATGTATTGCTTCATAATCTCCGGGGACATAGACACATCAAGAACCATCTTTTGACCTTCCGATTGTATTCAATACCACTTTTCATAGCCTTCATCTTTCTCCTTAAGACGATTAATGTGCTACGAATGAAGGAGAGTTTCTCCTTCTCAGCAATTTGCATCTCTAACATTTGAGACCACAAATCATAGTTGGTCTCATTCAATACAATTCCTACATTGAATGATGAACCTTCGTGTTGAATAATGATGGGGGTAGAATCTGACTTGCTCATGGTTTAAGGATTCAAAGAAGAATGATTTAGAGTTTCGTGGCTTTGATACCAACTTGAAAATCAGAGAAGAATATTTTCATTCATATATTTTTATGTATCCTTACATGTACATATTTATAGAGATAGTAGAGATCCTACAATCAAGCTATTCATCCTACAATCAAGCTATTCCTATAATTAAGTTATTATCTATTCCTATAATTAAGTTACAATAGAGAATCTTTGACTATTAATCCAATATCGCAACATCGACAACAAACGTTACTATCTTAAACTATATATGGAACCACATCGATAGTAATACAATCAACAACTGTGACTTGTTTTTCCCATTGAACCTATAAACTAGGGGTAACCTAAGAATAGGTTGGGTTTCCATCACCCCTGACTCTAAGTGGTTTAAGTTTCATATCATAAATAGTTAAACTTACTAAGCTCTCGTCAAAGTCTTAGTAAAAAGATAAGTCAAGTCGTCACTTGACTTCCTCGTAAACAACTATTATGATACCTTCTTGTATCAAAAAATATGTCTATAACCAACATGTCAAGACCTACCATTAAATATAATCTCATTTGCTTTGTATATAAAAACAATTTCATTATCACAATATAATGAACTAAGCAATTTTGGAAGTGGCCACAATTTGATGAAAACAACAAATTTCGATTCCAATTGCTTTCTACATCATATAAAGCAATAGTATTACTTACTACTTCAAGTAAATTATACCCTTCACAAAGAATAATAATATATCCACTTACTTGTGAAGAATATATTCACCTACTTGTGAATATTTTCTTAATCAAGATCACAACTAGCTATGAAAGATTAATAATTTGTACTTAATACAAATTTTTACTAACACAATATAGTGAAACAGAAGGCTTCAGAATAGGCCACAAATATCAAGCATAATCTGTTATTTCAAACGATCGTAGAGTGTCCTGTTTTGGGAGAAAATTCACCTACTTATGAATTTTATAATTTCCCACACTAATAATATAAGTGACACTTATGTTATCTTTTAAAACATTGAGAAATCTAATAAAAACTAATTTTAAATCACTAGTATACTAAGTTTAAAACTGACCTCGAGTATTGCATATCAAACATAAGGCTCCCACTAGCACATGTGTACTTCAGATTTGCAATAGTTATATCAGAATTAACTTTCAGTTTATTATTACTATTAAAGAATTATTAAATTCTTCAATCTCAAGGTTATAAAACTTAGTTCATTATAACCCTTAATATAATTAAATTAGTTTAGTTTAAATCCTCACCATATTTTCACATGATAATAAGATAATATCTATTTTACAAGTCTTTCAACATAAAGACAAAAAATAGATGTCTTCAACCCGCTTTTCATTAATAATGTTGTGTAAAATTATCAACATATCATTAACATACACAAAAATTATAACATTATAGTTTATACAATTATATTGTTAATGTAAATAATTATATATCTGATAAATAGGAAAAAAAGTGAAATACTAGTTCAAGGTTTAAACCATAAGTACATAAATGTTTTACACTTTAGCCTCTCAATCGAAAAAAATAAATCATCTTGTTCATTCACAATATACTCCCTCAATCATGGAGTAATATGATAATCGGTGCTAAAATGTTAAAATAGTTTATACTTTCTTGCTTAAAACCTTAAATCACTTATTCCTATATAACGAATTAGGCCCATTTGTCTAGTTCAAGCACAATCGTAGAACAACACATATGTCTACGCTACGAATCGTAGAGTGACCTGCACCAAACGATCGTAGAGCGACTACACCACCATCGAGCAACCCATATAACCATACTGTGAATATATACTTTCAAATGAAATGTAGAGTGCTACAGAGCTCCCAACTCTACTAATGTAGAGTCTCAAATCTACTATAGTAGAGTGCCTCCCAACTGTACGATAGTAGAGTGCAAAAGCACCAACTCTACGATAGTAGAGTGCCAAATCACTCCCAACTTTATGATAGTAGAGTGCCAAAGCACTCCCAACTCTACGATAATAGAGTGTTGAAGCACCAACTCTACTATAGTAGAGTGTCAAAGCACTCCCAACTCTACGATAGTAGAGTGCTGAAGCACCAACTCTACTATAGTAGAGTAACAACTCAACAAAGTCACTACGATTGTAGAGTGACAAATCAGTCAATGCAAGTCTTTTCTATATGATCTTTAATTTCGATAATTAATTAAGTGAAATAAATTCATATTTCAATATTGTTCAAAAGTTTTTGTTTCAAAGACTTTTATTTCATATGACTACATAACCAAATTGAATCTCACAATAAGAAAAGCCTTACTGTGACGCCCCCAAAACAGGTATACATCACCCATCTTGAGTCGCCAAATACATGGTACAGAATACAAATACAAACTAAATTATACAAACGTCGTGTAATATACGACAAAACATAGCTGAGAGTTTAAACAGGAATATTGCCTTCAAGACAATATCCACTCTTAAATAGAGTCCTCATTACATTTATTGTCACACTATTTTATAGAATAGTGAGGACTACTATAACACCATCACACCATTCCCCGACTAGTCCCGGCTACGTTCTCATTTCCTGAAGAGAATAATGAAAGCAAAAGGGTGAGCTCAACTAGCCCAGTAAGAAATATTATGACTAAGATAATGCAGGATAAATTATCATTAGCCTTCAACAATTTTAAACTGATAAAATACAATAGACATCAAGTTTAACTGCAGCGGAATAAGATATCAATTAGAAGAGTCAAATAGAGCATGATATCTACTATCTTCTATGATTTAAAATGTTTTCATCAATTTTTATCGCTGAGACTTAGCTTAATAAATAAACCACATCATCGAGTCATCCCTGCACTATGGGCCAAGGATATTCATTAAATCATCAATGGTCATGACTATACCAAATAATCCTCGGTCATAATCATATACAAAATCGTCCATCAATGCACTATGTGCCACCGAGGACTTTTACCACATCATTTATAACATTAAGGTGTCATGATTATACCGAATGATCCTCGGTCATAATCATACCAAGTCCATCTACGCACGTAAGCCAAAGATGACTTTCATCACAATATAAGCATGAGGATGATGACAATGACATAATAATTCAATAAAACAAGTTCAAGAATAAATTTTAAAGATTTATAAGTTAATTTATCCTAAAATCAATTACGTCCAAATTGTCAACATGATATTACTTTGTGGAGTAAAACTCAAGAATGCTCAGAAGAATATTTTCATGAAAAGATTTGGATGAAGCTTAAATATCCGTGGATATTCTACTAATTTCATGGAGTATAGAAGCCAAATCTTTAACCAACCGAGTATAATAGAATGTATGAAAGCGCAAATGAATTTTTTTGCCCGCCATGCAAAGAATCCACGTAGATAGATCATTTCCACAATTTAATAAAGAATGAATACGAAGGATCATTCACCGCGTATGCAGTAATCCACATATGTAAAAGTTATTCCAATGTAATAATAAAGAATAGAATAATAATGAAGAATTCACCAAGCATGCGATGATAGACCGCATGCATGTGTTATTCCCCAACGTAATAATAAAGAATGGAACCAGGTCATGCGTAATCCGCACAGACAGGATATTCCAACAGAATAATAAAGAATGGAACTAGGTCATGCGTAATTCGCACAAACAGGATGTTCCAACAAAATAATAAAGAATGGAACCAGGTCATGCGTAATCCGCACAGACAGGATGTTCCAACAGAATAATAAAGAATGGAATAACAACTCTTACGAGTATTGAAAGAAAATAACTCTCTTCATGAATACGAAAGAATAATACCTCTTACCTTAGAAGAAGACTGGATACTGGAATAGTGAGGTAGCAGACTTCTCTTCTTTTTTCTCTCTATAATTTCTCTCTATAATAATTGCTCTATAGCTTTAGTGAATTGGTGAGAAATGAAGGAAGAATAAGCTTCTATTTATAGGAAAATATAGTTTCGATAATTGCATGTTTTGGGGCTCAAAATATTACAGTATAATACCTTCCTCTTTTTTTTCATTTTTAATTTAGTCCTGCAAGTATTATCAAACTTGCACCACCTCCCCTAATAGTAAATAATGTTAATCAATAGTTCAATCATGTGAATCAATAGTTATAATCATGTGAAAATACGAATTACAGTATAGTACCTCCATCTATACCTCCATTTTTAACTTAGTCATGCAAGTATTATCAATCTTGCACCAACTCCCCTAATAGTACAAGAATGTGAATCAATAGTACACACATGTGAATAAATAGTTATAATCATGTGAATTAATAGCAATTAATTGCCCATTTATCCGATTAATTACCCGACTGGTCAGTAAAACTTCCAGACATCAATTAATATCGGAATAAATGTCGATTTTCACTAACACTAATAATTCCAACATAATGGAACTATAAATTTCATCTTTAATCAACACAAACTGTAAGACCCCGAAATTTTTTTTAAATAAAAAGGAATTTCCTTTATTTATTATTTTGAAATAGTAAGGGTTGATTTGATTAATGTGGATAGTTAAGGGTTAAATACGCAAGTATTTCAAAATAAGCAAGTGGTTATAAAATATTCATTTTTGTCGGGGAATATTCGTTTGGTCGTGGAATATTCGTACTGTCGGGGAATATTCGTTTGGTCGTGGAATATTCGTACTGTCGAGGAATATTCGTACGACGGCGCAGCCATGTGTGGGCCCCATAACGGAAAGCGATTGGATGAGGAAAATGACAAATATAAGTTGGTTAAAAATAACGGCGTAGTTGTTACCGTTAAGATCATTGGAATACCCGGTGGTTAAAATACGATGAATAATGGTTGTCGCATAAAGAAGACAAGGTATTGCACAAAGATTGTTGAATTATTGATCCTTACGTAAGAAGGCACTACTCAATAATTGTTACGGTGAGTTACCGCTCAATATTTTATTTTATTGATTCAATAATTTCTGCGTTGGTGTTTTATATTATCATTGTTTCAATAATTGTCACTTTGCACAAAGATTTCCCATTATCGATCAATAATTCATATTATTTGAATAATATTATTAGATAACATTATTGGCAATGTCTAGAAAGTTCATCTAAGAGAGGTTTGGTCACCTAATCATGGCGCCCGAAGAAGGAGAGATCCTTATTGGAAAGCCCTCTTCCGGGAATGTACTGGTTGTCATAAATGTGATTCTCGTAATATTATTTGTGAATAATTAATTATTGATTCATATGATAAGGAAATATTTATTTTATATGAATATAAATGATGGATTTATTTATGTGGTTATTAATGAAGGAATTAATGTTGAGGTGTTTTATCAAGATTTTATCGGATTGGAGGTATTAAAAATCAAATCGGGGTTTGAGATATATCATGGGGTTATAATTTTAATCCGACCGTTGATTGTGGTAATTTTTGGGTATGTTATACATACATAAGTTGAGTATATGTCCACAAATTTTGAACCGTTAAAATGCACGAATGATTTGTTGTGAATTTTAAGAGGTGTTTCGGATTAAATTAGGTTTATAATTGATTTTGGTGGAAAATTCTAGAATTGAGTGGGCCCCACTTGTGGTTGGTGAAAAAATGTGCTGAATTTTATTTCAAATGTGGTGGGTGGCAATAGTAGCAGGTGTAAAGCCATCGTAGTAAAGCAGTCAAGTCCGCTTGGCCACGGCTAACATTTTCCTATAAATAGAGGGCTAAGTTAGAATTGAAAATCACACCGTAAACAAAGTTTTCTCTTTTCTCTCTCTATATTATTGAGCGTATTTTGTGAGTATTTAGATACTTTGAGAGTTGTTGTCAAGATAAGTTTCATTCAAAGATCACTTGAGACCTTTCCTTCAAAATAATCGATTCTTTGAGGTAAGGGATATTATTTTTTTCGTAATGATATTATTTCTTCAATATCATTATCTTTGAAATGTTGATCGAAGTTTTTATCAAATTTGGAACTTTTTCATGTCTGGGGTTACTATTCATGAGTTACTATTCACGAGTACTATTCATGAAGCGTGAAAATGTTTTTTGTGGAATTTCTATCTTTTGGTGTCTGAGTTACTATTCACATGATACTAAGACTATTCACGATATACCTGACTATTCACGTACTGCAGCACTATTCATCGAAAAATAAAATTTCTTCTTTTCGTCAAAATATCTATTTTGGATACTAGCTTTGATTGTATCCATGTTTTGATCATTCTTGAATTTTACACCAATCGTGATTATTTTTGAGGTATTGTTGGACATGGATAAAACAAAGTACTAATCATTAATCCTTAATCCTTGTCATTTTGTTTCTTTGGATTCGTTCTTTAAAATATTTTTTCATCATCCTCGCCTTAAATGATGATATTATTGAATATCTTTGGCCCAGAAAGTGCAAAAGATGAATGATTTCTGAAGAATATCTTTGGCCCAGAAAGTGCAAAGAAGAAAGTGTGTTTAAATGAACACGACCGATCGATGAATATCTTTGGCTTTAGTGTAAAGATGAATGATTTTCAAGAATATCTTTGGCTCAGCAAGTGCAAAGATGAAGCGGTGTTTAAATGAACACGACCGATCGATGAATATCTTTGGCCTTTAGTGCAAAGATGAACAGTGTTGAGATGAACACGATCGATTGATGAATATCTTTGGCTGTAGTGCAAAGATGAATATTTGATTTGAGATGAATATTGATTGATGTTACAGGATAAAATATTGATGATGGACCGTTAAATTCATAGATTATAGTAGATTTCATTCTCTACGTAACTCTTCTATGAATTATTATTTCACTGCGTAATATTGATCCAAACTTGTTATCTATTGTATTCTATCGATTTTTCCTGTTGGAGACTAACGATAATTTGTTGTATATTATCTTAGTCATAACATTCTTTATTGGGCTAGTTGAGCTCACCCTTTTCCTTGTTGTTCCATTTTTCTTCTCGGGAGGCGAGAATGTAGCGAGTACTAGTGGGGTATGGAATGAAGGTTCTAGAGAGAGTTGTTTAGTAGTCCTCACCATTATTGTAAAATAATGTATCAATAAATGTGATGAGGATTTATTTGAGTATAAATATTGTTTAGAAGATAATATTTGTATTTAAACTCACGCTTTTTATTGTTGTGATAATAAAGTTGTAGTTGTTTCGTATCATGTATTTGGCTACTCAGAATGGGTTGGATGGAATGGACCTATTTTTGGGGTCACACAGGTTGGTATCGAGCTTAGGATATGATCTCTGGCGGAGATCGGGGAATAGAACTAGAGGGAGAGACGAGTAAATCCTTTGCTAGTGTGTCCTACCTAAGCTTATTTGTTAGTTGGTCAAGATATAGGGATATTATGTGATTGATTTTTTAATTAACCCTTGTTTTATGACGATGAATTGAGAATGTCGATCGAGAATATTAATAGTGGTGTAAATGAGACCGTGGAGATGCCTGCATTTTAACAACGAGGAGAACGCAACAGTCGTGGCAATGTACCTCCCGTGAATAACACCACCGAGCAAATGATGAAAGAGGGAATGTTTAGAAGCTTTTTGCGATTCATGCAAAATCGCACGAGGAGACTCGTGTTCAAAATACAGGAGGAGATGATAGCAATTCACGGTGGTCACAACCAAGCGATTCAAAGAGTTGGGACCACGTAGTTCTGGGAAAGCCAGATCCGATCACGGCGGAAACATGGGTCAAGCAAATTACCAAGATATTCGATGTCTTGGGATGCATGAAGGAACGTAAAGTTCCATTCGCTACTTTTATGTTCGTGGCGAAAGGCAGACATCGGTGGGAATCATGAAGGCACTCCATTCACCGCACTCAAAGATGTCATGGAGACGTTTCAGAAAAAAGTTCAATGACAAGTACTTTCGAAAGTATTCGGCTATATGAAGGAAGTGGAGTTTATTAGATTGGAGCGAGTAATAACACGACGGTGTCCCAAAGACGAGGTAAGTTCATGCGGAGTTATCCGTGTTTGCACCTCATTTGGTGTAGAATGAGGAACGATGACGCGGATGTTTCGAGAGGTTTGAAACCCTAAGATACGTAAGTATCTCATTTCTCATAAATTTTCTCTCTATTCAGATGTTGTCAATGTGGCTCATTGTTAGAGCGAGATAACTAGTACATTCAACCGAGGGACCATAACCAGGATCATATCAAGATAGCAATCATCGTAATAACGATAACCAACGGAGAAAGAAGAATACGGACAAAGCGGTAACTACTCTCGTGGTAATCGTGGCCATAAAAATAGAAAAGTTTAATCGAGAGGAGATTTTAAAAGAGGAGATTTAACAACGACCATGTGAAGACGATAATACCCAAGAAAGAATTGGTTCTAAGGGAGGAGAACGACCACCAACGGTCATATGTTATAAATGCGGAAAGAGGGACATATCGGTCAAACCGCCCACAACAGTTTAAGGTATGCTATAATTGTGGAAAAGAAGGACATATCGCCGAGATTATACGATATCGAAACCTAGTGCAATGGGCGGTGACTCAAAAGGATGTCCCGTAAAAGTCAAAGTCAACGATTCTCGGAAGAGCGTTTGTCGCGACCGAATTAAAATACGAGGAACCCGAACGAAGTTAGCACGGGTTAGTTAATTATAAATTCTTGCGAAGTTTATACCTTACTAGATATCGGTTCTACCCATTCTTTTATCTCTTGCTTTGCGCTCAACGTTTGAACTTGACTACGGAGAAATTAGACTTTGACCTATTTATGGAGACTCTGTTAGAGAAACTTTCATTACATCCGTTGTTTAAAAATCTTGTTTGATTCAAGTTGGCACCATTACCTTACTCATTGACCTTATCTCTTTAAAGATACTTGCTTTTGGGGATTGATTGGTTAACTACTCATCATGCCAAAATTGATTGCTTTTGTAAGGTTGTTAGTTTTCATATTCTAAGCAACCCGTTATTCAACTCAAGCAAATCAAACCATTGTAGTCAAACATTTTCATATCAAGCCATGAAGTCATTCGTTTATTACGGATGTCAAGTTTTCTTAGTCCATGTTATGGATTTGAATAAAGACACGCCGATTTGAATAATATTCTTGTTGTTATTGATTTTTCCGACGTATTTCTGAAGAATTTATTGGCTTACTCCCAAAGATCGATATTAAATTTTGTATCGACTTTGAACCCAGACAAAACTCATTTCTAAAATCTCATATCGAATGGCTCCTATTGAACTTCGTGAGTTAAAAATTCAACTATAGAATTTGGTACACATGAGCCTTTATCTTGTGACTTCCTTTGTGGAATGCACCTAAGCCGACTCTCTGTAAGGGACGCCATATTCGATGCGATAGTAAAACGATAGGTGTCATTGTGACGCTTATCCAAGGTTGGGATATGAGTCACGGTTGAGAACAACCTAAGTCAGAATCAAAATGCGTAGTTTTCTAGGCTTAGTTGGTTATTATCGGAGATACGTTGAAGGATATTCTCGAATCGCTATTCCATTAACGCAGCTGACTCATAGAGATACAAAATTCAAATGGAGCAAGGAATGTGGTAAGAGCTTCGAAGAACTCAAGAGGAGACTCATTTCAAAGATATGTTCGACCATGCCATCCTCGAAAAGCGTTTAACGTGGTAGCCGACGTGTTGAGTAGAAGATCGTATACAAGTACGAGTACAATGTTGTCAAAGACTAATTTCGTATAATATACAAATAATAGAAATGGAGATGAAAACTCTAGGTACCCACGTGATGATATACGAGTACGTGATGATATACGAGTATAATCGACTTTAATCGATAAAGTTAAAAATTTATTCAAGCTACACAACCGGAGTGATGAATTTGAAGAAGGAGGTGCAAGAAGTTGTTATTTTAAAAGCGAGAATCGGTGAGGTGAGGAAAGCTCAAACCTTTGATTTATTAATCCATTTGAAATTCTCGATCGAATAGGAACTGTGGCCTATAGACTCGTTTTACCGCCAAGTATGACGCGTGTTCATAACGTTTTTCACGTATCGATGTTACGTAAATATGTGGACAACCCAAACCACATTATTACGTTAAAACTGGACGAGATAGCCGAAGACCTAACGTATGAGGAGGTACCTGTCAAGATTTTGGATAGGAAGGAGCACGTCCTACGCCAAGAAAGGTCATACCACAAGTTAAAGTTTTGTGGAGGAATCATGATATAGAGGAAATGACAGGAGTTGGAAACGAAAATGAAAGCGAGGTATCTTTACCTTTTCAAACACTGTGTCGCACGCCAATTTCGAGGACCTAAATTTCATAAGGAGGGAGGTTGTAAGACCTCAAATTTTTTTAAATAAAAAGGAATTTCCTTTATTTATTATTTTGAAATAGTAAGGGTTGATTTGATTAATGTGGATAGTTAAGGGTTAAATACGCAAGTATTTCAAAATAAGCAAGTGGTTATAAAATATTCATTTTGTTTGGGAATATTCGTTTGGTCGTGGAATATTCGTGATCGCTTCAGAATATTCGTTTTGGTCGTGGAATATTCAGATCGTCGAGGAATATTCAGTGATGACGGTAGCGAGACCATGTGTGGGCCCCATAACGGAAAGCGATTGGATGAGGAAAATGACAAATATAAGTTGGTTAAAAATAACTACAGTAGTTGTTATTCGTTAAGATCGTTGGAATACCCGGTGGTTAAAATACAAGAATGTCGCGTGGTCGCACAAAGTAGACAAGGTATTGCAAGATTATTGTTGAATTATTGATCCTTACGTAAGAAGGCACTACTCAATAATTGTTACAAGAATTCGCTCAATATTTTATTTTATTGATTCAATAATTGTTGCGTTGGTGTTTTATATTATTATTGCTTTCAATAATAATTGTCGCACAAGATTTCCCATTATCGATCAATAATTCATATTATTTGAATAATATTATTAGATAACATTATTGGCAATGTCTAGAAAGTTCATCTAAGGAGAGGTTTGGTCACCTAATCATGGCGCCAAGAAGGAGAGATCCTTATTGGAAAGCCCCTCTTTCCGGGAACAAATTTGGTTATCATAAATGTGATTCTCGTAATATTATTTGTGAATAATTAATTATTGATTCATATGATAAGGAAATATTTATTTTATATGAATATAAATGATGGATTTATTTATGTGGTTATTAATGAAGGAATTAATGTTGAGGTGTTTTATCAAGATTTTATCGGATTGGAGGTATTAAAAATCAAATCGGGGTTTTGAGATATATCATGGGGTTATAATTTTTAATCCGACCGTTGGATTGTGGTAATTTTTGGGTATGTTATACATACATAAGTTGAGTATATGTCCACAAATTTTTGAACCGTTAAAATGCACGAATGATTTGTTGTGAATTTTAAGAGGTGTCGGATTCGGAAATTAGGTTTATAATTGATTTTGGTGGAAAATTCTAGAATTGAGTGGGCCCCACTTGTGGTTGGTGAAAAATGTGCTGAATTTTATTTCAAATGTGGTGGGTGGCAATAGTAGTGTAAAGCCGTGTAAAGTAAGCAGTCAAGTGCGCTTCTACGGCTAACATTTTCCTATAAATGAGAGGGCTAAGTTAGAATTGAAAATCACACCGTAAACAAAGTTTTTCTCTCTCTTTCTCTCTATATTATTGAGCGTATTTTGTGAGTATTTAGATACTTTGAGAGTTGTTGTCAAGATAAGTTTCATTCAAAGATCACTTGACCTTTCCTTCCAAGTAATCGATTCTTTCGAGGTAAGGGATATTATTTTTTTCGTAATGATATTATTTCTTCAATATCATTATCTTTGAAATATTGATCCGAAGTTTTATCAAATTTGGAACTTTTTCATGCTTGGGGTTACTATTCACGAAGTTACTATTCACGAGTACTATTCATGAAGCGTGAAAATGTTTTTTTGTGGAATTTCTATCTTTGGTGTTTGAGTTCTTATTCACGTGATACAAGACTATTCACGATATCAAGACTATTCACGGTATCAAGACTATTCATCGAAAAATAAAATTTCTTCTTTTCGTCCAAAATATCTATTTTGGATACTAGCTTTGATTGTATCCATGTTTTGATCATTCTTGAATTTTACACCACCGTGATTATTTTTGAGGTATTGTTGGACATGGATAAAACAAAGTACTAATCATTAATCCTTAATCCTTGTCATTTTGTTTCACCGATTCGCTTCTTTAAAAATATTTTTTCATCATCCTCGCCTTAAATGATGATATTATTGAATATCTTTATTCAGTAGTGCAAAGATGAATGATTTTTCAAGAATATCTTTGGCCCGTAGTGCAAAGATGAGCGGTGTTTAAATGAACACGACCGATCGATGAATATCTTTGGCATTCAGTAGTGCAAAGATGAATGATTTTCAAGAATATCTTTGGCCCAGTAGTGCAAAGATGAGCGGTGTTTAAATGAACATGACCGATCGATGAATATCTTTGGCCTTTAGTGCAAAGATGAAACAGTGTGTTGAGATGAACATGACCGATTGATGAATATCTTTGGCCCCAGAGTGCAAAGATGAATATTTGATTTGAGATGAATATTGATTGATGTTACAGGATAAAATATTGATGATGAACCGTTAAATTCATAGATTATAGTAGATTTCATTCTCTACGTAACTCTTCTATGAATTATTATTTCATTATGCGAATATTGATCTCAAACTTGTTGTCTATTGTATTCTATCGATTTTTCCTCGTTGGAGACTAACGATAATTTGTTGTATATTATCTTAGTCATAACATTCTTTACCGGGCTAGTTGAGCTCACCCTTTTCCTTGTTGTTCCATTTTTCTTCTCGTGAGGCGAGAATGTAGCGAGTACTAGTGGGGTATGGAATGAAGGTTCTAGAGAGAGTTGTTTAGTAGTCCTCACCATTATTGTAAAATAATGTATCAATAAATGTGATGAGGATTTATTTGAGTATAAATATTGTCTAGAAGATAATATTTGTATTTAAACTCACAGTTTTATTGTTGTGATAATAAAGTTGTAGTTGTTTCTGTACCATGTATTTGGCGACTCAGAATGGGTTGGATGGAATGGACCTATTTTGGGGTCGTCACACAAACTTATTCATAATTAATATTATAACTCACAATATTTAACAACCAGGTCGTTCCCAGGAAAGAGGGGGCTTTCCGTTAAGGATTTCTCCTTATTGGCGCGCAATTTGATGACCAAACCTCTCCTTGACAGAACTTTTAGACATTGTAAATATTATAATTTAATAATATAAATAACTTTGTCGTCTCAATTATTGATTTAATAATATAACATATTATGCAGATGATACTGTGACAATAATCGAATCAATAATATGAGAGATATGATGCAGCAATTAATGTAGCAATAATTGAGTATAACTGAGTGACTTCTCACGTAAGCATCAATAACCAATACCGTGTGCTACTATGCAACCACGCCAGACATCGCATTTTTTACTAACGGTAGTTCAACAGCTTTTAATGATAACACTTCACCGTTATTTTTATAAAATGATAATTTCGTCATTTTCTAACTATGATAATACTTCCGCTGGGGTCCACCAATGATTGTGCCATCGCATTTAATATTCCTCGTTAAAACAAATATTCTCCCACCAATCTAATATTATATAAACCACTTGCTTACTTTGCAAAATGTGTAAATATTACCCACAACTATAACATTATATTATATCCACACCATAATATTCAAAAATATATTTCGAGAGAAATTAATCTTTATTCATAAAAGTTGGGGTCTTACAACCTCCCCTTCTTATGAAATTTCGTCCTCGAAATTAGGGTAAGTACCTGGTATATTAAAGAGGTGAGGATATTTTGACTTCATCTCAGATTCTAACCCCCAGGTCATTTCTTCCACATCGTGGTTTCTCCACAAATCTTTGACTTGAGGTATAACCTTAGAGCGTAGAATATGATCCTTCTTATCCAAGATTTTAACAGTTAATTCTTCATACGTTAAATCTTCCTCTATCTTGTCTGGTTCTAATTCAATAATGTGGTTCGGGTCTTTCACATATTTACATAACATAGATATGTGGAAAATGTTATGAACACGAGACATACTAGCAGAAGGTGAGTCTATATAGCCACGCTCCTACTCGTTCGAGGATTATAAATGGGCCAATGAATCGAGGATCGAGCTTTCCTCTCTTTCCAAATCTCAGTAACTCCTTTCCATGGAGCAACACGTAACAACACATGATCTCCAATATCAATTCCACGTCTTTTCGATGAAGATCAAGATAACTCTTTTGTCGATCTTGTGAGGTTTTTATACGTTGTTGGATCGTTTCAATCTTTTCAATAGTCATACGTATCAACTCGGTCCCAACAACGTTGCTTCACCCACCTCATCCCAAAGATACCGAGAACGACACTTTCTTCCATACAACGCCTCAAATGGAGCCATGCCAATACTTGCTTGATAACTATTATCAGGAAAACTCCACCAATGGTAAGAACTTGTCCCAACTTCCTTGAAGTCAAGGACATGTAGTCTTAATAAATCTTCAAGAGTTTGAATAGTCCTTTCCGATCGCCCATCCATTCGAGGATGATATGTTAACTAAATCGTAAACTGCGCTCATAGCTTTTTGCAAACTAACCCAAAATCTTGAAGTGAATCTTGGTCTCGATCGTAAACTATGGATACCGGCATACCATGCAATCTTACAATCTCATTTATGTACATACTAGCAAGACGCTCAAGTGTAAAAGTTTCTCAGACAGAAGAAATGAGCAGACTTGGTCAATCTATCAACAATGACCCAAATCGCATCTATGCCTTGAGAAACCTTGGGAAGACCAAGAACTAAATCCATGGTAATGTGCTCCCACTTCCATTCTCGAATTTCAAGTGGTTGCAATGGACCTTTTGGCACTTGATGCTCCGCCTTGACTCGCTGACAAGTTAGACACCTCGAGATAAACCCCGCTATCTCTCTCTCTTCATATTGCTCCACCAAAATGTATGTCAAGATCACGATACATTTTGGTACTCCTGTGATGGATTGCAAACGGTGTGTTGTGCGCTCCATCATGATTTTATACTTCAAGTCGTAATCGTTAGAACATAAAGTCCGGAGTCGACTCAAGTATTCCTTCTTCATCGATTCTTGCTTCTAAAATAGCACCTTCTTGCACTTTCTTCTTCATATACGATCAACCTGTGTGTCAGTAGTTTGAGCAACTTTAACTTTATCGATTAAAGTCTGTTCCACTCAGATATTCGCCATCATCACATGGGTCCCCGGAGTCTTTAACTCTATTTCCATCCTTTCCAAGTCATACAAAATGGGCCTTCATATTGACAATATTGCACTCGCATTCAAGATATGATCTTCTACTCAACGCGCCACTACTACGCTCGCTTTTCCAGATGGTATCGATGGTATGATCATAATCTTTCAACAACTCAAGCCATCATCGTTGCCGCATGTCGAGTTCCTTTTGAAAGTGAAGAAATATTTGAGGCTTTTATGATCCAGATAGATCTCCACCTTTCTCCATACATGTGTAATGCCTCCAAATCTTAAGCTTAAAAAACGATCGCCGCTAACTCTAGATCATGAGTAGTAGATAATTCCTCTCATATTCTTTGAGTTGTCGTGAGGCATAAAGCTATGACTTTCCCATGTTGCATGAGAACACATCCTAACCCTTTTGCTCAAGCATCACTATAGATGACAAATCCTCCGAGCCGATGGTATTGTCGTAACAAAAATAAATGAGTCTCTCTCGAAGTTCTTGAAAACTCTTTTCACATTCCTCGCTCCAACCAAATTTTGTATCTTTTCGAGTCACCGAAGTTAATGGAGTAGCGATTCGAGAAAACCCTTCATTTAATCTCCGATAATAACCAACTAAGCCGAGAAAGCTACGATTTCTATGGCCATCGACTTAGGTTGCTTCCCAACTTTGAATTGCTTCAATCTTTTGCCGGGTCAACAGATATTCCATGATTTGATATCACGTGCCCAAGGAATGCAACTTTCAAGCCGTAACTCACATTTCTTCAACTCGCATATAGCTTGTTTTCACGTAAGCTTTTGGAGTATCGCCTCAAGTGTTGCTCATGGTCTTCACGGGTTTTGGAGTATATGAGGATGTCATCAATAAAGACGACCACAAAGTGATCCAAATATTCCTTGAATACTTGGCTCATCATGTCCATGAAGGCAAAGTTAGAGCATTAGTCAATCCAAAAGACATGACTAGGAATTCATAATGCCCGCATCGAAGTTCGAAAGCGCCTTTTGAATGTCATTAGTTTTAATCTTCAATCGATGATATCCTAACGTAAGATCAATCTTTGAAAAGAATTTGGCTCCTTGCAATCGGGTCAAACAGTCATCAATGCGAGGCAACGGGTACCTATTTTTGATGGTGACATGATTCAACTCCCCGATAATCAATACAAAGTCGATACTTCCATCTTTCTTCTTCACTTAATGTAAAAGAGAGCACCCCAAGGAGACGATTAGGATGAATGAAACCGATGTCTAACAATTCCTCGTAGTTGGGTTTTTAACTCCTCAAGTTCAATAGAGCCATTCGACATGGGGTTTTGGAAATGGGTTTTGTACCGATTCAAGGTCGATACAAAATTCAATTTCACGCCGGGGTAGGCCAGAAGTTCTTCGTGGAATACGCCAGAAATTTATTAACAATAGAAATATCATTCAAATCGATTTATTTTTATTTAAACTGCGATATGGGCTAAGAAAGCTTGACATCCATTTTTCAATAAAACGAATAGCTTTTTATGACTTGATATGACAAGTTGATTGATTTTAGTGGTTTGGTTGCTTGAATTCGCATAATAGGTTGGTTAGAATATGAAAGCTAACAACCTTACAAAAATAATCGATTTTAGCATGATGAGTAGTTAACCAATCAATCCCTTAAAATCACATCAAATGCAAGTATTTTCAAAGAAATAAGATCGACGGTGTAACGCAAGTGTTACCGATTTGAATCAAACAAGACTTATAAACCGTGGATGTAATGAAGGTTTCTCCCAACTGAGTTTCAACAGATAAGTCAAAGTCTAATTTCTCCTGAGTCAAATTTAAACGTTGAGCGCAAGTAGGAGAAATAAAGGAATGGGTAGAACCAGATCAAATAAAGTATAAACTTCGCTAGAGTTTATGATTAGCTTACCCGTGATCACCTCGTCTCGATTCCTCGCTTTTTGGGAGGTTACGACAAACGCCTCCTTGAACTACCGATTTTTTCTTGTTTGGGACACCCTTTGATGCCTCCATCCCAAATTGGACTTCGACTTTGGTGCACGAAAAAATCGGGCTAGTGACCTTCTTTCCACAATTGTAACACGCTTTTGATCGCATCGTGCATTTTGGACTTATGTGTCCTTCCCTCCACATTTGTAACATACGACCGGTGGTCGCTCTCCTTCCTTCCTTAACAACAGTGTTGGTGTCGACGCCTTTCCATCATTATTGAATCTCTCTTCTTGAAATGTCCACTCTTATTGTCATGGCCATGATTACCACCAAGTGATTACCATTTTCGCATGTTGATTCCTCCACGTTTGTTGTCACCGCTTCGATGATCGCTACCACCGGTATTATCGATCTTCATTTACCGCTTCTCTTGGTTGGGTTGACTCATTATCGCGCTCCAATAATCGAGCCCTATTCACAACATCTGAATAAAAACACTTTTTATGAGAGATAAGGTATCGACGTATCTCGGGTTTCAAACCTCTTAGAAACATCCCGCCATTCTCTCCTCATTATCAACCAAGTGGGACGCAAACCGAGATAACTCAAAAAACTTAGCTTCAGATCGCGCTACTGGCCATATTGTTTTGCTCAAGCTTGATGAACTCTCTACCTTCATGTGACGAATACTTTCGTGAAAGTACTTGTCGTTGAACAGTTCTTCGAACTTCTCCCAAGACATCTTCAAAGGCGGAAGTTCGAGTACGCTTTTACGTGATTCCCACCAAGAATCGCCTCTCGCCGCAATACGAAGGTGGCAAAGGGAACCTTTTGCTTCTCTGAGCATCCCAAGACATCAAATATCTTGTTGATCCGCTTTATCCACGCCTCTACTTTTAAGTGGTTTTTGCTCTCCAAAAACTCCCGGTGGTCCCAACTCCTCGAATCGCTTAGCGGTGATCGTCCGAGAGTTATAAGTGTTTCCACCGCATTTTGGGACAGAGCCGCTTTCGATGTTGCATGAATTGCATAAAACCTCCGAACATCCCATCGCTCATCATTTGATCGTTGTTGTTTACCCGAGGATTATTGTCTTCCCGTTGCACATTATCCCGGTATTAATCTGTGGTGACTCAACTGGTCTCATGTGCTTCATTGCTTATCTCAACATTTTCGGATGCCATTTTCAAATACTGCCACAAAACAAGGGTTAATTATCATATCACATATTATCCCTATAATCTGACCGACCAATTAAATACCAAATAAACTTAGGTAGGTCATACTAGCTAAAAGGAATTTCCGCCTCTCCCTCCTAGTTTCTTGTCTCACATCAAACCAGGATCATATCCCTAAGCTTTTGATACCAACCGTGACGCCCAAAATAGTGTATACATCACCCATCTTGAAAGTCGCCAAATACATGGTACGTAATACAAATACAAACTTAATTATACAAATATCGTGTAATATACTTACAAAACATAATCCGAGAGTTTAAACAGAATATTTCCTTCTAGACAATATCCACTCTCAAATAGAGTCCTCATTACATTTATTGTCACACTATTTTATGTAATAGTGAGGACTACTAATGCTATCATCTCGACCATCACTCCATTCCCCGACTAGTCCCGCCACGCTCTCATTTCCTCAAGAGAACAATGAAAGCAAAAGGGTGAGCTCAACTAGCCCAAGAAGAAATATTATGACTAAGATAATGCGGATAAATTATCATTAGTCTTCAACAATGTTAAACCGATAAAATATAATGTACATCAAGTTTAATCGCAATGAATAAGCAATCCATTAGAAGAGTCAAGTAGAGCATGATATCTACTATCTTCTATGATTTAAAATGTTTTCATCAATTTTTATCACCGAGACTCAAATTTTAATAAATAAACCACATCATCGAGTCATCCCCCGCACTACTACGCCAAGGATATTCATTAAATCATCAATGGTCATGACTATACCGAATAATCCTCGGTCATAATCATACAAAAACCGCCCATCAATGCACTACAAGCCACCGAGGACTTTTACCACATCATTTATAACATTACAAAAGTCATGATTATACCGAATGATCCTCGGTCATAATCATACCAAGTCCATCTACGCACGTAAGCCAAAGATGACTTTCATCACAATATAAGCATGAGGATGATGACAATGACATAATAATTCAATAAAACAAGTTCAAGAATAAATTTTAAAGATTTATAAGTTAATTTATCCCAAATCAATTACGCCCAAATTGTCAAACATGATATCGCTTTGTGGAGTAAAATTCAAGAATGCTCGTAAGAATATTTCCATGAAAAGATATCGATGAAGCGCAAATATCCGTGATATTCTACTAATTTCATGGAGTATAGAAGCCAAAACTTTAACCAACCGAGTATAATAGAATATATGAAATCGCAAATGGATTTTCTCGCCATGCAGAATCCACGAGATGCATCATTTCCACAATTTAATAAGGAATGAATACGAAGGATCATTCACCACGCATGCAGTAATCACATATGTATGTGTTATTCCAATGTAATAATAAAGAATGGAATAATGTAAGAATTCACTGTGCATGCGATAAACCGCATGCATAAGTTATTCCCAATGTAATAATAAAGAATGGAACAAAGTCACGCCAGAATCCGCATGCATGTGATATTCCAATGTAATAAAAAGAATAGAATCCGCATGCATGTGATATTCCAATGTAATAATAAAGAATATCATGTAATCCATCCGCATGCATGTGATATTCCAATGTAATAATAAAGAATGGAATAACAACAAGAATTCACTGTAATAATAAAGAATGGAATAATCATGAATTCATGCATGTGATATTCCATTCCATGTGTAATAATAAAGAAAAGAATGGAATGTAAGAATTTCACCATATATGATTCAGATGATAAAGTTATTCCAACATAATAATAAAGAATGGAATAACAACTCTTACGTAGTATTGAAAGAAAATAACTCTTCATGAATACGAAAGAATAATACCCTTACCTTAGAAGAAACCGGATATCGAATAAGTGAGGTAGCGTACTTCTTCTTCTTCTTTCTCTATAATTTCTCTCTATAATAATTGCTTCTATAGCTTTAGTGAATTGGTGAGAAATGAAGGAAGAATGAGCTTCTATTTATAGGAAAATATAGTTTCGATAATTGCACGCTTTGGGGCTCAAAATATTACAAAGATAATACCTTCTTTTTCTTTCATTTTTAATTTAGTCCCGCAAGTATTATCAAACTTGCACCACCTCCCCTAATAGTAAATAATGTGAATCAATAGTTCAATCATGTGAATCAATAGTTATAATCATGTGAAAATACTAATTACAAGATAAGACCTCCATCTATACCTCCATTTTTAACTTAGTCATGCAAGTATTATCAATCTTGCACCAACTCCCCTAATAATACAAGAATGTGAATCAATAGTACACACATGTGAACAAATAGTTATAATCATGTGAATTAATAGCAATTAATTGCTCATTTATCCGATTAATTACCCGACGGGTCAGTAAAACTTCCAGACATCAATTAATATCAAATAAATGTCGATTTCCACTAACACTAATAATTCCAACACAATGGAACTATCAATTTCATCTTTAATCAACATTAACTTATTCATCATTAATATTATAACTCACAATATTTAACAACCGTGTCGCTCTCTGTGAAAGAGGGGCTTTCCGATAAGGATTTCTCCTTATCGGCGCGCAATTAGATGACCAAACCTCTCCTCGATGTAACTTCTAGACATTGTAAATATTGCAATTTAATAATATGAATAACTTTGTCGCCTCAATTATTGATTTAATAATATAACATATTATGCAGATGATATCGTGACAATAATCGAATCAATAATACGAGAGATATGATGCAAAGAATTATCAGAAAGTAATAATCGAGTATAACCGAGTGACTTTCACGTAAGCATCAATAATCAATACCGTGCTACTACGCAACCACGCCAGACATCGCATTTTTTACTACCGGTAGTTCAATAGTTTTAACTCAGTAAAACTTCCGCCGTTATTTTTATAAAAGAAAGATAATTTCGTCATTTTCTAACTTTACAATACTTCCATAATATTCATTTGGGGTCCACTAATGATTGTGGTTCAAATCGCATATTAAAGAATTCCCCGTTAAAAATCTCATTATAATATTATGCTCATTACTTAAAATAAACCAATAATTGAATATTATATAACCACTTGCTTACTTGAACACTTGTAAAAAAATTTGTAAATATTACCCACAACTATAACATTATATCATATCCACACCATAATATTCAAAAATATATTTCGAGAAAATTATTCTTTATTCATAAAAGTTCATCATAATCATATTGTATACAAGATCTACTCAACCCAATTTACTTCTACAATATCTCTTCTAACTATTAGTTGATAATTAATTTATTATCCACAAACAAAGTAATTTATCTCAAAATTTATGCATACAAATATCAAGTAATATTACACACTAAATATTACCTCAAATTTTATATGCATAATTTTGTTCAAGAATATCATAAATATATTTTATTCTCAAAATAAATTAATTTACAACTAATTGTTATACATAGAGAAAAGTAAATTTCATAACTTTTACTACAACCACTAATAATAAATTATTTTCATTAGTTTATAAGAATAATATTTTCTTAAAACTCATTTATATATACACATTTAACAATATTATCTACTCATAAAATATTACTAATCAATATATATGCACAAGTTAAAATTTGTTCCACCATGAACAATCATCAAATTATCTCCAAATCAAATAAAATTAATCTAATTAATTTATTATATAAGATCATAAATAAAACAATATTCACACATGTAAATATCATCAACACATGATATATATAGTACATCGCGCATATACCATTTATGTATATATTCTTATAAAATGATAAACAAATATCATTCTATAAAATAAAGAAAAAAATTCATGGCACACCTTTTTGGATAAAATCTGAAGAACACCATAATCTTGTTTAGAAAATTTCTAGCCATCAACGTTTGGTGTTTTTCCATGATGACCCTTCATCTCCTCCACATCAATTTACAAACTTGTAAATTACAAGTCTTTCCACTTTCATTTTTCTTCAAAATCCATCTTTTAATAGGAGTTGCAATAAAAATAATTAGTTTAATCAACTATTACTAATATCATAAAACTCTATTGATAAAATAGAAATATAAGAAAATTGACACTTATCTTTGAAAACTGTGTTGTCTTTCATCTCACCAAAATCAGGACTCCAATGAACATATATATAAAGACTTTAAGATTGTTAGAACCGTAACTTCGTAGAGTCAATATTTGTAGAAGATGTGACACGGGTGATACTTGTCCTTAATGTCTTTATCGCCCCCACCACAATTGGTTTGCTAAGGGTTACAGACGATATACCTCCAGGATATATGTCAAGCCTTGGTGAATAATCCGTGATAGCAATTCACAGAAAATTCCAATTGAACACTACTTTGTAGTAGTTATTTGTTTGTAAAAAGAATGGAGAAGATAGAAAGTTCACTTGTGCAAATCTTCCATTAAACTTCTCTATATATCATATGCATATCTCTTATGTATATATATATATACACATACACACACACATATATATAAGTTACATTATAACTATTCAATTATATATTTAACTACACTTATTAATACTAATTATGTAAGTTACATATTAGTAATAATTAGGAGTTAAATATAATTTGAATAGTCTCACTATTTTCCTTTTGTTCCAAAATAAAATAAACTTCTATTAAATGGAACTAAGGAAAAATAATTTTATCAAACAACTTTATATCAGCCTCTTACACTCCGTTTGTGAGTTTGGAAGGATTGAATGAGAAAAGAAAGCATAAGAGGGGAAGGATGAGAATGGATTATAATTTTTTCTTGTCATGTTTGTGAGTTTTAAAAAGGAAGAGAAGGGATGAGATTTTTATTATATTTTCCTTGTTTATGAGTTTAAAAGGAGGGAAGGGAAAGAAAAATAATTTTGTTTTTAATCTACACTATTACTATATTACCCTTATATTTAAATATAATAAATATATGATTTAACAATGTCTAGCTATTAAATTATTGTGTTCATTCTTTTTTTATGTTCACACACACACACACAAACATATATATAAATATAAATGTGTGTGTTCATCTCATCAATGACAATGGTTGTTGTGGAGCAACCCCTTTTCGCCTCATTGATTTTTTTTTTTTTTACTCTAGTCAAAATTTCAATAAGCCAAAAAAGGGGTTGCTCCACGTAAACCGATTCACGTGGATGGAACCCTATATATATATATATATATATATATATATATATATATATATATATATAGTCTTAGTTACGCAATTCATCTAAATATTCATATGTTGTTCTGTTGTAGTACTCTAGGACACAAGACAATTTATTAACCATTGTATTATCGGCTGCATACACTACTGGTTGGGTTGGAATTGGTTTTTCAAAGGATGGAATGATGCTTAATTCCATTGTTATGGTTGGATGGATCGGTGAAAATGATTTTGCAAAAATCAAGCAATATTATTTAGTCGGCTTTAGTCGGTTTATTCCCAATTATAGTGTAGGGGAGGGGCGGGGAGGGGCGGTTGGTGATAGAGAAAATTTGTATTTTTTAAATTTTGGAGTTATAATAATTAGGGATAAGATTGTCATATCATTTATTGTATAAGATTATTTTTGGTAATATAAAATATTTCATTTTTTCATCCTTTCCCATCCCTCTAAATCTTTCTTTTTTTGAGGAGAAAATTTTGAGCCAAAAATGAAATCAATTTTACCTCCAAATCCCTTTCATTCCTCTCTAAAAAAACTCACAAATATAGGATTTGGAAGAATTTTAATTATTTTCACTTCTCTTCCCTTCCCTTCCCTTCCCTTCCCCTCACCTCAAATAAAAACTTACAAACACACCCTTAATGTAAGAGTTAGAGCAAAAAGTTGACCAAATTAGGGTCGATGATGATGGCAAGATAATAACAGTCTTCGAGAGATGAAGATGATGGAGTAACAATGAGCAGCGACTTGATCACGCCTTCGTTGTTTTTTCTATGATGTTGAATTATGATGAACGTGAAAGTGCATGTGATAAAATAACATAAATTAAAGTGAGTCTTCTCTTAATTTCTACCTATGACCTGAATATGTATGTTTGACAAATAATTGACCAAGTTGGATACTTTTTTTAATTCTTACAGATCACATTTATATTTATGCTCGACAAATATTTGACTAAGTTGAATTACGACCAACATAAAATTATATTTGATAAGATAGAATAAATTGAAGTAGAACATTTTTTAATTCCTACCTATCACATACGTCACAATCATAATTTGAATTTTTTTTTTTTAGATTTTATACTAAAGTTACTAACCGGCTTAAAATCGTGGCCCGACACCGGTTCACTGAGCTGATAGGTTCATTCAACAAGTCATTGGGTTTGAACGACACCGATTTCAGATTTAACCAGTCGAACTCACAATTTCGAACTTAATTTCACAAAATTCAGTTGGGGAACAAACCAAAAATATACATTTGAGAGATTTAACATCGTCAAATATTATTTGTGTATTATCAACTATCTTTATATATATATATATATATATATAACGACGGTTTTTTGAGCTATCGTCGTTATAGCTATGTCGTCGACTTTGTATGCTATAGCGACAGAAAAAACTGCTATTATAGCCGGTTTGTTTTTGGTTTACTATTTAACGGACCATATATATAGGATTATATTATCAGTAAGTCTAGTATCACATAAAGTCACTCATATACCGTTTACATACACTCACATGCATATTTTGATGCCCCACATGCAGAGCAAGTCACTGTGAGAGGTATGTAAGCGATTTTATGTGATAGTAGACTTATTTTTATATTATTATATTAACATATCCTTATTAAAAATTTAAAAGAGACATGCAGATTCGGTGACTAAAAAGGGTGTATTCAATTAAGACTTTTAAAGTTTGGTTGTATTCAATCAAGATATTTAAAGAGTTTATAAAAGTTTACTGGTATTCAATCACAACTTTTGTAATATTTTTAAAAGTTAGTGTTAGGTTTGTAATATTCATAACGCAATCAAATTGCATAAAAAGTGCGGAAGCGTGTAAAATCAGAGTTTAAAAAATTTACAAACCATATACCCTGATCATCCTTTATGCATAATTATTAATTAAACGAAAAGATAAAGAATAAATCATACCCTTGAAGATCGAGCTTCCTCGTGTACAAGTTCACCTCCAAATCCTTTTCGCTTAATCTTGAATCCATCGGGTTTGGTTCCTTCCTTCGATCAACGTTAGCCACCCAAATGTTTGGCCTCAGAGGTGATCCACCAAGGAAGAAGAAAATTCAAGAAGAAGGGTGGTTGGCTAAACCCTAGTTTTCTATCTCTATAGAAAGGGTGTACTCTCCCAACAATTGGAATTATTACGTATGTTAAAAAATCAACAACCCATACCACCCATAATAAGACTCCTCTTATTAATAGATGTGGGCAACCCACCTTAACAATTAAGGAATTGGGTTTTATTTAATTAATTAAATTCTTTTAATTAATTAAGCTCCCTAATCTTATTAGGGATAATTAATTAAACTCTTTTAATTAATTTAACCTCCTAATCTTATTAGGAATAAATGAGAGTACTTATATTAAATTAATTCCTAAACTCTTTTAGAAATTAAAATAATAATAATTGTAATAATATTAATAAGACTCCTCTTATTAATTTATATTTAATATTTCTAAAATATTAAATAATAATATTAAGCTATTTAATTTATTCTATCACCATAGATTAAATTAAATATACTTAATATATTATTACGATTATGCCATTAACTTCTTAAATAATTATTCTTCCTTTTATGGTGTGACCCTTTAGGTTCTCCATATTAAACCTAGGTTGTGAATAAATTAATTAGAACAATTTAATCTTATTTAAATAAATAAATTAAACAATTAATTTATTTAAATAAATAATATTTATTCTACAATAGGATAAGCCTCCTAATGATCAACGACTTTCCAGATAATATAGATTTCAACATTAATCATTAAAGAACCTTTGAGTAAATAGTTACCGCATAATTCAATCCTTCCACCATACAATGTCCCAATTAAATATAAGACATGGAATTATCGCCAAGTCTTATTTTATTTAATTATATGTATTTCGACTCTTAAATGCACAACTCAAATAATGCAAATTAGAAACTCCTTTCTAATTTTATTCGCCTTGGCCAAGGACTATTGGGTTGTCATTTATCGAATCACATAGACATTTCTCTTCTTTTAGTAGATGTGGTAGATTCTTTATCGATCATACATTATCTCCATGTACAACTTATTATACCCAAGCATACCCTTCGATATACCCTAAGGGTCTAAGTCAAAGTATAACTCATCATCATACAAGATATTATGATGATCTCAAGTCCAAGGATTACTTCAGACTACTATCACTACAGAATTCCTATCGACAGCAAATAAAACTCCATTAGGTATTACTTAGCGAGCCAACGCTCAAAGGTGAACTTATTCTCTAATAAGCACCTACATACTTGCTTTAGTGTCTCCACACAAATGATCATGAGATCAATCATCCTCATCCAATGAGCAAAGTTAACGTATGTACCAATCTATCCGGATTCACTAATCCCCAATTTAGTAATCCAATGATTGGGAACTATTTTAGTTTTAAGCTTTCTAAGAATTTAGATCTCATTAGAATGATCATCATCATTATTCTAAAAGCATTGCTTAAAACTATGGGTTTATCACATATTATAAAACAAAGATCATGTAGATAATTAAAAGCCTTTAATAAATTAATACTTTTTATTAATAAATGAATAAGATTGTTACAAAGTATACGCTTTATCATCAAACATGATTGGCTTGTGTGCATACTACTTTCAATCTCCCACTTGCACTAAAGCCAATCGTCATGGTATCTTATACTCTTCTTCTCTAAGTGACGATTATCCCATTGTTGTATAAGCTTTAGTTAATGGATATGTAATGTTGTTCATGAGAGTCCACTATCTCTATAGTGATTTCCCATCTTTCAATGATTCTAATAATCAAATGAAAGTGCCACAACACATGTTTAGATCCAAGATGAGACTTAGGAACTATTCCTAGTTCAGAATGAACTTTTAATCCAAACAATCAACTTGGCATAGCCTTCATTTATAGCTATATACTTTGTCTTTATCACTAAACCAAAGAACTCTTTGCTGTTTGGAACCTTTCCAATTCACTGCACCACTGTTCAAGGTAACACTTTACCTTAAAGTGGATTTTCTGTCGTCTTGGTCTGTCTGAAAAACTTGAGTCTGTTAAGCCCTCTAGTTTTAATTTAGACCCACCATTTTTGCTCACATCCTTAGTGCCGGTTAAGAACTTTAAGATGTTTTTCACTGACTCACAGTGAACTTCTCCAGAATATGACTGATCAACATCAGGTCTCGTATATTTCATTGCATACATGATTGTCACCATGCGACCTCTCCTTTTTAGGAGTCTGTGGGGACTATTAAGAGAGATACACTCCATAGCTCATCGACATGAGACATCTCTTGGAGTTTGCCATGCTAAACGACTTTAGCATCAAATGAATATACGTTCCTTGGGTTAAGTCGAGCATCCTCTTAAATCTATCTATATAGATTTATATCCCCAATTAAGATACTCTTCCAAATCATTCATGGAGGAATGTTTAGACAACTTTATCTTTACTGATTGTAGCATTGATATGTCATTCCTTATCCGTAGTATATCAACATATAATACTAGAAATTTCACGACGCTCCCACTGACCCTTTTGTACACACTAGAAGTCTTACCTCATCGAATGTAACTCTGGATCATCATCTTCTATGATGTGTACCTCATCATCATCATCCATGATGAATCCATACCTCCTAGGTATCTTTGGTACTATTCCAGATTTACGATTCCAGTTGTGGTACAATAGGTCTATCTACTGAGTTCCTCTTATTTGACTTATAGTGTTTTGTGGTTCTTGAACTTTTCAGGATCTATTATCCTCCCACTAGCCCCTTTTAATGATAAACACCTTTAAATTAGAAGGTAGCGTGTTTCGTAACAAACACCTTTTGCTAAGTATGATTATAGAACATATACCCTAAACTTACTTTAGGATGTCCCACAAATTGTACTTGTCAAATCTTGTCCCAAGCTTATCCTTTGAAACCTTTTTCACATAAGTTCGACAACCCTTATCTTAACATACTTAAGATTAGGAATCCTCCCGTCCATAACTTTTATGGAGTCTTCAATGGATTTAGAGGTTACCATTTTCAGAGATATGTACCATTTCTAGGACATGACCTGTAAGGATCTTTGGAATGTCGATAAAATCATTATGGGATGCACTATGTCCAACAAGGTACGATTTTTCCTTTCGGATACATCAATCAATTATTATATATCGAGGTGTCCATTATGGGAAAACCATTTGAGATGATCAAGAAACTTATTGCACAAGTATTTATTCCTCGATCTAATCAAAGAATCTTAAAACTTTGTCAATTTGTTTCACTTCAATTCTTTGAACCTTTCAAATAATTCACACTTGTATTTCTGCAAATACACACATTCAACTCTTTGAATGATCATCTCCTTTTCTTATACTAATTTGTTCAATATGTAAAATTATTTTCATGTAAGTCAAGTATACAAAATTTATTAAGTAATATTCCATTCTATACAAAACATTATCATTATAAATAGAACAACAATTGTTCTTAATTATAATACAAAAATTTTATTGTCCAACAATAAAATGGAAATAATGTTTCTAACAAGAATTGGAATACAATAACAACTTATCGACTTAATAGATTTGCCCGTAGGCATTGCTAAACTATAAGTTTCTATGGTTAATATGGCAACCTTTGCTACATTTCCCCGCACATGATTACTTATATTTGTTTAGCTTTTACTACTGCTTGGTCCTTTCATAAATCTATATTTATGATAACCAAAGTTAGTATCCAATACCCAAGTAGAACCTTGACTTAAAGAAAATTTATTTCAATCATGAACAAAAATCGATTGTAACCAAACTTCACTAAGCTTCTTTCGTTAGCCTCGCAAGATGCTTCTCGCATTTCTTTCCAAAGGTCCAGCTTATAGCGGTGGAAGCAAACTCCTTTGCTATCCGTGACGCTTTTGTTCTTATTATCCTTTGTTTACGCCTTTTTCGCTTACCTTCTTTGAATCGTTCTTCTTTCAAGATCCTTTGGCCCCTACCAAGAAGACATGGTCTTTTTCGTTGAAAGTGACTCTCAACATTTTTCAATATGTTAAGCAAATCAAGTCGATATCTAGCTTGTTTCATATGAAAAATTCACAACAATTGTGAAAGGAGTCCGGAGTGAGTGCAAGATCAAATCTTGGCTCAACTCTCCATCCATGACAAAACCAATTGTCCTAATCGATCAATCAAATTGATTATGTTAAGAACCTTTTCTGCATCTTATAGTGCCATTGGCCATTCTAGATTGGAAGAGCTCCTTAGATATCTCGATATCTATCACCCCTACTTTCCTCACCATCAACTACTGGACGTGCAGGAGTATAGTAGAAGCATCCATAGTTTCATCGCCGACGTCAAGCTCGTTACTCATGGATGCGAGCATGATGCATCGAGCCAATCAGTGCATCATCTTCGCCACTTTCTAAAAGTAGCAATCTCTTCCTCAGAGGCATTATGTCTCGCAACAATTGCAGGATAAAGGATATTAAGGACATAAGATAGCTTTTCAAACTATGAGAACTATTCTCAAATTCCTTAACCAATCCGCTTAATTGATTCGATTAATTTAGCATCTAATATGCTTCGCAGTTGATAGTAATTTTAGACATTGTAAAATTTCAGAAATGAATTTGTAATTAACAATATTTTAACATACATTCTATTATTAATTACCAAAATAAATTAGGTCTTGTTTTAAATTGGTATCTCCCACTATTTTCTTCAAACTATATTACCTCACTTATATAGTTTAAGCAAAATCTAATTAAAGATTTGCTAGTGAGAATAAGGATCCCATTTCAAATGTATATAGCCTTGTGGTGACACAACAAACCATATATAAATAAATAGGTAGACAACTTTTGTCAATTACATCAACTATGCAACTCCTTGTATTTTGCCTCTTAGATTATTTTGATCAAGTGGTGGCACATCCGAATCAAAATTATCCAAGTTAAGTCCGACCTAGCACTCCATATATTCAAAAAAGAAAAATATCATCCTTGTGGTGACACAACAAAACAATATTGTTCAATTTTCTTTATAAGCATCAAATGTGATAAATTAACATCTTAAATACTTAATACTTGCCTTGTGGTGACACAACAAACTCATATTAAATATTTAATACTCTATTAATTTTATCATGCTTGAAGGCGACGTTCGATATTCCAAATATCTTTGAACGCTTAGGACTTAATATAAAAAATTGAGGGGTTTGTTATTAATTTGTCTCATCTTCTTAAGCTGCATGCATATATATATATAAAATACGCGTCATATTAATGAACATGCGAAGCATATTTGCATAATATATATAATATATATAGTATATGCATGCACATATAGAATACTATATTCTACCTGATTGATTATGGACTTTTATTCTAGTTTGGTTCACTAGAGCCACCAAGTGAACCAAAAGGTCAAACCCTAGGGGTGCAAGAAATAATATTTAAATATAACTATTACATTTAAACCCTGGGGCTCCATTACAAATGGGTCTTCAAGCGCCTTGCTTCCTTGATCTCCAATTTTTCAAAAAATTAATTCTAACTATTCCTATTACAAAACTATTTAAAATAAATAGAAACCTTGATCGCAAGATCAAGGGAAGTACATAGGAGGAGATAGAATTTATATTTAGAAAATTAGAGAAGACGAGGCACGCTGTAATTCCCATTTAATAAAACTCATACATTCATGCATCCAACTAAAATAAAATCCAATCACATCGGGTCAATAGTCCATAATCAATCCCATTTATTATCATACACATCACCATATGCATCAATAAATAACATTCATCTCATGAATAATAAACATTTAATATATATATTGATATCATTTAATGGGCAAATTTAGTTAGTATAAAATCTAATTTTGAATCAAAATAAACTCCTTTATTTTAATCCAAATTTAAATCAAAATAAAACTATTTTATTTTAATTTATCCTATTTTGAATAAAATAAACTATTTTATTTTAATCAAAATCTTTAATCAAAATAAACTCCTTTATTTTAATTAATTATGGAATCCAATTCCATGTAATAATAAAAAAATCTCTAATTAAAATAAACTCTTTTATTTTAATTAATTATGGAATCCAATTCCATGTAAAAAAAAATATTAAAGGAAACACGGATTATCTTTCCTATTCACAAATAAACTCTTTTATTTTGAATAATATGAAATCCTATTTCATATCTAAATAAACTCCTTTATTTAAGGAAAGATGGATTTACTTTCCTATTCATAAATAAACTCCTTTATTTTAGAAAAATAAAATCCAATTTCAACTCCAATTAGTTATCATGGAATCCAATTCCAACTCTAATTAGTTAGCATGAAATTCTAATTTTAAAATTAAAATAAATCTTTTATTTTAATATTAAAATAAACCTTTTATTTTAAGATTAAAATAAACCTTTTTATTTTAATTATAAAATTATTAAAATTAAAATAAAACTTTATATTTTAATATTAAAATAAACCTTTTATTTTAAAATTAAAATAAACTTTTATTTTAATTATATATAATAATTAAGAATATATATGTATATATATATATATTCGTAATATATATTATATATATATATATAACCGTTCTTGTGCAATTCCTTAAATATACCATATCCGTGAATTCCTTTATTTTGTATAACCTGTGAACTTGAATGCCAAATAACTACCTTGAAATCCGTGCGTGTCATCTTGGCTTTTATAACTCAAAAGTAGCAGCAGGTTTCGTAACATGTTATATATTAGATTCCTCGATTTCCGTGCAATTATTAACATGCCGGCATTATTTTATTTTTTTTTATTTATTTATTAAATTTTATACAATAAAATTATGCCCAATTAAATTGTTCTAAACACATATCAATATACATATCAAATTAAAATAATTAATAATTCGCATAAAGGTTTGGCTCGATGCCACCGTTAGGTTTGTAATATTCATAACGCAATCAAATTGCATAAAAAGTGCTAAGCGCGTGTAAAATCAGAGTTTAAAAATTTACAAACCATATACCGGATCATCCTTTATGCATAATTATTAATTAAACGAAAAAGATAAAGAATAAATCATACCTTGAAGATCGAGCCTCTCGTACAAGTTCACCTCCAAATCCTTTTCGCTTAATCTTGAATCCACGGGTTTGGTTCCTTCCTTCGATCAACGTTAGCCACCCAAATATTTGGCCTCAGAGGTGATCCACCAAGGAAGAAGAAAATTCAAGAAGAAGGGTGGTTGGCTAAACCCTAGTTTTCTATCTCTATAGAAAGGGTGTACTCTCCTAACAATTGGAATTATTACGTATGTTGAAAAATCAACAACCCATACCACCCATAATAAGACTCCTCTTATTAATAGATGTGGGCAACCCACCTTAACAATTAAGGAATTGGGTTTTATTTAATTAATTAAATTCTTTTAATTAATTAAGCTCCCTAATCTTATTAGGGATAATTAATTAAACTCTTTTAATTAATTTAACCTCCTAATCTTATTAGGAATAAATGAGAGTACTTATATTAAATTAATTCCTAAACTCTTTTAGAAATTAAAATAATAATAATTGTAATAATATTAATAAGACTCCTCTTATTAATTTATATTTAATATTTCTAAAATATTAAATAATAAATATTAAGCTATTTAATTTATTCTATCACCATGGATTAAATTAAATATACTTAACATATTATTACGATTATGCCATTAACTTCTTAAATAATTATTCTTCCTTTTATGGTGTGACCCTTTAGGTTCTCCATATTAAACTAGGTTGTGAATAAATTAATTAGAACAATTTAATCTTATTTAAATAAATAAATTAAACAATTAATTTATTTAAATAAATAATATTTATTCTACAATAGGATAAGCCTCCCTAGCGATCAACGACTTTCCAGATAATATAGATCTCAACATTAATCATTAAAGAACCTTTGAGTAAATATTTACTGCATAATTTAATCCTTCCACCATACAATGTCCCAATTAAATATAAGACATGGAATTATCGTCAAGTCTTATTTTATTTAATTATATGTATTTCGACTCTTAAATGCATTAACTCAAATAATGCAAATTAGAAACTCCTTTCTAATTTCATTCTACTTCGCCAAGGACTACTGGGTTGTCATTTATCGAATCACATAGACATTTCTTCTTTATTAGAAGTGGTAGATTCTTTATCGATCATACATTATCTCCATGTACAACTTATTATACCCAAGCATACCCTTTGATATACCCTAAGGGTCTAAGTCAAAGTATAACTCATCATACACAAGATATTATGATGATCTCAAGTCCAAGGATTACTTCAGACTACTATCACTACAGGAATTCCTAATGACAGCAAATAAAACTCCATTAGGTATTCCTTAGCGAGCCAACGCTCAAGTGAACTTATTCTCTAATAAGCACCTACATACTTGCTTTAGTGTCTCTACACAAATGATCATGAGATCAATCATCCTCATCCAATGAAAGCAAAGAACGTATGTACCAATCTATCCGGATTCACTAATCCCCAATTTAGTAATCCAATGATTGGGAACTATTTTAGTTTTAAGCTTTCTAAGAATTTAGATCTCATTAGAATGATCATCATCATTATTCTAAAAGCATTGCTTAAAACTATGGGTTTATCACATATTATAAAACAAAGATCACGTAGATAATTAAAAGCCTTTAATAAATTAATACTTTTTATTAATAAATGAATAAGATTGTTACAAAGTATATGCTTTATCATCAAACATGATTGGCTTGTGTGCATACTACTTTCAGTTAGATGGTATTGAATTGGGGTTAAATGCAAAGTCGATCACTAAATTTTTCTGATATTTGGGTATTGAGCCCATTTCTTCCGGTCAACGCAAACTGAGCCCCTTTCTATTCAAAAATTTAGACTTTGAACCCCTATGTGTTACACGTAAGGCGTTGACTTCATCGACGTGGCACATACGGCGCTTTACGTAAGGTGTCCGACGTGGTATTTAAAATTACCTTTCCAAGGATTTGAACTCACAACCTCACATTTGAAATTTTAGTCATAAGACCGCTAAAGCAACATGGGCCAATTGTTAATCTTTTGCCAGGATTAATATTTATATCAGAACATGAGATTTCTCTCATATATTCTTTTCTTCTCCTTCAAATAACTAAATGTACATGAAAGTCTTGAGATACATTCATAAATGTACATAACTAATTGCTTGATAATAATAATAATAATAATAATTGCGTGATAATAATAATAATAATAAGTAGCAACAAGTTAAGTAGCAGCAAGTTACTAAAAATAGTAAATACCATCTAAAAATCCAACTAATCATTAACCGCAATGTTGAAGACTAAAAATGCAGAATTCATTGTAATATAAGAAGGTAAAAGAACAGTTGGCTACAAATTCTTAAACGGACATTAATAAAATATAGCACAAGTAAAAATTAAAATTCAACAATTCAATGCAAAATCTTAATATATAGTTATGAGGAAAACAACAAAACTAAGCAGTTGAGTCATGAGTGTAACCAAACCATTCGTAATATCACCAATTCTTGTCAAATTCTAACCATGGACAGCTAAATTTGCTTGTTGCTTATTATTATTATTATTATTATTATTATTATTATTATTATTATTATTATTATTATTATTATTATTATTATTATTATTATTATTGTTATTGTTATTTATTATTATTATTATTATTGTTATTATTATTATCACAAAATTATTATTATTATTATTATTATTATTATTATTATTATTATTATTATTATTAGTACTATTATTGTTATTATTATTATTATTATTATTTTCACACAATTATTATTATTATTATTATTATTATTATTATTATTATTATTATTATTATTATTATTATTATTATTATTATTATTATTATTATTATTATTATTATTATTATTATTATTATTATTATTATTATTATTATTATTATTATTATTATTATTATTATTATTTATTTGTTATTATTATTATTATTATTATTATTATTATTATTATTATTATTATTATTATTATTATTATTATTATTATTATTATTATTATTATTATTATTATTATTATTATTATTATTATTATTGTTGTTGTTGTTGTTGTTGTTATTGTTATTGTTATTGTTATTATTATCACGCAATTAGTTATGTACAATTATGTATGTATCTCAAGACTTTCATGTACATTTAAGGGGGTGTATTCAATTAAGATTTTTAAAGATTTTTTTTAAGTGACATACTTTTGTAGAATTTATGGGATTTTAATGACTTTCAAAGACTTTAAAGACTTTTTTAAAATGACTTTTATAGACTCTATGAAATAAGTAACAGACTTTTATAAACTTTTTATCAAGAATGTGATAGACTTTTGTATACTTTTAATATATCTTGCAACTTATATTAATTGTTAATTAGCTCAGGTGTACAACATCTCCCTCTTTTTTCATGAAATAGAGTAAATCTCATTAAATTATTGTGGCATGAGATTTTATATATGTTGAAAGCGTTCATATTATTCTACTCATTTCATAATACATTTGGATACTCCTGATACTAATAAAACTTTAGAAACTAATCGATTTAATATAAAAATTAAGCTCACTTTTCATCGAAATATATATACTTTTTACGACATGCGACGCTTTATTTGAAATTATTGTTTTTTATTCCATTTATAAAAGTTGTCATCAATACTATTTTTACGAATTAGCAATTAAAAAATAATATAAACATTTGCAATATATATTGATTTCCATTCAAATATTTGAATATTACCTCGCCTTTAGTATCAAAATTTACAAATAAAAATAATATATACTGTTTCATGTATATTTTAAAATACCAAGTTATTTTTAAATAATTTTTTTTATTTATATTCTTTTTAATAAATTTTTAGTTTAGTAATGTAACATATAATAAAATTATGATAAAAGCTTGAAGAACTTATATATTTTATACAACTTGTATATCACTATAAAGTACGTACTCTATATAAATTACTTTCCTCTCTCTCACTTTTTTTTTTTCTTCATTTAACTTTGATTCTAAGTTAATTTACTTAAATTATAAAATTTTAAAATATTGTGTATTTATTTTATTTTTGAAATAATAACGTGTGTTTATTATTAAATAACAAATAAATTCAAAATTTAAAATTTTGAATTTTAGACGTTGACTACAAAAAACAAAATAAATGTTTTATTTTTGTGGGTACGGCAGAAGTATTAATTATTCTAGATTATAAAGTAATTAGAAATATTGGATTCATGTGAAGTAATTAGAAATATTGGATTCATGTGAATTGTATTTTAAATTTATTTAGTTTATTAAGATGAGATATGAAGTCTTTAGAAATCTTTAGAGATGAGGTCAGACTTTGGATATGGTTGATAGTTATAATTCTTCTTCTAAAGTCTGTCAAACTCTACCATTTAATAGAAATCTGAAAAGTCTATGACTTTTTGAATACCAAAATACTTTTATAGACTTTGTAAAATTCTTAATTAAATACCACCTAACTTTTAAAGACATTAAAAAAATTGTAATTGAATACCACTAAACTTTTATAAACTCTTTAAATGTCTTGATTGAACACAACCAAACTTTTAAAATCTTTAAAAGTCTTTAAAAATCTTAATTGAATACACCCCTCTTAGTTATTTGAAGGAGAAGAAAGAAATATATGGGAAAAATCTCATGTTTTGATATAAATAGTAATCCTTGCAAAATATTAACAGTTGGCCCATGTTGCTTTAGTGGTCATATGACTAAAATTTTAAATGTGAGGTTATGAGTTCAAATCCTTGCAAAGACAGGTTTTTGGAAAAAATCAAAAGACGCCACGTCAGCATCCGATACATGTCAAATTATAGTATTAAATACCATGTCAGACCTGCCACGTGTGCCACGTTAGCAAGTCAACATACATGTTGCGCCTGGGGGTTCAAAGTCCAATTTTTTGAATAAAAAAGGGCTCATTTTGCGTCGACCGGAAGAAAGGGCTCAATACCCAAATATTAGAAAATTTCAAGTGGTCGACTTTGCATTTAACCCTATTGAATTGAGACTTACAAAATCTATAAAAGTATTTTGATATTCAAAAAGTCATAGATTTTTCAGATTTCTATCAAACGGTAGAGTTTGACAGACTTTAAAAGAAGAGATACCCGTATTCAAAGTCTGACGTCATCTTTAAAGATTTTCAAAAACTTCTAAATATTTGAGAAAGAGAGAAGATGAAAAGAGGAGAAAGACAAAGAAAGAGAAAGAGATACCGGAGATCAAACAAAAATACAACAAACACCTGTTTATAGCAGGTGAGGAGGGGTTAAAAAGAGGGGGTGCGTTAAGGGTTCCAAATAGAATTAAGGATATAAATGGAGATAACGTATATTAATATCATTTTATATTTCTTCTCTCATATAAAAAAACTCATTTATTACATTTGTAAGTATTAAGGAGATATTTTTTTTTAAATGTAATAAATTTGTTAATTTTTTTATTTGTTAAAATTATAAATTGTTAGTTTAGTAATAATGCCTTGATAGAAAAACAACAATGAACAATTTTGAAATTGAGATTGTTATTTTATATTACTGTTAGTAATAAATAATTTTTTTTATGAAATATAAAAATTATGAAATAGGACATTTTCTTGTAATAGAATGTGTATGATCTAATAATTCAACTTCAACAATGCCTTTTATTTCAAAGAGTTTTATTAACATGTGCCCCTAGGGCACATGCTAAGCACAAAAATCAAATGGTGGACACTGAATTTAAAGGATGGGGCTCACTAAAATATAATTAAAATAATATTTTAGTGGGGCTATATGCATTTAAAAATTACTCCCTCCATCCCATAATAAAAGTCCTTATTACTATTTTAGATAGTCCCATGTTAAATGTCTATTTTCCTTTAATAACCAAACTTTTACATATTTTTTCCTATTATACCCGTAGCATTAAATAGTTATGTGCTATTTTGGGTAGTCTCATATTTTTTTTTATTCTAATTCTCTCTCCATATTTAATAAGTATAATTAGTTATGTGTGCTAAAAATATTTTGAATTGAAAAGTTAGAAAATCACTCTCTCACCTATATTGAAAATAATTAATGATATTATATGGATAATTTTGTCATTTCATTCATCTTCTTAATATGCGTGAAAAGTCTAGCAAGACTTTTATCCTGGTATGAAGGGAATATATTTTACTCCCTCCGTTCCTTACTATAGGTCGTTTTAAAAAAATATATTTGTTCCTTAATATAAGTCATTTGAGAATTTCAAGTAAGTATTAATTGCTTAGTTTCCAATATTACCTCAAGTATTAAATGTAACTTTGGTTCTCTCACTATTTTTTGTCCAATAAATAATAAACTCTTCTTCCAATACAAGGGCAATATAGACAATTGATATTATAGTTAATGTTATACAATCATTACCTTAATACTTGTGCACAACCTTAAAACGACCTATATTAAGGAACAGAGGGAGTAGTGGGCTCATCCCTTGAATTCAGTGCCCAACACTTGGGTTTCGTACTTAGCATGTACCCTTAGGAAGGCACATGTTAAGAGGACCCTATTTCAAATTAGATTGTGACATGGTCAAAATATTTTAATACTCCCTCCATTCCTATATATAGGTCGTTTTAGACTTTTTTTGTTATTCTTAATTATTTATTGTTTGTAGTTATCTAGGAGAATTGATTATTATTTTTTCCAAATTTCCCCTTATTACTCCACCTAATTTTTTGATCCATATTTATCTCTTAAGCCTTTCTCTCCTCCCAACAAAACTATTTCATCTTTTTTCTTTAAAAATCTGATAATTAAAGTGTTTTATGGGGAGAGAGAAAAGGAAAGAAAATAAGAGTAAATGAGACTATTTAGTTTTTTTAGGAGTAAATTATAGGAAATTGTTAATCTGTTATTGAAGTGAGAGTATGAGATAAGTGAGGTGAATGATATTATAGACAATTGATAGTATAGTTAATGATTTTCAATCATTTCCTTAATTCTTGTGCACATGTCTAAAATGACCTATATTAAGGAACGGAGGGAGTATTATTTAATATCGTACTCATTTCATCTAAAATATAAGATCTTTGTTGATTTTTTAACAATTAAATAAGCTGCAAAATATATTAAAAGTATATAAAAGTCTATCAAATTTTGGTTGGTAAAAAATCTATAAAAATTTGTCAATTATTTTATAGTCTTTAACACTCTGTTTCTGAGTTTTGAACAGAAAAGAAAAGAATAGAAAACTTAAATTAGAACAGAAAAGAAAAGAATAGAAAATTTAAAGTTTTCCTTTGTGTTGTTTCTGAGTTTTTAATAGAAAAGAATAGAAATTTTAAAATTGAGGACATGAGTTGTAATTTAAAATTTATTATATTAAAAGTTGAGGATAATATGGGAATTATAAAAATATTACTTATTTCAATTTCTTTTCCGTCCAAATCAAGCCAATTATGGACGAAAAATTTTGGCAGGAAAAGTGGCCAAGTTTTTTATCCATCTCTTTTCTTTTCCGTTTATTAAAAGACTCAGAAACATAAGAATTTGAAAGAAAACTTAACTTTTATGTCCATTTCTTTTCTTTTCTGTCGTCTGTTTCTGAGTTTTAAAATGGATAGAAAAAAAAAAAGAAATGGACAGAAAAGTTGAGTTTTCTTTCCAATTCTTATGTTTCTGAGTCTTTTAATAAACGGAAAAGAAAAGAGATTTATAGAAAACTTGGCCACTTTTTCTGCAAAAGTTTTTCGTCCAAAATTGGCCTGATTTGGATGGAAAAGAAATTGGAATAAGTAATATTTTTATAATTTTCATATTATCCTCAACTTTTAATATAATAAATTTTAAATTACAACTCATGTCCTCAATTTTAAATTTTCTATTCTTTTCTATTAAAAATTCAGAAACAACATAAAGGAAAACTTCAAGTTTTTTATTCTTTTTTTTTTTCTGTTCTAATTTAAGTTTTCTATTCTTTTCTTTTCTGTTCAAAACTCAGAAACATAGTGTAAAAGTTATTTTAAAAGTCTTTAAATTCTACAAACCCTACAAAAATTTGTTACTTAAGAAAAGTTTTTATTGAATTAACCATCCTGAAATCAGAGCCTCAGTCAGCGGTCAGCCACTCCCACGCGGCCATTGATAGAGGCCACTTAGCTCCTCAATATTCTCTCCACCTCTCGCCCCTTTTGGAGCCTCAGCCAAAGGCGGAAGGGACACCCGTCCCTCCTCCTTATACCCTCTTTCTCTTTCTTACATTCCCACTCACTCAAAAGGTATAGTTCCTTATTAACTAATTCCTCTCTCATTGCATTCTTACATTTTTCGCATTTTTTCTCGATTAATTCATTACTACAGCATTATTTTGAAGGTAAATTTTGGTGATTGATATCTGTGTACGAATCGATACGTCTTAATCAATTATCTGATAGTATTTTTTATTGCTTATTGTGGATATGAATTGTAGGGGTTTTCGGCTTCATTTTGCTAGAAATAATTATATTTTTGGGGTTCCCATTTTACTGAAATGACCCAATATTGTTCTATGGGGGATATTTTGATTAGATTATGTATCATTTTTTTAATGAATGTGTTTGTCATACATATGCTCTTTGGTGTCTAGGGTTTAATTCATCTAGAATCATTGTTGTGTTGTGTTGTGTTGCGTGATAACATATACATATGTAAATACTAGCACTTGTCTAGAACAATTCAAAGATAATAATTTGTTTGTTATATAAGAGTGTGCTATTGTGATTGCCGGGCAGTTGTTCATGTACATTTCAATTGGTTATGTAAATGATCCAATCTGATGTTTCTTTCTTTTATTTTTCTGAAGGTTTGATTTATTGACTACGACGACGAAAATTTGCATTATCTATGTAATTTCTAATTTTATAATACCAGTTCCAAAATATAGGATCAATATTGACCTTTTGAAGTAAATTTGAGAGATTTTTAAATTCAAAATTGATATGAATTAATTTAGTTTTAGACTATAAAATTATAAAATTTATAACTATCAAACTAAAACTACTTTACAAGATTTATTGTTTTCAAAAGTTCAATGAATCACATTAATTTTGAATTTAAAAAATAGCGCAAATTGATTTTGAAACTTGATCCTATATTTTGGAGCGGATGGAGTATTTACTTATAGACAATATATGCTTCTTATTTTTTATTTTTATTTTTGTAAATATATATGGCTTTCTTGATTCTATTTAAGAAACTATTTGACTTTTGTTAATGGATTTGGTTGCGCTTATGTTATTTTTTAGTTACACGTGGAAATGACTTTTTTAATCTTTTATTTTTATTCTTGTTTTTTCTGGGATCAAGTTGTGATGTTGTTGCAATTTAGTTATTACTACAAACTTGACATTTTTTTTTGTTGTCTTCTTCCATTTCCATTGTTTTTGGAGTTACATCAAACTGAAGTCACTTTGACCAGTGTTTAACAGCCTTATTCATTTATATTTTGAGCACATTGAAATTTATAACTTGGTGATTGGCAGATAAAGTTGGGATTTGTTTGTCTACTTGATTTCGATATCCAGTAGATTTTATTCATTGTTTTGGTTATCTGCCTTGTTCATATTCCTACACTTTCATTGGGGATTCCTCTTCTCCTTGCATCATCTATACTCACATTTTTTTCCTGCAATCTGAGAATGGGGATATTGAGACCCTTGTCTGTATAAGGTTGTCGGTTTTGCATTTCATTAAGGGAATTGTTAAATCAACTTTTGTTGTGGAAATAATATTTTCTGTTGTGGATTTAACAATTTCCTTAAAAATACCCAAACATGTGTTTGGATAGTTTTTCCTTTTTCATAAAATATGTTTAAACACCCCCTTTTAGATAGACTTTAGAAATGTTCTTTCTCTTGTTTCTAGAAATGTTAAAATAATCCAAAACACCTAAAGTTTGTTGTATTTTAAGATGTAACAGAACTATCTTTTTCTTACTTCTTTCCATTATTCTACTGAAAAGTTCTGAAAATGGAGATAATTGTTTTTTCCCGGTAAAAAACTACATAATGAAAGGTTAAACTTTCTTATTCTTTGAAATCATATACTAAGACAAATGCATGCTTATTAAGGAACACTTAGTTTTGTAACTGTACTAGTTTAGGTATTAGTGGTTAAACTTTATTGTTCTGCTCCAGTCCTCGCTGTCTCTCCACTCCTTTTCAAATTCCTCATTCTAACCAAGTCTTAATCTTCTTTCTACAATCTTCCTTTCTATGCCTTCCCTATTGCGATGTTCAGGCACATGACACATTCATTTCTTCTACTAGCAATATAGCTCCAGGCTTCATTATCTTAATTTATAGATGATAGTATAGCTATCTGTGTTGTGTTCTTTTTACCCAAAAAAAAACTCTCCCATAATGTTCACCAATTACCTTAGCCTTTTTTGTTTTTTACATTCAGAATATTAATTGGTGATTATCTATTTTCTGAGATTTGATTGTCCGAGGATTGGATAAATCATGGGATAAATTATCAATATCATGATAATATTTTATTGGAGTTTTCTTAACAGAGTGTTGAACTGGTTAATCGACAGCAGTATAAGCTAAATTTGGTTACGACTCTTCCATTAATAAAAAACTGTCGATCATTCTTTTTGATTTCTTTATTGGGTTTTTTTTATTACTCAAATTTGTGTTCCTTGCGTAGCCTATTTTGAGCCTGTTCATTCTTGTAGGGGAGGACATCATGATGGATCAAGCACAGCACTCAACTGTCAATCAGAAGGTAGCTGGCAATCTTCTTCTTAGATCTAGCCCAACCCAAGATTTTGATTTCCAGCAGCCATCTCTGTACCATAGGCAATTCAAGCATGGAAATTACAGCAATGCTGCTTTGCAATATCCAGTGGTGCCGCCCAATCGAGCATCTTATGATGTATCCACGATTTCATCTGCTATATCACCTGTTTTTGTCCAAGCACCTTCAGAGAAAGGCTTTGCCAGCTTCGCCATTGATTTTCTCATGGGTGGAGTCTCTGCAGCTGTATCCAAGACTGCTGCTGCCCCTATTGAACGTGTGAAACTTCTAATCCAGAACCAGGACGAGATGATCAAGTCTGGTAGGCTGTCTGAGCCGTACAAGGGTATTGGTGATTGCTTCAGCCGAACAATGAAGGATGAAGGTTTTGTTTCATTATGGAGAGGAAACACTGCTAATGTCATTCGTTACTTCCCAACTCAGGCTAGTTAAACGAAAAATCTCTAGCTTTTTGATAGACAACTTTCTTAGTTTCTGTGCTAATGAATTTATAACTTTTCAACAGGCCTTGAACTTTGCTTTTAAGGATTACTTCAAGAGGCTTTTCAACTTCAGGAAAGACAGAGATGGTTACTGGAAATGGTTTGCTGGCAACCTGGCATCAGGAGGTGCAGCTGGTGCTTCATCCCTTCTTTTTGTTTATTCCTTGGACTATGCTAGAACCCGTTTAGCAAATGATGCAAAGGCTGCAAAGAAAGGAGGAGAGAGGCAATTTAATGGCTTAGTTGATGTCTACAAGAAGACATTGGCATCTGATGGTGTTGCTGGGCTTTACCGTGGATTCAATATTTCATGTGTCGGGATCATTGTTTATCGTGGTCTCTACTTTGGAATGTATGATTCCTTGAAGCCAGTTCTCCTCACTGGGATGATGCAGGTAAATATTTTTCTTCAATTCTTGTATGATAATAGGTTGACATGATGAAATTGGATCTGTCACCTCTCAATAGGGCGGTAAACGAGCCAAGTCGAGTCAAGTTTTGGCTTGTCGAGCTTGAGCTTGAGCTCAAGTAAATGTTAAACAAGCTCTAGTTGAGCTGAGCTTTTAAACGAGCCTGAATATTTTGTTCGAATTCGACTCGCTTATATATAGTCGAGCTTGAACTCTAGTTGAGTTTAAGCGAGCTTAGTCGACTTTTAGTCGACCTCAAGTCGAGCCAAAATTTAGTTGAGATAAACCAAAATTTAATGATTATTAGATTAAATATTATATATATATATATATATATATATATATATGTGTGTGTGTGTGTGTGTGTATGATATGTTAAATTAAATATTTTCTAATTAATTAAAACACTAAATTAGTCGAGATTAAAGTGAGCTCGAGCCGAACTTAGACTAGCCGAACTTAAACAATTCGAGCTTGAGTTGGACACAATATAAGTTCGAGCTCAACTCGTTTAGTTAAATGAACATGATACTAAACGAACATGATCCCTTGTTTGAGCTGAACACGATAAACGAATTTGAGTACGTAGTCGAGCCAAAGCTTAAACGAGCCAAGTCAAGCTTTGTTCGTGAACAACTCGGTTTGTTTACAGCTCTAGCTCTATCTCTCATGCACATGGTAATTCTTTATTGGTTCAAAATTTTAATGGCATTCGCGTGCCATATCTGTGAAAGCACAAGTTCACAAAAAAAAAGTTTGTTGTTGCATATTCATTAATATTTTCCTTTGATGCTATCAGGATAGTTTCTTTGCTAGCTTTGCCCTTGGTTGGGTCATCACCAATGGTGCTGGCCTTGCGTCCTATCCCATTGACACTGTTCGCAGAAGAATGATGATGACATCTGGTGAAGCAGTGAAGTACAAAAGCTCAATGGATGCATTCAATCAGATTTTGAAGAACGAGGGTGCCAAGTCTCTTTTCAAGGGCGCTGGCGCAAACATTCTCCGTGCTGTTGCTGGTGCTGGTGTGCTTGCTGGTTACGATAAGCTTCAAATGATCGTATTTGGAAAGAAGTACGGATCTGGTGGTGCATAAACGACAATATTTTCATTCCGTTGGTCCCTTTAACATTTGACGGTGATGAAAATTGTTTCGAGTTCTGAGCTTTTATACATGCAATTTTAAATAATTCAATTTATAAACGGGAGTTGCTCCGGAACCCATAATTCCTTGGTAAGGAATTTTTTTTTTTTGATAATGTAAGCTTCAAATTCTTAAAGTGGCTGCCAATGCAATCGCTACTCCTCGAGTTTCAGATATATAATTGCGGTATTTGTTCTATTGTTTTTATCGTTAAGAAATAGGTATACGTGTCTAAGACCTTTGGATTTTTCCACGAGTTTCTGAATGCTAGAGGATTGGATAGGGGGAGTTCTGCTAATGAACATAATGTGGGAACGTCTAAGTTCTTCTCATGTGGATAATGTTGTATTTTAGTAAATAAAATATTGCAAAGTTAAATGTTAAGAATATTGTGTACATATTAAATTAGGAAATTGATATTTTTACATGATATTTTGTTATTTTTACATAAAAAGTGTCGCTATAGCGACGGTAAAATCGTCGTTATAAAATTTTTATGTGTAAATATCAAAAAATAAAATATTAAATTATTTTGATTTGATAGTTAGTATACTTGGTAAAAGAGATTTGTAGTGTTTAAGTAAGACCGAGTCAAAATTAATTTACACTTGATTTGTTTCATCGAGAAAGAGAAAAATAAAAATTATAAAATAAAAAATAAAATTCTGAGCAGTTCAAAGGGTCTGTTCTGGAAACAGATTATATTTGTCGTAAGTTCATCTCTTTTATGCTGAATGGTTCTTTTCTATTAGTATTTACTAATAGGATAAAATACACTTACGCTATAGATAATTATAATAATACTTATCCTCTTAATTTTTCAAGTAACAGCTATTGCACCTCTAATTAATTATATATAATATTTCCAATTTTTAGTGTGGTTAACCAACTAATATTTATAATATAATATTCAAAACACCATTCAAATTATAATATTTAATATAGTCACTAAATATAAATTTGTATATTTTCATTTTCATTCAACTTGATGTGATTAATAAAATTATGAACTTGTGCATTAAATAACATAAATATCAAAAAGTAACAAATATTCATTTTATCATGAAAATAAAGATATAAACTTTTTGCTGATTAAATTTCTCAAAGATTAAAATTTACATAATATATACATTCATACATAATTTTTGTAATTAAAAAGTAAAATCTTAATACACATAAAAAAGTGCAAACTAACAACAAAATAAATAAAAAATATTAGAATTTATATAAAACAAACTTAGACACAACTTGTTATAGAATGAATCTTATTATTTATATAAAAAATCTCAAATATTAAACTAAATATAATTAATTTACACTCAGGCAAAATTATGTATAGTAAAAATAAAAAGTGTTGTTATTCCAAAAAGAAAAAATAATTATTCAAAAAGAAAATCCTTTTACAAGATAGAAATAATAATAAATATTATTATTATCTTTTCTTCTACATTACCATAAAAACCAGCAACTATACACTAGAAAATCTATATAAATATATAATAATACGCCATCTTTGGTCTTTGCTTTTGGTATAAATATAGAATTTAACTACTACCGAAACATTTTTAAAAACTCTAATTTTATTTTATTTATATATATTTTTTTATTTTGAATAATTTTCAATTTAACCACAATTAAAACACATCTAATCTAACTACAACGAAAACCTTTTTTAGAGTTGCACGGGACACATTCAAACACCAAAATATATTAACGATTAAAATTTTATAAACCACTTTATTTCATATAGGAGACCTTGAGTTGCTTAATTTTTTTTTTTTTTTAAAATCTTGACTTATTGACCAAAGTAGGACATAGCTGAAAAACAGGAGAAACACTGCTCTAATTTTTCTAAGGACAGTTTTGGATGGTTAGCTTGTGATACCTGTTGGTATAAGGTATGTTGTGTTCAAAGATGAACAAGTGGACTTAAGATGAAGGAATTATGACAAAAACAAAAACTGAAAGTTTAAAATTAAAAAGGAATATTTACATTTTCTAATACATTTTAAAAAGAAATTACAACAAAAGTGCACCCAGAAAATATTTACAAAATTAATATATTTTTAATATTTTATTTATAAAATTAGTGCATTTGGTATCCGTTATTTCGCGCGGCCTTCTTTCTTCGACCAAATAACTTTTTCAAACCTCCGGTGCTCACCCCTTTCGAAGTATCTTCAAATCAATAAACTTCAGATTTTTTTTAAAAACTCTTCCTCCCTCAAATGGCGCCGTCGACTCCAAGCCCTTCCATCTATCTCTGCCACTTCCGTTGCCAAATTTTTGCCGACAGCATTTTTTGGAGATCTCGTATGTACGTTCAAGATCCATTTATACACCTAATATATAACTATTATGCATAACAGATCCTAGTTTAAGATTATAATTTAAGGTCCCGAAACTTGGACATTAGGATAGTGGGTCTGTTAATGTCACCACCATTCATCATCACATCACGTGCCACACCATTGATACATAACAGATCCGAGTTCAAGACCGCCGGTCACCAGTGATGAACATCCATTTATACACGTATATATAACAAATCTACATATATTTGGTTACTGAGTTCAAGATCACTGATACATCCATTTATCCGAGTTCAAGATCGCTGATACATCCATTTATCCGAGTTTAAGATCTATATCCATTTATCCGAGTTCAAAATCGCTGATACATTGTAGTATGTGCTTACAAACTATGTGAGTTGTAATGTATGAATATTTATTTCTTTTATGAATATTTGGTTACTCACAAAAACTAAAATTGTTACCTTTGTATGAAAGTTTGGCTACCAATTGCACCATATTCAAAATAATTTTATTTTTAAAATGTTATTTATAAGTTGGTAGCCAAAACTTCAAAAAAGGTAACCAATTAAGTTCTATTGGGTTACCAATTAATTATAAAAAATTTAAAAACAGTTTCCAAGTGTTACCTGAATTTGTTTACTTCAACATGTGCAAATGGTATCCGAAATGCCATGTAAGAGTTCCCATTTATGTAGTTGCTGGTTACTTATAAATAACCTTTTAAAAATAAAATTATTTTGAATATGGTGCAGTTGGTAGCCAAACCTTCATACAAAGGTAACTGTTAGTTCCCAGAGGCACAATAGTTATCTGTAGGGGGGTTGAATAGATATTTAATTTTTTTTTTGTTTTACTTTGTTAGTTTTGATAATGATTCAAACACAGCGAAATTAAGATTTGTTTGATCCCCCTTTAAATAGTGAGTTAATGAGAGTGAAGCAGATATAATCAGTTATAGCAGTAGACACAACAGGTTTTAAGTGGTTCAAAGCACTTAAAGCTCCTAGTCCACTCTTCTACTCCTCGAGTAGGAAATCCACTAAGGATGTCTTTTACACTTTCTGAATCTCACAGATTCCTTCTAGACCAAGTTAGCTCAGAACTTCTTAGTTCACTTTTGAACTCTTCAAGTCCAGCAGACTTGGCTCTTCTTAGTTCACTTTAGAACTCTACAAGTCCTTCTGACTTGGAACTTCTTTCTTCACTTGATTTGTAGTTGATGAGTTCTTGTAATGCTACTCAGTTGACGTTAAGCTCTTGTTCGAAAGAACTGAGTAGCTGAGCAAGCTTTCTTTTCTTCTCGGATCGTAGAAATCGAAAGCGTTGAGTGTTCTTATCATTTTTGTTCAAGATTTGCTTACTTGATCATCCGCAGATGTCTTGCATATATGTGATCTTTGAAATCGCCCGTTGAATCCATCCGTTGAAGCATTTAATGCATTTGACGCTTCGAACTTTGATGGAGACTTTTTTCGCATATCTTCCAAATGCGTTGCTCGCCCAATCGACATAGCAGATCGCTTTCACCTAACACTTGAAAAGGTGTTTTCTCCGTCCCCATGGTCCTTTCCTTAGCTTCTTCAATACGTCTTTTTGTTGCATACTAAGGATATTTTCATGCCATTGGGACTGGTGATTACTTCAACGTTTGTAACCCATTCCACATTTGTTAAGATTTAATCTTTGAACAAATGATCAAGGCCCACAACTTCTGACACAGCCAGATGATACTCTACGATTCTTATCGTGGTGTCTTGCCACCTTGGTGCTTGATGCAACCAAAAGAGAACACCACGATTTCTCTTAAGGACTGACACACTACAATCTTCACTTGCTTGTCTTGCAGACTACATTTTCGAGAGCACTCTACGATCTCAGAGTTGGCTTCGGAAAACGTCTGGACCACACTACGATCTCTGGAGAGGCCCTTCAAGGTAGTCATAATACGATCCTTGATGCTCTATAATTTTGCCTTGGCTTCTGCAGACTTTTGCTCAGCTCATTGAATAGCAAATCTGTTTGGAGCCTATCTATTACATTTCAAGATACAGATCAACCTAACATCTTTGATCTCTTTATCTATACATTTATTTACAGAATGATGAACATTGAAAGCTTAGATCAACCTAACAATTTTGATCTATCACTAAGTCCTTGTACATATATTCCTTGAAGGACTTCACATATAATCATGAACGTTTACTTTAAATATCAAATCAAGATATGCATTCTTCCAACAGTCTCCCCCTATTTGATGTTGACATAACCAATGAGATTCGTTGTCATGATTATCAAAATCTAGATGCAATTTCTAGAAAGTAAATATGACTTAATATTTCAGTGAGCAGCTGAAATTTCTAGAGAATAAGCATGAATTTATTGATGTTTAAGATAGATATTACATTTAAGTTTAGTTACATCAATAAAAATTAAAATTCAACTTATCTCTATTTCTTTGGCCTTTTGCTTCGTGGAGGATTTGCATACTCCTCAGCTCTTCTTTTCCTGCTTGCTTCGTCTCTCCTGGCTAGATCTTCCAGCTCACTTGGACTTAGTCTTGGATTGCGATCATGCCTATTCATGAATGTAGGATCTCTAATTGACATTCTTAGGCCTGTGGTGGTCACTTCTTATGAATTGGGAGTTGGCCCTAGACTCCTTAATGGTTGAGCCATAATGATTGGCTCATCATCAGATCGTTGAGTATGATGGCCAGATCGTGGAGTCTGTTGGTGATACTGCCTTGGAGGAGGATTCCTTGAAGATTGAGCTGAGAATGTGCCTCTGCCCTTGCCTTGACTTCCTTTCCCTTTATTCTCCCCCTTTATGTCAGCATCAAGGTTTCGAATGTCGTCTGAGAGGCGAGTCATTCCTTGGACAAGCTCGTTGAGCTAACTTTGGGTTTGAGCAATGTCCTCTCGATTCTCTTTGATTAGAGCATCATATCGAGCGTCCCGTCGTTGGAGGATATCCAGAACAGTATTAGTCTGTTTCATTTGACCCATGGAGAAGTCCTGAAATTCTTTCAATGCAGTTTGGAGACTTGTGATGCTGTTTATCATAAGTTCATTCTGAGATTCCTGAGTCTTCTATAGGATCAGAACATCATCCCTATGTCGTTTAGCAGCTTGGAAATGGATCTGATCGCGATCATTTATGCTTTGAAGCATTTCTTTGATGATTTCCCTAAGTTTCTTTGTGAGCTCAGAACTTAGAGTGCCTGGGAGAGCATTGACAACATTGATCATATTAGTCAATCGCATTTGAACAAGTTCAGTGTGATCTTCAAGACTTTCTTCAATGTCCTTGGTCACTTTCTTGGTTGCTTCTAACAGCTCAGTTTTGGTAGGCAAATCTGAGATGAGTTTAATTAGTTTTGGACTGTGAGGAGGAGGGGCCCTGGTGTAGTGATCTTACATGGTAGAAAGAGCAAGATCAAGGCTGAAATATTCATTTGTGGATGAAGAGGGAATATCGGATGGAGGGGCCTGTGTTTGGGTGTCTAGAGTAGGTGGCTCTACGATCTGAGCGAGGGACTCTACGATGGGGCTAGAGTCAGTAATCGTAGAGATGAGAGGAGTTGGGATCAATGTGAAGTTGGACATATTTGGTTCATCAGTTATAGAATTTTGGGATTCTGCAACTGGGAATTGATTTAGTGGATTAAGAACTACTTCCAGCCAGCTTGGAAATTCATAAAATTGGCTGAAGAAAGATAGTGGACAGTGATTAACTCTAAACAAGATTGGGATAGATAATATGTGATGCCCCCAAAATAGGTCCACACGACCCATTCTGAGTCGCCAGATATCACACTATAAAAATCAAATACAAACTTCATTTATACAACTGTTGAACTGTCGTGCATAATACGACAACAGTTAAACTGTGAGTTTTAATACAAATGTATGTAACTCTCATGGTGCCTCAACCACAACCTTACAATGGTACTTTTTTATAAAAGTACATGTGCAAAACTGCTTTTAGAAATTAAAATCTTTGGGAAGTGCTCAAGGAAACCTTCGTACACTGAGAGGCCATGCGTCAGGTTATGATAGATATCATATGTCCACAAAGATTATCCTTGGTTGACCTAATGACCCAAAAAAAAATGAGAAGATTACTATCATGTTCTTTCCAATGGTGAGTCTTCTCTTGACATATAACTATCTCCACTGTCTGCAATTGAAAATTATATTTCAACCAAACTCCAAGATCATATAGGTAGTGCTCGTAGATATACTTAGCAAGTGGATGTGCACAACCCTGTTTTATGATAACACGAGGTTGTATGTCATTAGACATCTTGTATGATAGTGGTAAAACACCCTTCCAAAGTTGGGTTCACCTCACCCTATTCGGTTCACCAAAATTAAATATCAAATGACGTATATAATACGACACACTTATCTAAAGTTCTCAACAAAATTATTTCCATACTATTTAGGGAGAACCTTAATGACTATAGACCAACGTTTCTATTCCCTCGTTATCCCCCCGTCAATTCTTAAGAACACTCTTATTACCGAAAGGAATTGTGAAGCAAAAGGGTGAGCACAACTAGCTCAGTAAAGAATATCATGACTAAAGATAATTAAATTATCAAAAGCCTTCATCAGTAATAAATCAGAGATTTAGAACATATGGTAGATGGTAAAACTTTCCAACCATAGTTGCAGCGGAACAAACAATCCATTAGAAGAGTCAAATAAACCATCAGGTCTATTATCTTCTCCATATTAAAAGTCTACCAATAATGTTTTATCCCTGTAACATCAATCAACTATTCCTGTCCACAATCACGTGAATAACTCATAAACATAATTGTGATTCTAAATTCCTCTTCGCACCCAGGTCGAAGATAATTTTCATCACCTATCTTTACCTGAAACATCAAAAATCATGGTTATACTAAATCACGATTCTTGCTCATAATCATACTAATAAATTCATCTTTGCACTACGGCCAAAGATATTCATTAACAATTCATCTTTGCACTACAGGCCAAAGACATACAACTGTATTTTAGAAGAGTCAAGTAGAGCATGATATCTATTATCTTTTACGAATTAAAAGTGTATAATCAATATTTTATCGCTGAGACTCAGCTTAATAAATAATTCACATCATCGAATCATCCCTGAACTACGGCCAAGTATATTCATTAGTATTATGACCATGAATTATCCATGCACTACGGGCCAAATATATTCATGTTTTCAACAATGGTCATGATTATACCTAATAATCCCTAGTTATAATCATACCAACAACTGTCCTTTAATGAACTACAGGCCAATGAGGACTTTTACCACATCATTCGTTACATTACGGTCATAATTATACTGAATAATCCCTGGTCATAATCATACCAAGTCCATCTATGCACGTAAGCCAAAGATGACTTTCATCACAATATAAGCATGATGATGATGACAATGATATAAGCAATAATCAAACGAAATCGAATCAAACGAAATCAAGGATAAATATTAAAGACTTTAAATTTATCTAGAGTTTAAAAATATCCAAATTATCATCATGATACTGCTTTGTGGAGTAAAATTCAAGAATAATATTCATGTACCAAAAATAATTTGGACATAAAAGAAATATATTTTTCGGGTGAATAGTACCCCGTGAATAGTACTTCAGAAATAGTACCCCGTGAATAGTACCCCGACACGAAAAGTGTCCTGAATATCCGAGTGAATGAAACTAGAGTGAATAGTAATCAGGTAAATAATAACCCGTGAATAGTAACTCGTGAGTAGTACTCCGGCACGAAAAGTGCCCCGAATACTCGAGTGAATAAAACTAGAGTGAATAGTAACTGGGTGAATAGTAACCTATGAATAGTAAATCGTAAAAAAAATACCAAAGAAAATAATATTCCATGACGAGTACAAAAGAAATGATATCTCATACGAGTATAATAGAATATACGAAACTGCAAATGGATTTTCACCCGCCATGCGGTAATCCACGTAGACAAATCATTTACACAACTTAATAAAGAATGAATACGAAGGAACATTCACCATGCATGCAGTAATCCACATGACAAAGTTATTCCAATGTAATAATAAAGAATGGAATAATGTAAGAATTCACTGTGCATGCGATAGAATAGACAGACAAAAGTTATTCCAATGTAATAATAAATAATGGAACTGTGTCATGCGAATCCGCATGTATGTGATATTCTAACAAAATAATAAAGAATGGAACCGTGTCATGCGTAATCAAGCACAGACAGATATTCCAATGTAATAATAAAGAATGGAACCAGTCACGTAATCCGCATGCATGTGATATTCCAAATGTAATAATAAAGAATGGTATAGTAACCCTTACGAATATTGAAAGAAATAACTCTCTTCATGAATACGAAAGAAATAATACCCCTTACTATAATAATAACATCCCTTACCTCAGAAGTGAAAGTAGTATGCACACAAGACAATCATGTTTGATGATAAAGCATATACTTTGTAACAATCTTATTCATTTATTAATAAAAAGTATTAATTTATTAAAGGCTTTTAATTATCTACATGATGTTTGTTTTATAATATGTGATAAACCCATAGTTTTAAGCAATGCTTTTAGAATAATGATGATGATCATTCTAATGAGATCTAAATTCTTAGAAAGCTTAAAACTAAAATAGTTTCCAATCATCGATTACTAAATTGGGGATTAGTGAATCCGGATAGATTGGTACATACGTTCTTGCTCATTGGATGAGGATGATTGATCTCATGATTATTTGTGTGGAGACACTAAAGCAAATATGTAGGTGCTTATTAGAGAATAAGTTCATCGAACGTGGCTCGCTAAGGAATACCTAATGGAGTTTTACTACTCATTCGTCAATAGGAATTTCAGTAGTGATAGTAGTACAAGTGATCCTTGGACTTGAGATCATCATAGTATCTTGTGTATGATGAGTTATACTTTGACTTATTCCTTAAGACCCTTAGGGTATATCAAAGGGTATGCTTGGGTATAATAAGTTGTATATGGAGATAATGTATGATCAATAAAGAATCTACCACTTTATTAAAAGAAGAGAAATGTCCTATGTGATTCGATAAATGACAACCCGGTAGTCCCTGGTTAAGGCGAGTAATGAAATTAGAAAAGAATTTCTAATTTGCATTATTTGGTGTTGTGCATTTAAGGATCGAAATACATATAATTAAATAAAATAAGACTTGACAAGTAATTCCACGCCTTATATTTAATTGGGACATTGTATGGTGGAAGGATTGAATTGCATTTTGAACTATTTACTCAAAGGTTCTTTTATGATTAATGTTGAAATCTATATTATCCGAAAAGTCGTTGAACGCTAGGAGGCTTATCCTATGTAGAATAAATATTATTTATTTAAATAAATTAATTGTTTAATTTATTTATTCAAATAAGATTAGAATTGTTCTAATCGATTTATTCACATTCGGTTTAATATGGAGAACCTAAAGGGTCACACCATAAAAGGAAGAATAATTATTTAAGAAGTTAATGGCATAATCGTAATAATATGTTATATATATTTAATTTAATCTATGGTGATAGAATAAATTAAATAGCTTAATATTTTAGAAATATTAAATATAAATTAATAAGAGGAGTCTTATTAATATTATTACAATTATTATTATTATTTTAATTTCTAAAAGAGTTTAGGAATTAATTTAATATAAGTATTCTCATTTATTCCTAATTGGATTAGGAAGGAAAATTAGTTAAAGGAGTTAAATTAATTATCCCTAATAAGATTAGGGAGCCCTTTAATTAAAAAAGGGTTTAATTAAATAATACCTTATTTTAATAGGTTACTTGATATCTTTATAAGAGGAGTCTTATATCGTATATCAAGACTACGTTATATTTCCAATGGTTGGAGAGTACGCCCTTTCTATAGAGATAGAAAAACTAGGTTTAGCCAACCACCCATCTTCTTGAATCCTTTTTCTTCCTTGGTGGATCACCTCTAGAGGCCAAACACTTGGGTGGCTAACGTTGATCAAAGGAAGGAACCAAACCCAGTGGATTCAAGTTGAACGCGAAAAGGATTGGAGGTGAACTTGTACCTGAGGAAGCTCGGATCTTCAAGGGTATGTTTCTTATTCATCTTTTTCGTTTAATTAATAATTGTGCATAAAGGGTGATCCGAGTATATGGTTTGTAAAATTTTTAAACTCTGATTTTCCACGTTTCCGCTTATTTTTTCAATTTAATTGCATTCATGAATATTACAAACCTAACAGTGGCATCAGAGCCAAACCTTTATGCAAATTATTAATTGTTCAGATTTAATTTGTATATTGATATGTGTTTAGAACAATTTAATTGGACATAATTTTATTGTATAAAATTTAAAAAAAAAAAAAAAAATAAAAAAAAAAGATGCTTTTTTTTCTCAACAGATCCGTGATTCGCTAAGTTAATCAAAGATATTGATTCACTACTGCTTTTGAAAAAGTTACTAAGTTTTTTTTTTTAAGGTGGGAGGATCTAGTAATCATATATATATATATATATATATATATATATATGTATAAAGTATTATTAGTATATCTTTGTATTTATATATAAAATGTGATTAATTATTATATATATATATATTATATACTAGATATGATATATATGATATTATATATATATATATATATATATAATATTCTTAATAATTTTATTATTAAAATAAAAGTTTATTTTAATTTTAAAATAAAATTTTATTTTAATATTAAAATATAAAGTTTATTTTAATTTTAAAATTAAATTTCATGCTAATTAATTAGAGTTGGAATTGGATTCCATGATAACTAATTGGAGTTGAAATTGGATTCTATTTTTCCTTAAATAAAGGAGTTTATTTTGATATGAAATTAGATTTCATATTATTCAAAAAATAAAAGGTTTATTTGTGAATAGAAAAAGAATCAGTCTTTCCTTAAATAAAGGAGTTTATTTAGATATGAAATAAGATTTCATATTATTCAAAATAAAGGAGTTTATTTGTGAATAGGAAAGATAATTCGTGTTTCCTTTAATAATTTTTTTTATATATGGAATTGGATTCCATAATTAATTAAAATAAAGGAGTTTATTTTGATTAAAATTTTGATTAAAATAAAATAGTTTATTTTATTCAAAATTGGATAAATTAAAATAAAATAGTTTTATTTTGATTTAAATTTGGATTAAAATAAAGGAGTTTATTTTGATTCAAAATTAGATTTTATACTAACTAAATTTGCCCATTAAATGATATCAATATATATATTGAATGTTTATTATTCATGATATTAATGTTATTTATTGATGATATGGTGATGTGTATGATAATAAATGGGATTGATTATGGACTATCGACTAATGTGATTGGATTTTATTTTAGTTGGATGCATGAATGTATGAGTTATATTAAATGGGGTCTCACAGACTCGCCTTCTTTAATTTTTTCTTAATGTAAATTCTAACTCCCTCCTATGTACTTCCCTCGATCACGATCAAGGTTTCTATTTATTTTAAATAGTTTTGTAATAGGAATAGTTAGAATTAATTTTGAAAAATTGGAGATCAAGGAGCAAGGAGCGCTTGAAGACCCGTTTGTAATGGAGCCCGGGTTTAAATGTAATAGTTATATTTAAATATTATTTTGCACCTTAGGGTTTGACCTTTTGGTTCACTTGGTGGCTCTAGTGAACCAAACTAGAATAAAAGTCCATAATCAATTCGGGTAGAATATAGTATTCTATATATGCATGCTTATACTATATATATTATATATTATGCAAACATGCTTCAGTATGTTCATTAATACGACGCGTATTTTATATATATATGCAAATGCCGCTTAAACAAGATGAGACAAATTAATAACAAACCCTCAATTTTTATATTAAGTCCTAAGCGCTCAAAGATATTTGGAATATCGAACGTCGCTTTCTTTCTAGCATGATAAAATTAATAGAGTATTAAATATTTAATATGAGTTTGTTGTGTCACCACAAGGCAAGTATTAAGTATTTAAGATGTTAATTTATCACATTTGATGCTTATAAAGAAAATTGAACAATATTGTTTTGTTGTGTCACCACAAAGATGATATTTTTCTTTTTTGAATATATGGAGTGCTAGGTGGGACTTAACTTAGATAATTTGGATTGGATGAGCCACCACTGATCAAAATAATCTAAGAGGCAAAAGAAAAGGAGTTGCATAGTTGATGTAATTGACAAAAGTTGTCTACCTATTTATTTATATATAGTTTGTTGTGTCACCACAAGGCTATATACATTTGAAATGGGATCCTTATTCTCACTAGCAAATCTTTAATTAGATTTTGCCGAACTATATAAGTGAGGTAATATAGTTTGAAGAAAATAGTGGGAGATACCAATTTAAAACAAGACCTAATTTATTTTGGTAATTAATAAAAGAATGTATGTTAAAATGTTGTTAATTACAAATTCATTTACGTAATTTTACAATGTCTAAAATTACTATCATCTGGGCGAAGCATATTAGATGCTAAATTAACGAGTAATCAATTAAAGCGGATTGGTTAAGGAATTTGAGAATAGTTCTCATAATTTGAAAAGCTATCTTATGTCCTTAATATCGCCTATCCTCGCAATGGTTGCGCATAATGCCTCCGAGGAAGAGATTGCTACTTTTAGAAAGTGGCAAGATGATGCTGATTGGCTCAATGCATCATGCTCGCATCCATGAGTAACGAGCTTCAACGTCAGCATGAAACTATGGATGCTCCTACTATATTCCTGCACATCAAGTAGTTGATGGTGAGGAAAGTAGGACTGATAGATATCAGATATCTAAGGAGCTCTTTCGATCTAGAATGGCCAATGGCACTATAGTATAGACAAAAAGTTCTTAACATAATCAATTTGATTGATCAATTAGGACAACTGGTTTTGTCATGGATGGAGAGTTGAGCCAAGATTTGATCTTGCACTCACTCCCGGACTCCTTTCACAATTGTTGTGAATTTTCATATGAACAAGCTAGATATCAACTTTCGCTGATTTGCTTAACATGTTGAAAAATGTTGAGAGTCACTTTCCAACCAAGAAAGACCATGTCTTACTGGTAGGGGAAAAGAAGAACGATTCAAAGAAGGTAAACAGAAGGTGTAAACAAAGGATAATAAGAACAAAAGCGACACGGATAAGAAAGGAGTTTGCTTCCACCGCAATAAGCCTCGACACCGAAAGAAAGCTGAGAAGCATCTTGCAGAGGCTAACCAAAGAAGCTTAGTGAAGTTTCGGTTATAATACGCTTTTGTTCATGATTGAAATAAATTTTTCTTTAAGTCAAGGTTCTACTTGGGTATTGGATACCGACTTTTGGTTATCATAAATATAGATTTATGAAGGACCAAGGTAAGTAGAAAGCTAAACAAATATAAGTAATCCTATTTATGGAAATGTAGAAAAGGTTGCCATATTAGCCATAGAAACTTATAGTTTAGCAATGCCTACGGGCAAATCTATTAAGTCAATAAGTTGTTATTGTATTCCAGTTCTTGTTAAAAATATTATTTCCATTTTATTGTTGGACAATGAAATCTTTGGTATTATAATTAAGAACAATTGTTGTTCTATTTATAATAATAATGTTTTGTATAGGACTGGAATATCACTTAATGGATTTTGTATACTTGACTTATGTAAAAATTATTTTGCAAATTGAACAAACTAGTATAAGAAAAGGAGATGATCATTCAAAGAGTTGAATGTGTGTATTTGTTGAAATACAATTGTGAATTATTTGAAAGGTTCAAAGAATTTAAATGAAACAAATTGGCAAAGTATTAAGATTCTTTGATTAGATCAAGGAATAAATACTTGTGCAATAAGTTTCTAGATCATCTCAAATGGTTTTCTCATAATGGACACATCCCGACGACGCAATAATAATTGATTGATGTATCTCGAATGAAAAATCGTACCTTGTTGGACATGGTGCGATCCATAATGATTTTACCGACATTCCAAAGATCCTTCCGGGATAATGTCCTAGAAATGGTCACAGATTCACGAAAATGGTAACCTCAAAATCCGGCCCCAAGACTCCATAAAAGTTATGGACGGGGAGGATTCCTAATCTTAAGTTTGTTAAGATAAGGGGTTCCAACTTATGTGAAAAGGTTTCAAAAGGATAAGCTTGGGACAAGATTTGACAAGTGTCGATTTGTGGGACATCCTAAAGTAAGTTTAGGGTATATGTTCTATAATTCTACTTAGCAAAAGGTGTTTGTTGTAAAACACGCTGCCTTCTAAGATAAAGGTGTTTATCATTGAAGGGGCTAGTGGGAGGATAATAGATCTTGAAGAGTTCAAGAACCACAAAACACTATAAGCCAAATAAGAGGAACCTGTAGATAGACCTATTGTACCACAACCGAATCGTAAATCTGGAATAGTACTGAAGATACCTAGGAGGTATGGATTCATCATGGATGATGATGATGAGGTATGCATCATAGAAGATGATGATCCAGAGTTACATGCGATGATGTAAGACTTCTAGTGTGTACAAAAGGGTCAGTGGGAGCGTCGTGAAATTTCTAGTATTATATGTTGATATACTACGGATGAGGAATAACATACCAATGCTACAATCAGTAAAGATAAAGTTGTCTAAACATTCCTCCACGAATGATTTGGGAAGAGTATCTTAATTGGGGATAAATTCTATATAGATAGATTTAAAAGGATGCTCAACTTAACCCAAGGAACGTATATTCATTTGATGCTAAAGTCGTTTAGCATGGCAAACTCCAAGAGATGTTTCATGTTGATGAGCCATGGAGTGTATCTCTCTTAATAGTCCCCACAAACTCCTGAAAATAGAGATCGCATGAGTGACAATCATGTATGTAATGAAATATACGAGACACGATGTTGATCACCATATTCGAGAAGTTCATCGTGAGACGGTGAAAACATCTTAAAGTACTTAACCCAGCACTAAGGATGTGATCGATTTATGGTGGGTCTAAATTAAAACTAGAGGGCTTAATGTGACTCAAGTTTTTTCAAATGCACAAGAAGACGACGAAAATCCACTTTAAGGTAAAGGGTTACCTTGAACAGTGGTGTAGTGAATTGGAAAGGTTCCAAACAGCAAAGAGTCGCTGGTTTAGTGATAAAGACAAAGTAAATAGCTATAAATGAAGCTATAAGTTGATTGTTTGGATGAAAAGTTCATTATAGAACTAGGAATAGTTCCTAAGTCTCATCTTGGATCTAAACATGTGTTGTGGCACTTTTATTTGATTTTTAGAATCATTGAAAGATGGGAAATCACTATAGAGATAGTGGACTCTCATGAACAACATTACATATCCATTAACTAAAGCTTATCCAACAAACAGGATAATCATCACTTAGAGAAGAAGAGTATGAGATACCATGACGACGATGGCTTTAGTGCAAAGTGGGGAGATTGAAAGTAGTATGCACACAAGCCAATCATGTTTGATGATAAAGCATATACTTTGTAACAATCTTATTCATTTATTAATAAAAAGCATTAATTTATTAAAGGCTTTTAATTATCTACATGATCTTTGTTTTATAATATGTGATAAACCCATAGTTTTAAGCAATGCTTTTAGAATAATGATGATGATCATTCTAATGAGATCTAAATTCTTAGAAAGCTTAAAACTAAAATAGTTTCCAATCATTGGATTACTAAATTGGGGATTAGTGAATGGGATAGATTGGTACATACGTTGCTTGCTCATTGGATGAGGATGATTGATCTCATGATCATTTGTGTGGAGACACTAAAGCAAAAATATGTAGGTGCTTATTAGAGAATAAGTTCACCGAACGTGGCTCGCTAAGGAATACCTAATGGAGTTTTACTTGCCTGTCAATAGGAATTCCTGTAGTGATAGTAATACAAGTGATCCTTGGACTTGAGATCATCATAGTATCTTGTGTATGATGAGTTATACTTTGACTTATTCCTTAAGACCCTTTAGGTATATCAAAGGTATGCTTGGGTATAATAAGTTGTACATGGAGATAATGTATGATCAATAAAGAATCTACCACTTTATTAAAGAAGAGAAATGTCTATGTGATTCGATAAATGACAACTGTAGTAGTCCTTGGCAAGGCGCGAATGAAATTAGAAAGGAGTTTCTAATTTGCATTATTTGGTGTTGTGCATTTAAGGATCGAAATACATATAATTAAATAAAATAAGACTTGACAATGAATTCCATGCCTTATATTTAATTGGGACATTGTATGGTGGAAGGATTGAATCAGACGGTAACTATTTACTCAAAGGTTCTTTTATGATTAATGTTGAAATCTATATTATCCGGAAAGTCGTTGAACGCTAGTGGGAGGCTTTATCCCTATTGTAGAATAAATATTATTTATTTAAATAAATTAATTATTTAATTTATTTATTTAAATAAGATTGTAATTGTTCTAATCGATTTATTCACACAAGGTTTAATATGGAGAACCTAAAGGGTCACACCATAAAAGGAAGAATAATTATTTAAGAAGTTAATGGCATAATCGTAATAATAATATGTTATGTATATTTAATTTAATCTATGGTGATAGAATAAATTAAATAGCTTAATATTTTAGAAATATTAAATATAAATTAATAAGAGGAGTCTTATTAATATTATTACAATTATTATTATTATTTTAATTTCTAAAAGAGTTTAGGAATTAATTTAATATAAGTACTCTCATTTATTCCTAATTGGATTAGGAAGGAAAATTAGTTAAAGGAGTTAAATTAATTATCCCTAATAAGATTAGAGGAGCCCTTTAATTAAAAGGGTTTAATTAAATAATACCTTATTTTAATAGGGTTACTTGATATCTTTATAAGAGGAGTCTTATATCAGATATCAAGACTACGTTATATTTCCAATGGTTGGAGAGTACGCTCCTTTTCTATAGAGATAGAAAAACTAGGGTTTAGCCAACCACCCATCTTCTTGAATCCTTTTTCTTCCTTGGTGGATCACCTCTAGAGGCCAAACACTTGGGTGGCTAACGTTGATCAAAGGAAGGAACCAAACCCGGTGGATTCAAGTTGAACGCGAAAAGGATTGGAGGTGAACTTGTACCTGAGGAAGCTTCGGATCTTCAAGGGTATGTATTTCTTATTCATCTTTTCGTTTAATTAATAATTGTGCATAAAGGGTGATCCGGGTATATGGTTTGTAAAATTTTTAAACTCTGATTTTCCACGTTTCCGCTTATTTTTGCAATTTGATTGCGTTCATGAATATTACAAACCTAACAAGAAGAAGACTGGATACTGGAATAGTGAGGTAGCATACTTCTCTTCTTCTTTCTCTCTATAATTTCTCACTATAATAATTGCTCTATAGCTTTAGTGAATTGGTGAAAAATAATGAAGGAATGAGCTTCTATTTATAAGAAAATATAGTTTTGATAATTGCACATTTTGGGGCTCAAAATATTACAGTATAATACTTTTCTCTTTTTTTTTTTTTTAATTTAGTCCTGCAAGTATTATCAAACTTACACCACCTCCCCTAATAGTAAATCATGTGAATCAATAGTAAATCATGTGACTCAATAGTTTTAGACATGTGAAAAATACGTATTACAGTATAGTACCTCCATCTACACCTCTATTTTTAACTTAGTCATGCAAGTATTATCAATCTTGCATCAACTCCCCTAATAGTAAATGAATGTGAATCAATAGTACACACATGTGAACAAATAGTTATAATCATGTGAATCAATAGCAAATGATTGCTTATTTATCCGGTTAATTACCCGATTGGTCAATATAACCTCCAGACATCAATTATTATCAAAATAAATATCGATTTTCACTAGCACTAATAATTCCAACACAATGGAACTATCAATTTTATCTTTAATCAACATGAACTTATTCATCATTAATATTATAATTCACAATATTTAACAACCAGGTCGTTCCCAGGAAAGAGAGGGCTTTTCGATAAGGATTTCTCCTTATTGGCACACAATTAGGTGACCAAACCTCTCCTTGACAGAACTTCTAGACATTATTAATATTGCAAATAATAATATGAATAACTTTGCCGTCTCAATTATTGATTTAATAATATAACATACTATACAGATGATACTATGATAATAATTGAATCAATAATATGAAAGATATGATACAGCAATTACTGTAGCAATAATTGAGTATAACTAAGTGAGTTCTTACGTAATAATCAATATTCAATACCGTGTGCTACTATGCAACCACGCGTATTACTGGACTTTTACTACCGAGTAGTTCAACAGTTTTAACGGTAACACTTTTACCAAGTTATTTTTATAAAAGATAATTTCGTCAAGTTTTCTTTACTTACAATAATACTTTATGGATTCCACCAATGATTGTGTCGTCGTACGGATGTTCCCCGATAAAAAGAATATTTTATAACAACTTGCATATTTTTCAAAATTTTCATATATCACCCTTAACTTTAACCTTTTATCAATTTAACTATTTACAAAAAAAAATAATAATTATAAAAAAATTGAATACTTTCATTTTATAAAATTCGGGGTCTCATATAATACCTCATGTATCATTCTTGAAGAGGGACCATTTGTCATCAGCTGTTTGGCAAAGTTGAAGTTGCCTGGAAATCCATGAGCTAGCACAGAGATGGCTGGATATTCTTTAAAGCTCCAAAACATGTGATTCCAGGAGTTTAGAATTTGAGCTTGATGAAAAGGAATCATGGGTAAATAGGAGAACAACTGCTTGTAGTTAGCTTTTCGATACCCATTAATGCCCACAGCTATGATCACGACCTCATCATCTTCGTCCTCTTCTCTGTCTTCGTTCAAGGATTCCACTATATCAATGGCTTCATTTTGTTCTTGCTCTAGTTTTCCCTTATTTTTTGCAGGAACAGCTTCTTCTGTCATGGGGATATCATGAGGCTCCCCCTCAATATGATCATCCTTCTACAGGACTAGTAGCTCCCCCTCAGCTGGAATATTTTCTAGGGTGATAACTTTAGGTATCTCCCCCTCAGCTTAAGCTTTGTCCTTTTGGCATTCTCTGGATAGTTCCTTTTCAGCAGCCATCTTTTTGTCTTCCTCTTTGAGTACCCTTTCATTGACAAGGATGTACTTCTTAACCAATTTTCGTCTTGGTTTTTTAGGCTGAGCCACAGCCTCAGGACTTCCTTGAGCTTCAGCTCTGTCCTGTTGGTCAGCCAGAACATCTGATGTAACAATTTCCTTACTCGAGGTGTTCAGTCTGGTCTCTACGATTGGTAGAGACTCTATGATTGAAGAGACATATGGCCTCTTGGATTTTTTTGGTGATTTTTTTTCTTCTTCTTCAAATTTGTGATATGGTAGCTCTGTCTTCATCTGCCTCAGCCTGCTGTTCTTTTCTTCTTAGGATTCTCAGAGTCTCAATGTCAGAGGACTCGACAAGTTTATTAGTAGTTGATCCCTGGGGTTCTTTTTCCATTCTAGCCTTTAGCTTTCTCTTGCCCTTGCTTTTTCTGACCAGGGTAGTGGGTTCTTCCTTGTTGGTTTCTTCTTCATCTTCTTCAGCCTCCCTAACAAACTGACATATTCCCTGGAATCCCTGATTCCTTTGCATCATCAGTCCTACCACTGAACTCAGACATCATTCGTACGTTTTCAGCTGGATTCCTTTTCCAGTTCTCGAACAGTTGCTGGGTCATTCTTCTGTTTGGATTTATTGTTCACCTTCATCATCCTCAATTTTATCGCCCAAAGTGAACTGTAGAATGATACTGATGAATCATCTGTAGAGCATCTTCCCAGAGCTTTTTGATTTCTTCAAGCTGAGAATCCACTTTCCAATCCATTCAAGCAGTAGGGCTCCATAGTTAAGCTGTATCCCACAACTGATGGCTGTCATGAGCTTGAGCTGTACTTCATTTACAGAATCATGGCCTAAGCTCTTGCAGCATATGTATTTTCCAACAATGTCAGCCAAAAATTCGTACCTCTGAGGAAACTTCTTTTTCTTGTATCCTTTGACAGTGGGGAATTTCTTGTGATGCATCCTTTTAAGTCCCTCAAGGAAATCTATGCCATCTATGAAGGAAAACCCTTAAGATTTGAAACCTAGGGCTAAGTTGATGTCCTCAGCCTTCAGCTTGATTTCCACGTCCTTGACTTTTGTAGTGATGACATCATTTTTGAACATACCATTTCTGTAGAATTCTTTTACTAGCTTTGGGTAGATCAGTGTGGCCGTATTCAGAGCCTCTTCGAGACCAGCCTTCTTTATTAATGACAGAGTTTTGTGAAATTTGGGTTCAGCTGTTTTGAACTCGACGAAACAGAGTCTGTAACCAGAGATGACGTTGGAGGCTGCCATTGATTTCTTTGCAAGGAGTATGGTTGTTTGAACTTTCTTACGATTTAGGGTTTCTACTTATAGAGCGAAAGAGAGAGATGAGCTTTTTGAAATTCTGATTTCAAAAAGGCATTTTGAATTTGTACTTATAACTTCCCTCTCTCCATTTTGCTTAGTGGGACAGGTGTCGAATTTTGCTTGGCTCTACGGATCTGACTGAGGAGGATTGTACTGATTTGCCCTTAGCTCCTTCTGAGCTAATGTGTCCTTAGGAAGGACTACGATCGTTGAGGTGACCTTTGTGATTGTTAAGTCTACTTTGCATTCGTTGTGTCTGCTTAGTAACCGTCATATCTGCTCAGCAATTGTCATTTCTGAACTATAATCGTCGAGTCTGAGCTACAATCCTCGTGTCTGAACTGCAATCGTCGAGTCTGAGCTACAATCGTCGAGTCTGACCGAGTCCTTGTGATGAACTTTTGACTTAGCAATCTTCTCGGTTTAAGGTAACTTAGGAAGGGCCAACCTCATAGAGTGAATCAAGGGTTAGGTTTGTACCCGAGGCACTTATCAGAGAAATTGCTTTGTTTTGAACTTTATCATCACAGGATGCTTCTTTATTTTGTTGATGGGATTCTGCTATCGTTGAGTTTGCACTGCGATCGTTGAGTCATGTCATTTTAGCTCTACGATCGTGGACTTCCTTTGATCATGTCCATGATTTTGAACATAGCTTTTATATCTGTATAGTTAGCACAAACTAGAACATGTTTTTCATGGTTGTAAGTTAAGCATGCCTAGCTCACTTATTAACTTGTTGAACCTGGATTCATCTAGAGTTTTTGTGAAGACATCAACAAGTTAATTTTCAGTAAGGATATATTGTAAAGATATAGTTCCATTCTGCACATGATCCCTAATGAAGTGATACCTTATTTCTATATGCTTAGTCCTAGAATGTATGACAAGATTATGAGTTATTGCTATTGCACTTGTGTTATCACAGTGAATAGGTATGGATTTGAATTCAAACCCATAATCGCTGGTGATTTTTCATCCATAGGATTCGAGCACGCAAAACATTTGCCAAAGAACAATGTATTCAAACCTGCGGTTGAAGTAGATACTGAGTTTTGCTTCTTGCTAAACCAGGACACAAGTCTGTATCCTAGCAATTGACAGGTACCACTGGTACTTTTTCTATCTATTTTACAGCTTGCCAAATCAGCATCTGTGTATCCTGTTAGTTCAAATGAGGACTCCTTGGGATACCAAAGCCCTAAGTGAGGTGTTCCTTTGAGATATCTGAAAATCCTCTTTATGGCAGTTAAATGTGATTCTTTAGGATTAGCCTAAAATCTAGCACATATGCATGTTGGAAACATTATATGCAGTCATCTTGGCGATTAGATATAAAGAGAGCCTATCATACCTCGGTGATTGAGTTATATCAATACTTTTACCTTTTTTATCTTTGTCAAGCTTGGTTGCAGGAGCAATTGGGGTTTTCATGGGAGAGGCTGATTCCATACCATATTTCTTAAGTAAATCTTTAATGTACTTGGCTTGGTTTATGAAGATTCCTTCATCAGTTTGCTTTACTTGCAGTCCAAGGAAGAAATTCAGCTTACCCATCATACTCATTTCAAACTTACTCTGCATAAGCTTGGAGAATCTCTTGCATAACTTTTCATCTGTAGATCCAAAAATAATGTCATCAACGTATATTTGAACCAATAAGACTTTATCTTTATGCTTTCTAAGAAATAGTGTAGTATTTACTCTACCTCTAGTGAACCCATTTTTAATAAGAAAATTAGTTAGTGTTTCATACCATGCTCTAGGTGCTTGTTTAAGACCATATAAGGCTTTGTCTAATCTATAAACACAATTTGAAAGAGATGGATTGATGAAACCTGGAGGTTCCTCTACATAGACTTCTTCTTGAAGTTCACCATTCAAGAATGCACTTTTGACATCCATCTGAAAGACCTTGAATTTCATGTGAGCAGCAAAGGCAAGGAATATTCTGATGGCTTCTAGTCTGGCAACAGATGTAAATGTCTCATCGTAGTCAATGCCTTCTTCCTGAGAGTAGCCCTTGGCCACTAGTCTTGCCTTATTTCTGGTTATTACTCCATCTTCATCCATCTTGTTTCTGAAGACCCACTTGGTTCCTATGACAGGATGATTCTTTGGTCTTGGTATCAATCTCCACACTTTGCTTCTTTTGAATTGATTAAGTTCTTCCTGCATGGCTTCTATCCAACTGGAGTCTTCCATAGCATCCTCTATCTTCTTAGGCTCCATTTGTGACAGGAAGCTTAGATAAAAACATTCATTTTGGGTGGCAGCTCTTGTTTTGACTCTTGCACTCGGATCTCCAATGATTAAGTCTTGAGTGTGATCTCTTGCCCATCTGTTTCCTGTTGGGACATCTGTCCTTATGTCTTCTTGTCTTAGATCTTCAAGATCTATTTCTTCTTCTTGGTGTGGAGGTTCGTTGTCTGGCATAGTTCTTTCTACGATCTCATTTCCTTGCTCAACGATTTCACTATCTGTCACTATGATCGTAGTGTTGAGCTTGACGACCTCGTTCATAGTGTTTGAACTGTCGGTCGTAGTGTCTTGCAGCACTGTTTTGTCTAAGTCTATCTCATCAAAGATGATGTGAATCGAGACTTCAACACTTAGTGTCTTCTTGTTGAACACTTTTTTGGCTTTACTGTCTGTGGCATATCCAAGAAAGATTCCTTTATTTGACTTGGGTTGAAACTTTGTCAAGTACTGCTTTCCATTATTGAGAATGTAGCATGCACAGCCGAATACATGAAAGTAGCTGACACTTGGCTTTCTTCCTTTCCACAATTCATAGGGAGTCTTCTTGATCGTAGAGTGTATGAGTGATACATTACGAGTGTAGCATGCAGTGTTGACAACTTCGCTTGAAATATTGAGCGAGATGAAATTTGCTGCTAGTAGAGTTCTTCCAGCCTCTATCAATGTCCTGTTCTTTCTCTCAGCTACTCCATTTTGTTGAGGAGTTCGTGGAGCTGAGAAGTTGTGACTGATGCCATTGTTTGTGCAGAACTGGTCCATTTCTGAGAAGTCGAATTCTCTGCCATGATCATTCCTTATAGTCTTGATTTTCTCTATTTTCTTGTTCATCACCAGCTTGAACATCTTGATCAGTTGGGAGCTTGTTTCATCCTTTGAGGTTAGAAAGAACACCCATGTGAATCTGGTGTAGTCGTCGACTACGACTAGAGAGTATATCTTCCCTCCAAGGCTCGTTGTTAGAATTGACCTAAATAGATCCATGTGTAGCAACTGCAGGGGCTTGTCAATTGAGTTGGCAGTTTTGCTCTTAAATGAGCTTCAGGTCCCTTTTGGTCGACGGGCATTATCGCGACCTTTCTTTAACTTGAAATTTGAACTTTAGGTAAGCACTGCAACTAGATCTTTTGAGGCTAGTTTGGACATGCTCTTGAAGTTGAGATGAGATAGTCTTCGATGCCATAACCAGCTCATTTCTTCAGATGCTTTAGCTAGAAAGCATATTGTCTCGTCTGAGGTTAGTTGACCAAGATTTACTGTGTAGACATTTCCTTCTCTTGTTCCGGTTAACTTTACAGCAGATGTCTTCAGGTCTCGGACTTGACATTGATTGTTGAGGAATGTTACTTGATGACCCTTGTCGCAGAGTTTCCTAATGCTTAGAAGATTGTGTTGTAGTCCTTCCACATAGGCCACTTTACTGAAGGATACTACACCATTTCCAGCTGAACCATATCCTCTTGTCTTGCCAGAGCCGTTGTCTCCAAAGATGACTGAGGGACCCTCCTTCTCTATGTAGTTAGACAGAAGGGCTTTGTTCCCAGTCATGTGCCTTGAGCATCCACTGTCCAGATACCAGGTTGTGATCGTGGAGCTCTTTTCCTATGATAACATTAAACTTTTATTTTGGTACCCATACTTGCATGGGTCCTACTTTGTTAGTACCCCTAGGGACCCAAATTTGCTTGATTTTGGGTCTTATATGCATGGAATTAAAATGACACTTTGCAGCCTTGTGGCCAACTTTATGGCACACAAAACATCTAATATGATGCATGTTTGTGTGTGTGTGAGAGTTCTTCCTCCATTTGGACTTTTGTGGATCTTTAGTCATTCTTCTGTTAAGCTGATTTTCCTTCTTCCATGTGTCCTTGTGTTTCATGATTTGTGAGGAGTGTACCTTACCTCTCATTGTACCTTCCCGGTTGGTTCGTAGAGTTGGTCTTACTTGAATTTCTACGATCCTTTGAGGTTGGTGAGTAGTGGTCAAGTTACATTCTTCTCTTTTTGAAACCCAAGCCGACATGGGATCCTTACTTCTTGGAATATGGATTGAACGGTGAGAGCGGGGGTTTGATGGCTCATTCTTCCGTGAGGATTTCACAAATATAATGCTTCTACTAAAACTTGAAGCATTACTAGTGCTAGTTTCTTTACTTTTTCCACACATGGCTATAAAGTGATTCCCCAAAGCCTAAACACATTACGTCGGAGACACTTCTCTGGCTAGAGATTAGGGAGTCCATGGATGAAGAGGATTTATTCCATGTAGAGATTGTCTTTTCTAGTTCCTCAATTTTAGAGGTTAGACTTGACTCTCTTTTTACATTGAGCTCATTGAGTGCATTTCAAGAGCTTATTCTCAACTTCAAACTTGAGAGAGAATCAGTACTTAGAAGGGCTGTTTCTAGTTCTTCTTGAACTTTTTCTTCCTTTGAAGAAGTGAATAGTCCTTAGTCAGAACTCTAAACCATTTCATGTATTGATGCATATCAGATGTTATGCCATGCAGTGCAGTTCTTAAGTCATCAATGTCAACATCAGGAGAGTTGAAGTCAAATACCTCATATATACTTACTTCATATATGTTGGAGTTCTGTTTGTCCTTTGCGTTCTTGGCCACAGTCAGGGGATGAGGAGGACGAGGAGGAAGGGCTTCCACTTAGTTCGATAGCTACCCGTATGTACGACGAGGTGTATGACCGCAATGTGGAACTTCAAGATACCGTCGAGGAGTTACAGGAGATAGTAGCTGAATAACAGACCTTAATGGCACATAAAGACGACGAGATCCAAGATCGACAAGAACGACTAAACAACGTTGAAGAGAAGTTGATCCACACAGAAGGGGAAAACGAGCAACTGATGGAGAAGATTGCAGAACTGGAGAATAAGCTGAAAGAGGAATCTACTAAGAGGGCAAGGGCTGAAGATGCGTACAATGAAGCTTATCAATGGGCCGGAATGGAAGAGAGAGACGCACAAGCAAAGAAGAGAAGTGACACCCCCAAACCCAGGTACTTCATTCCCACAGGATTTGGTGCTCACTTAATCAAACATTCATATCTAACTACCCATCACAATAAAATTGGATAAAAAAAACCTTTCCCATTAAAGGGTTACATAATAAAAATCTCCCAGGTTATCTAACATTTAAATACAATCATTCAAATGCGAAAAATTAATAAACTTCTTTATAACCATTCAATTTAAAATCTGATAATCAAATATCAACACATTACAAGTCTTCAACACTTGTTCATCTTTCCTTTTCCCTTACTGGTGCTAGGTACATCAACCTTCTCATCTTTAACTGTAATAGTTATATAAGCAAGAGTGAGCAAACAAAGCTCACTTGAAACAACAATGAATGAAAAATCTTTATAACAACTATCAAATAAGAGGCTCGATAGAATTAAACAATATGATTTATCAACATCTCGAAATATATAAGCGAGGGTCCTAAGACCACGAACTATGTCCATAGTTATAAGTAATATTTCAACTTAAACTTTAACAATCGAAGACTATAGGGACTCCTCGTACTTAGGGGATCAGCCCGCATACAATGTATTGTGCACTAAACATTTCAACGCTAAGCGTAAGTTACCCCTAATAATAGAGTTGTTCATCTCAAAGTATTTAGAGTACAAGTCCGCTTTCAAAGTGAGTTTGGTTTGGATACATTTCGAGGTAATTTGAATTCAACGAACATCAACTAAGGACTAGTTGAATGAAACCAATAACATCATACTATAGAATAATCGTAATTGAATCAACATGGTAAATTAAAGTCATGCTTTAGGAATAATCTAATAGCATACAACTTGAATAACTATAACACACCTGGCTTGAACAATGTTAAGCCAAGGTTATTTAAAATCGAATACTAAGCATGCGTAGCAATTTGAACGATAAAACTGTTCAACATTAGTATGTATAATTGTGCATGCTAAACAACAAGTTAAATACAAGAATAACTTGTTCAATATAGAAATCAAAGTTTAGAAAGCTTGCATTATTTATAAGGTAGTCGAATTGGAAACCATAATTGCTTCAACAAGAAAATAGATTAGAGAACTTGCCTTTCTCGTAGATTAAACCGAACAATTTGAACCACAATATCCTATATACATATGTCATTATGACATATTTAGTCACTACCACTTTACAAACATAACTATGTACATTCATCATGTAGGTTTGATTATTTAATCACATAATCAAATTATAAAACAAGTTAATTGTTAATAACATGTTCATTCTAGATATAGAAATATTAAAATCATAATTTAATAGTCCTATTATTAACACATAACCATTCCTTTAGACTTTGAGTACAAAATTAACAATTTGCCGAGACCATTTTGCTAACTCATTTCTGCTGGCGCCTACGCTTTATACTATGGTTCTATGTTTGCGCTATATTTATATTTATCTCTCATCGATAAGTAGGTTTTATACCTACTTATCCGGTATCTGTTACTTGAATTAGTTGCTTATATTCATGTTCTTAGTTACTTTTCATACATTTTATGTTATTTTGTAGGCTATGACATGACATTGGCATGAAGAAGCAAGGATAAACAATTTGGCCATCTTTTAGACTAAAATACGCAAGCAAATGAAAGAAGGGAATATTGAAGGACTTTTAACACCAAGTTAGATGCATGTTCTTGGCTTGAAACTTGGATTATATGGTGGCTCTACTTCTTAGATTTCCAGAACATCTTGAATCATCCCAATCGGAGTTCGGATGTGAGAGTTATGGCCTTTTTATCAACGAAGATCAAAGCTAAGAGTTGTCATACTTGCCAATTACATAGTATCTACTTCAAGCCCGATTTCCGCCTTGATCGAATTCGAATTTGTCAAAGCTCAAAGAATGAAAGTTGTAGATCTCGTCGATATCTTCGATTTGATAGGTGGAAGGCCCCGTAACTCCAACGGATCAAAAGTTATGCCTGTTTTAGCAAAGGATGTCGCAGTAGAAATAGCGTAGCACGGACTGCGCTACGCCTAGCACGGAGAGCGCTAGGACACGAGTTTTCGACCTCAGAGCGCTTGAATTCGCGAGAAATGGCTTAGGTCACCGTTGGCGCTAAGTGTGAGAATTGAGTGAAATTGGGTTATTTGATGTCCAAATTGAGCTAGAATAGGATTCTTAGTTGCCCAACTTGCTAGGATGTTCATTAGAACTCTAAATACTTGAGTTTAACTTGGATTGGGAGGCTAATTCTAAGACTCTATTAAATCCCTCTTGGGATAGATTTCTAATAACTAATTCTTTACTTTCTTTCATAGATTAGGAACTCTAGATTAGATTAGAATTGAAGATTGAAGCTATTGATTATCATTGGAGAATCAAATTGGAAGCAAGAGAATGCAGATTTGTTTATCTCAATTCTAATTTCTTTTCTTATTTATTTGTATCTTTTTAATGCTTAATCAATTGTGGATGATGGATTCTAGTTTATTTATGAATTAAACTCTATTTTGAGATTACTATGGATCTTATTTGTGTAGTTTACTTTGATATGCTTCTTTGTTAGTCTTACTAGCTATATTTGGATTGTCTATTATGATTTGTAATGAATTGCTTAATTTCCTAGCTAACAATTACCGTGATAATCTATATGAACTCAAGAGATGAAGTATAGATTTAGATATGATCATGATAGCATGTGTTTGTGATTTTTGCATGGATGGAATTCATGATTCGTGTTTAGGATAGAGATATGCCTTTACGCCATATGTAGTCTAATAAGAACTTGAACTTAAACCCTTTTTAATTGTAATTCACATAGAGATATAGTGGGTTAGTTAATTAGGGTGTTCAAATTGATTCTATCATCTGTGGATTTGATTTGATATGAGTATGGTACATTGAGAGATGGCCATATTTTACTTTCGTGTTCTTGATTAACAATCCAGTATAAATAATTTGGCTTAACAGGAAGTGTGTTGATTTAAATGTAACAATAAGTGAAATTGTAATCTCAAGTCTTCAATATCTTGTTTCATTCTAGGGATAGTTAGTAATAGTTTATTTAATTATTTTAAATTAAATTATTTAATCATTTGTTTAAATAAGATTAAATTGGTCATGGGTTAGTACTTGGTGATTTTTATTAAATAATTCTCTGTGGGAACGATACTTAACTTATCACTTTATTACTTGTTGACCACGTATACTTGCGTGTTGTGCGTAATTAGATTTTACCCAACAACTACTAGTCACGATCATGCGGCGTAGTGTTGTCACGTCTTGGTAATGATGCGAATGTTGTCAGATCATGGCCGTCATCTTGTCAATACTAAACCCGATCTTCGATTGACAACTTCGGCAACAGTATGAACAAAAGCCAATTTTGGCCTACAAGCTACTTTCTAATAGTCTAATTAACATGTAATTCATATAGAGACTTCATATAAACATAATTCAAAGACTCTTAACATGTTTCTACCCATAAAACAACATAAACAACGAATTTACAACATACAATTCCACTGTTTTTGATAAAAACTCATTTTTTGATGTTTTTAATGAAAATAAACACTGTGATTTTGTTTTTCAACCAAAACAGTTAATTCAAAACATTTTATCAATGTTTATACATACTCTATCAAATTCAATAGTCAATTTATCAACTAAGCAACTAATTAACCCTTAATTTCTACCTTAAACTAAACAATATATATTCACAAAAACTCTCTGTAAAAATAGCTTTTCTTCACAACCCATACATAATATAAATTCTTTGACTATTCTCAATTATAGCTTAAGAAAATAGTTTAACAACACTAGATTATTATATAAAATCACATACATAACAAAAAAATTCAACTTCTACAAAACTTTTATGGAGAAAATTGGGAGAGAGAATACAACTATAACTTTGAAAAGAAAAACAATAATAGAGTTTAGATGATACCTTGTTTGAAGAAGATGATGGCCAACCCTTTTGATTCTCAAGCTTCTTCTTCTCTCCAATTCCCTAGCCTTTCTTCCTCTCTTCTTTTCTCTTTGTAAACTCTCTTCTCCTCTTTATTCTAATTCTACGTCTTAGAATATAACGTATAATAATAATATAGATATTAAATATATAATATAATTCTAACTTAACTGACATCAGTTATGTTTTATTTGAAAATCAAAAGCCATAAGGCTTGTTTGGCTAACCACTAAAAAAAATAATCAATTAATCCTTATGCCTTGTTTGGTAAAACTCAATTAGAATAAAGACTTAATAGGCATTAGGCCTTGTTTGGCAAAACTCAATTAAACTCCTTTAAGTTATTTTAATAACTCCTTTATAAAAAGGTTATTTGTCACACTTTTAATTAATTAAATTAATTCTAATAACAATTTATTAAATTACTTTAACACGTAAATCAATACCACAAAATTATAATTTTCTATATAATTATAACTTTATTTAATCAACTAACACATCCTTTTAATTACAAATTCAAATAAAACGAATAATAATTCAATTAATCAAACTCTCTAACTTAATAATTAAATTAAATTAACATAAAATAATTAATTTTCTTAATTATTTATTTAACAAATAATTAACCAAATCGAATCAAATTTGAACAATTACAAATTCAACCATAAACACATCCATTAAATACTTATATAATTCAACAAATATTTAATATAACAATTAAAAAAAATTCTGGAATGTTACAGGAGAAAGATGGAAGAAATGAACAACGTATTCAACACCGTGATCAATCGAGCTCAAGATCGAGTCATGGGTTATCTGATTCAATTTGAGAGGCTACCATCATACATATTGGATCGCCGAACAATGTTCTGAATTATGGAGGAGGAGCGTCGTAAGGCTACGCAGTATCTTAGTAGGACATCGTAGTGATATGTAATTGACATTTGATTAGGAAATAAACGAAATGTAAGTCCTGGGTATGATATAACCAATGGGATAGATGATGATGATGATGTTGTTCTGCAACTGTTATAGTTCAGGAAAGTAATGTAAATAGCAGTGATGCTATTGTTTTGATGTTTTTAAAAGATGATGAATGAATAAAAATTATTATTTTATTTAAAGTGTTAAGTGTTATGTGATAAACTTTTATGATGTGCAACTTAAGTATATAATACTTAAAAGGTTGAATAAAAGCTAATGGATGTATTTTAACAGAAAATGGCTTCAAGACGTCAACCACCACAACGGAGAACCACTGAGGAAAACAACAATAATATGGAAGGAAACCCGGTTCAACAGCTAGTGATGTTACTGACGGGTGCTTTGCAGAATCAACCTCAGGATCAAGGTACCATGTTTAAGGACTTCAAGGCTGTTGGACCACCAGAATTCCGAGGGTCCATGAATCCAGTTGAAGCACAGACTTGGATTATGGAAATTGAGAAGGTTTTTGATGTTGCTAGGGTAGAGGATAACCAGAAGACTGCTTTTGCAACGTTTATGTTGAAAGAGGAGGCTAGCTATTGGTGGCAGGCCAACAAAACTCGGGAAGGACCAGGAGTGATGACTTGGGAAAGGTTTAAAGAGATATTCTTTGAGACCTATTTTCCAGAGAGTTCGAAGAGCCAGCTAGAGGTTCAGTTTTTGGAACTTAAGCAAGGAACGATGTCAGTGTCTGAGTATGCCGCAAAATTCAATGAGTTGGCGAGGTTTGCGCCATATCAAGTCAGTACAGATGAGCACAAGGCGAAGAGGTTCGAGTAGGGACTGAAACCCTGGTTGTACAGTAGGGTTTCCCTATTCCGAAGACGTTTGCAGCGGTGATGGAGAAGGCGATTCTCGCTAAAAGTGGAGGCGAGGCAGTAACAAAACATAACCAAGAACAGAGGAAGAAGAAAAGTGAAGGTGAGGCTAAAAATGGTGGTGGTGGTAACGGTGGAAATGGCAACAACAACCTGAAGAGGAAGTGGAATGCGAATGGAGGAGCTGGAAATCAGCAGAGAAACCATCAAAATAAGAAGTTCGAAGCATGTGCTACGTGCAGAAAGTTTCACAAGGGAGTGTGTTTGCTAGGGAAACAAGTATGCTTTAATTGTGGCCAGGAGGGTCACATCGCCCCAAATTGCACTCAAGCTAAGAAGAATGTGTGTTTCACGTGTGGGTCCAAGGATCACTTTGGTCGTGAATGCCCTAAGAAGAGATCTGGTGAGATAAATGGGAGCAAGGGAAATGCTAGTGGAGGTGCGTTGACTATTGATGGACCAACAACAACAAATAAGCCCACAGCTAGAACCTTCAACATGATGGTGTAGGACTCGGTGCAATCAAAAGATGTCGTGTCAGGTATTATCCCAATTAATGATATAAATGCATATGTATTATTTGATTCGGGTGCTACTTGCTTGCTTATATCTGATGATTTTGCTAAGAAATTAGAAATACCTTGTGAAGAGTTGAAATTCCCTTTAAACATAGAAATTGCGAATAAGGAAGTGATTCATGTTAGGTTCGTATACAAGAACTGTAGGGTGAATATAAAAGGGAATGTTATAAAGGTATATTTAATCCCGATAAAACTCGGAGAGTTCGATGTGATATTGGGAATGGATTGGCTATTCAATTATGGAGCATTAATTGACTGCCAAAAGAAGTGTGTAAACCTTATGACTCCGTCAAAGGTAGTTTTTCATGGTAGCAAATCACCTAGACAAATGAAGTGTCTGACGATGATGCAGGCCAAAAAGTTATTGAGTCAGGGCTATGTGGGGTATTTAGCTTACATAGTCGATACTCAAAAAGAGAAGGGTATGAAATTGGAGGAAATACCGGTAGTTAGGGAGTTCGTGGACGTGTTTCAAGAGGATTTGCCAGGACTTCCGCCTGACCGAGAAATCGAGTTTGTGATCAACTTAGCGCCAGGAATCGCTCCAATATTGAAGGCCCCGTACAGAATGGCTCCGGTAGAAATGAAAGAATTAATGGTGCAACTGTAAGAACTGTTAGACAAGAAGTATATTCAACCGAGTGTGTCACCGTGGGGAGCCCCAGTGTTATTCGTGAAGAAGAAGGATGGGTCAATGCGTCTTTGCATTGATTATAGGGAATTGAATAGAGTCACTATTAAAAACAAATATCCATTGCCAAGAATAGATGACTTGTTTGATCAATTGAAGGGTGCTAGATATTTCTCAAAAATAGATTTGAGAAATGGGTATTATTAACTGAAAGTAAGGAAGGAGGATGTACTGAAGATAGCATTCCGAACTAGGTATGGACATTACGAATTTTTAGTGATGTCATTTGGTTTGACAAACGCCCTTGCAACGTTCATGGATTTGATGAACAGGGTGTTTAAACCATTTTTGGACAAATTTGTGGTGGTGTTCATCCATGATATTTTGGTGTACTCTAAAACTCAAGAGGAACACGTGGAACACTTACGTCTGACGTTGGAAACGTTAAGAAAGAAAAATTTGTACGCGAAATTCTCTAAATGTGAATTTTGGCTGGAACGTGTACAATTTCTTGGGTATGTAATCGATAAAGATAGGATCTCTGTGGATCCATCAAAATTCGAAGTTGTGATAAATTGGGAACAACCAAGAACTCCATCAGAAGTAAGAAGTTTCTTGGGGTTGGTAGGATATTATAGACGATTTATTTATGATTTTTCCAAGATTTCTACTCCGTTGACAAATTTGACAAGAAAATCTGTAAAGTTTGTTTGGACGGAGAAATGTGAAGAAAGTTTTCAAGAATTAAAGAAGAAGCTCAGTGTGGCACCTGTGTTGTCATTACCGTATAATACAGGAAACTTTATGGTGTATAGTGATGTTTCACACAAAGGATTAGGTTATGTCCTTATGCAGAACGGCAAGGTTATTGCGTATACATCAAGGCAACTGAAAGACTACGAAAAAGGGTATCCGACTCATGATTTGGAGTTGGCGGCGGTTGTGTTTGCACTGAAGATATGGAGACACTATCTCTATAGAGAGAAGTGTGAGATCTATACAGACCATAAAAGTCTGAAGTATATTTTCACACAGAAAGACCTGAACATGCGGCAAATGAGATGGATGGAACTGATAAAAGATTATGATTGCGAGAACTTTTATCATCCAAGTAAAGCTAATGTGGTTGCAGATGCCTTGAGTAGGAAAGGCAGAGAAAAGTTGATGTTGTTTACAGATAAGGAGGAGCTTATTACAGCAATGGCAAGGCTAGAGTTGGAAATCAAATTTCCCGAAGAGTCCGATGAAAAATTGTTCCAAATAGAAACTAGTCCAACTTTGGTGGACAAAGTGAAAAACGCTCAGCTACAGGATGAAGAATGCAAGTAAATAAAGGAAAACGTGGGCGAGGGTAAAGAAGTGAAGTACAAAGTCAATACTGAGGGAATGCTAAGATTCGAGGGACAAATTCGGGTTTCAATAGTACAAGATATTAAAGAAGACATCTTGACGGAAGCTCATAACTCAAGATATTTAATTCATCCAGGAAGTACAAAAATGTATCAGGATTTGTGGCGTTATTTTTGGTGGCCGAACATGAAAAGAGATGTTGCAGAATGTGTTGCAAAGTGTTTGACATGTCAGAAAGTGAAGGCCGAGCATCAACGACCAAGCGGATTACTTCAACCGTTGGAGATACCGGAATGGAAGTGGGAGCATATCATAATGGATTTTGTGGTAGGTCTTCCAACGACTCAGAAAGGATATGATGCGATATGGGTAATAGTGGACAGATTGACAAAATTTACACACTTTTTGCCAATAAAGATTAGATTTAATCTTGACCAGCTGGCGAAATTATACGTTAAAGAGATCGTCTCAAGACATGGAGTTCCAGTATCAATTGTATCAGATAGAGATCCGAGGTTCACATCAAATTTCTGGAAGAGACTACAAGAATGCATGGGAACGCAATTGAAGATGAGCATAACTTATCATCCGCAAACCGATGGGCAAAGCGAAAGAACGATCCAGACGCTTGAAGATATGCTTAGAGCGTATTTCAAAAGAAATTGGGATGATCATCTACCGTTGGTGGAATTTGCATACAACAACAGTTACCACGGAAGCATTGGTATGCCGCCATACGAGGCGTTATACGACAGAAAGTGCAAAACTCCACTATGCTAGGATGAAGTTGGAGAACGTTAACTGTTAGGCCCAGAACTGGTTCAGCAGACCGCTGAAGTAGTCAAACTCATCAGAGCAAGATTAGTAGCTGCTCAAGATTGATAGAAAAAGTATGCTGATCAACACAGGCAAAGTCGTGAATTTGAAGCAGGAAGTTTCGTGTTCCTGAAAGTCTCTCCTTGGAAGGGGAAAATTCATTTTGGCAAGAAAGGAAAGCTCAGCCCAAGGTTTATTGGACCTTTCAAAATTCTATGCAGAGTGGGAGAAGTGGCTTATGAGGTAGCTTTACCTCCAGAATTAAAACATGTGCATAATGTTTTTCATGTATCGGTGTTGCGAACTTATAAACCCGATTACAAGCATGTGATCGAGTATGAACCGTTGTAGTTCAGCAAAGATTTGTCTTACGAAGAGATTCCTATCTAGATAGTTGACAAGAAAGAACAAGTGCTCAGGAATAAAGTGATACCTTCTGTGAAGGTGATATGGAGGAACCACAACGTCGAAGAGGCTACGTGGGAACTCGAAGCTGATATGGTGAAGAATTATCCTGAGTTATTTGTTTAGTCCGTGTCTTCGATTCTGGGGATAGAATCTTTGCAAGTAGGGGAGAATGTGACGATTTGATTGTTTGAATTGTGATCCTAGGGACAGAATCCTTGTAAGGAGGGAAGGATGTAACGATCCAAAATTTTAAAGTGTAATATTAAATATTTATTGAATAATATAAATATTTATTTGGTGTGTCTATTGTTGAATTGATGAATCTAAATTTATTAGAGAATTTTCTAAATTAAATTAATTTATAATTTAGAGAGCTGTATAATAACATGAGATGTTATATTGTTGATTTAATAATTGAGATGGTATATTAAATTATTAAATAAAGTTATAATAAAATTATAATTTTGTGATTTTGCTAAAAGGCTATATTTAATTAAAATTAAAATATATAATTTAATGATTATAATTATAAACTAAAGTGTTTATTAAAATAAATTAAAAAAAAGGGTTTAAATTAGTTTTTTTGTCAAACAAGGCTTAAGTATTTTAATTCTTTAAAATTTAAATGGTTTGCCAAACAAGCCCTTATGGCTTTTGATATTTCTAATTTTTTTTAAAATTTAAATAAAATAAACAAAATAAATAAAATAAATTAAAATAATAAATATAATTTTATAACTTAGGCATTATAGCGATAATACATTTAGTAATAGTATTATGGGTTATCAATTTTTTTTATCGCCTAATGTTATTTGCTTTAGCCTATTATCGCGATTCTAGCATCTTGAGTTTTGAGAGAGTTGAGAACTTGAGAGAGAGAGAATTGAGAAGAGTTCAGGAATTTTCACGTCAATTCTAAGTGCTTAATTGAAGTATGAATTTATATAACAAAATGTATATTCTACTATTTTGATATTATTTATGAGTATCTCGGTAAAGTTTGCTATACTCTATGAATGATGTTTTTCCGAATTGTTGTGAGGTAACTTAGTTATGATGATTACATGCGTATATGATGATTATATGTTGTGTTTAAACAATAATTGCATGCTAATCTCGGTTTACAGTAGAAGAAAATTTTGACAGTTTATGTTTATATGTATTTTTTTTCATATGTTCATGAAAAGTATCAATTTTTGTGGTCAATTAGTGTGTGAAATTATAAATTTAAGCTTCTATATGTTAGTTCATTGAGATACAAACATAACGTAATTGAAATGGAGTGATTTGGCCAAATAATGAATTCACAGTGATGATTTCTAGAATGAATATCAAGAAAATTGAGTTTTTATGTAAAACATGAAAATTGAGAAATTAAAATAGCTTTAGTTGTTGTTAAATTGTGCTAAGTGATTGAATTGGTGAGCAATCATGTTTATGATAGTTGTATATTTATTTTACGTGTTAATTTCACTGTTTGGTGGGTGAAATTTGTGTTTGTTGGGCTAAAAGTCGACTCATTTGTTCATTAGCCTCTCTGCGTCTGTCTGAACGAACACTACAGTAGTAAAGCTACTTTGGTGCCAAGAAAAAGCGGTGGTGCATTGCTTGCCTCGGCCCCAAGCCTTTTGTATGCGCAATACATTTGCGCCATACCAGTTTGAGATTCGGTTTCATTATTCTTTTGATTTGAGATAGCAACATGGCATGGTGCGAAAGTGTGTTAGCATGTTAAACGTGTAATGTTAAGGTTAACATAACATAGTAAATTGGGGTTAGTATGTTCAAAGTTGCAAAAATGGTTAGTAAATCGAGAACGCGTTATGTGGTAACTTAGTATACATAATGAGCGTTAGATAAGTGTTGCAAAGTAAAACACTTGGATTTTCTGAAATATAAATGGTAATGAAGGACTTGTGCTTCAATGATAAGTTTAGCTAGAAATGAACATGTTATGGTATGTTAGCACATCTAATAGGTATTGTGGTTCTAAAATTATGTGTAGGTGATCGCGAGTTTAATTTTATAGCTTACGCTCAAGGTAAGTTTCTAAACTCTATCTTTTATATTGAGAAAGTTTCCTAATTCTTTACTTTCGTTGAGCTAGTTCCATTATTACATTATGTAGCTTTATTCTTTGTTTGAGCAAGCTTCCTATTTCAACTGTTGATTGAATAAGACAATTGTCCCTAGAGCTCATTCGAGCAAATTTTAACTCTAATGCTATTTGAATTCTCATTTTGTTGATTTACTCTAACTTGTTTATGGTTAAGCAAGTTTCTTGAGTTATATTCTTGTATAATGAACACAGTTTGAACTCTCGTCTCTATTATTGAACTACTTTAACCCTTGCATGAATTTAATACCTTGTTGGGCAAGTTTTTATTTTTAGCTTGCTATTGGTTATGGTACAATCTGTGATTTCATTTCTAAATGTTATAAGACTCTAACCTTAGCTTATTTATTTTTCAAGCAAAGGTTTACTATTTTCTTCATTTTGTTAAATACTTATGCTCTATAGTTATTTCAAGCATGAGTTTAACATGTATAGTAAGTTCATTTATGATTCTCAATTGTTCTATGTTATGTTGTTATTAAACATCTGTTATGATTCTTAAACACTATTAATTCAACTAGTCCCCTAGTTGATGTTCGTTGAACATCAAATTACCCTTGAAAGCTTATCCAAACCAAACTCTCTTTGGTGCGGACTTGTACTCTAAATACTGAGATGAACAACCCTATTATTATTAGGGGATAACTTACGCGTAGCGTTAAATGTTTGTGCACAATACATGGTACGAAGGGCTGATCCCCCTAAGTATGAGGAGTCCTTATAGTCTTATGACTGTTAAAGTTGGAGTTGAAATATTACTTACAACTGTGGACATAGTTCATGGTCTTATGACCCTCAGTTATGTTTATTCCATATGTTGGATTTCAGTTCCTGATTATCATTGTTAGAGTACTATCCAGTTTTGATGAGCCTATTAGTTGGCAGTTATTATCATTATTCTCTTGTTGATTCATTGTTATATCCGGTGAGCAATTATTTTGCTCATTCTTGCACATTTATAAATTCATTGCAGCTAAAGTGGAGAAGGTAGATGAACCTTCAACTAGCAAAGGAAAGGAAAAATTGTACAAGTGATGCTGATTTGTACTTTTATTTATTATGATGATCCTAGACTTTATTTTAATGATGTTATGTAATAATTTAATTTCACATTTGAATGACTTTTAAAGGTTTAATAAACTAGGATGTTTTGAGTTTAATTATGTAACCCTATTTAAAGGGAGGATTTTATGGTTTAAATATTATTTATTTGGGTAGAAAGTATGAATGTTTGAATAGTGAGGACCAAATCTTGTGGGAATGAAGTATCTAGATTTGGGGGTGTCACATATCAAGTCCATCTATGCACTACATGCCACAGATGACTTTCATTATAATATAAGCATGAGGATAATGACAACGATATAAAGAATCAATCAAATGAGATAAAGGATAAATATTAAACATTTAGAATACAATTTATCCAGCGTTCAATAACCAAATGTTATCAATCACTTAATAATCTCTTAATCAAATATCATTAATATTATAACAATATTTTAATCATTTCTTAAACTTATAAATAATTTATTTTAATTGTTTACACTTTACTAATTAATGCATTTAATCATCCTCAAATGCCAAACTCATAAGATTTCATCATCAATAACCAAAACTCTCATCACAAATCTGCATATACCTTATATAGGATTTCCAAGACATAAAATTCTATTTTCCAAATTTGTTACTTCACATAACATATTTAATTCATTTACTCATAACTAGTTCATTTTCATGAAAAATACCAAATCAGTCCCAAAAATATTTCTTTTCTGGGATTTAGCAGAATATAGTCTCATATTAAACATATATTTTTCTCGAAATTTTAAAAATTCATTTACTATTTTTCATATGGCCAAAATTGCCGAATATTTAGACATTTTTTATAAATTGTACTTTAGTCCAAAAATTTCAAAATTTACACGGTATACTTCTGTTATATACATGTACTCCCAATAAAAATTTCACCAATTTTGGAATTAACCACAAAGAGTTATAAGGGTTTACTTTTAAAATAGTCTTTTCCCATAAAATTCATAACTCTTAATCTATACATCCAAAAATCGCCATTTTTGGACACAATATAGAAAACTCATCAAATTATCATTTCAAATTTTTCCAGAATTTTGAGGGTCAAAAAAAATTACTTAAAGCGCAAATGGATTTTTCGCCCACCATGCGGTAATCCACGAGATGATTATTTCAACAAAATAATAAAGAATGGAATAATGGAAGAATTCACCATGCATGCGATAGGCGCATGCATGTGTTATTCCCAATGAGAATAAATAAAAAGATGAAACGGTCATGCGTAATCCGCATGCATGTGATGTTCTACCGAATAATAAAGAATGGAACCAGTCACGCATAATCCGCACGCATGTGATATTCCGGCGAATAATAAAGAATGGAATAACAATGAAATTCACCGGGCATGCGATAGACTGCATGCATAAAGTTATTCCAACGTAATAATAAAGAATAGAATAACATAAGAATTTCACCATGTATGCGGTATTTTTGCATAGACAAAAGTTATTCCAACATAATAATAAAGAATGGAATAATGTTTCTTACGAGCATTGAAAGAAAATAACTCTCTTCATGATACGAAAGAATAATACCCTTACCTTAGAAAGAAGAGTATTCCGATCGGTAGGGCGAGGATATTCTTGAAGAAAACTTATCCGCTTTTCTACTTTCAAAGATTCTTAAAACTCTAAAGAAATACGCCAAGATTATAGAAGAAGAATTCTCTCGAATTTCGGTGTGTTTTCAATTCTAACTAAGCATCCTATTTATAGGAGAATGGAAAGGATACTATGCAATAAAATATAATATATTCTATTTATAATATATATATATATATATATATATATATTTTATTTAAAATCTAATAAAACAAATAACTTTATAAAAGTATTCATTTTATATAAAAAAGATTTTACTATGCAAACACTACGCAGCACTATGCAAACACTATGCATAATAAAATATAAAATATTATATTTATAATCTAATAAAATAAATAACTTTATAAAAGTATTCATTTTATATAAAAAGATTTTACTATCTGCAAACACTATACAGCACTATGCAAAAACACTATGCATAATAAAATATAATATATCCTATTTATAATCTAATAAAATAAATAACTTTATAAAAGTATTCTGTTTTATATAAAAAGTTTTCTGTTTTATTATATTTATAATAATAATAAAACAAAATTCATCATCATTATTATAATTCACATTATTAATCGACCAGGTCGTTCCCAGGAAAGAGGGGGCTTTCCAATACACTACAAAAAACTAGGTCATTAACGACGACCTCATTAGCGACGGCAGGAGTCCTGTCGAGAATAAGGTCATTATCGATGGCCTAGCCGTCGTTAATATGTCCTGTCGCGAATGATCATTCCCGGTCCAATTTTGGTGGGAATTTTTTCGTGGGCGTGGGAAAAGTCATGGGCGACGGCCTCACCGTCGTTATGGCCGTCGAGAAAGAGTCATAGGCGACAGAGGGGTAAGCGGCAGCTATCTTGGTCGAGAATGAGTCTTTTAAAAAGCCTGAAGCAGCTGTGGGAACGACTACTTTCTTCTCCCTCCCTACTGTTCTTAGCTCATTCGATTTTCCCTCAATTTCGTTCCCCCCCAATCAGTCTAGACAGTTGAATTTCTCTGGCGACTCAATTTCGTTCCCTCAATTTCCCTCAATTTTTCCGGCGACTCTCTCCCCACGTCCGACGACTCTTCCCCCTCCTGCCACCTCCGGCGATGACATTCTCCCTTTGCCATACCTTCCGGCGACTCCCCTCTCTTGCTGTACCTCCGGTGACCCTCCCCTCTCCTTCCGGTGAGCTCCACATCTCCTTCTTTACTCCTGTTTTCAGTGTCTGTTATTCATGCATCAATCTACTTGAAAGTTCAATTTTGAAGATGCTTAGTATATTCCCATTTTGGACATTAAAAAATGGCAGGCTTTCTTTAGTTTGTTTCTAATTTGGGTTCTATTTATACTTGCATAAGCATGTGTTGTGTGATAGGAGAGCATAATTAGTCTAATAAAGGAAGAAAATTAGATAATAAATATGTTTACGGTTATGTGTATGAGTTAATTAGGGTATACAACTTGAAGTAGTTTAGTTTGTTCTTCCATTTAGTGTATGTAAACTTGTATATGGTTTTTCAATGTGAAAACTTTGCTCAAAGTTTCCCTTTTCTATTTCCTTTATTTAATAATTGTACTAAAACCATGAAACAGTGAAAGTAAATAATTGTTTTAATTTGATTGGTGCAAGTTTAATTTTGGGAATTGATGTCAGTAATGTCTTACTCTTCCTAGGGTTTTGTTTCTGAAATATTTCTCATCTCTAATTTATTGATATAAATTTTCCCTCTTAAACAGTTGATTTGTTAAGTTTTCTAGTAATTTTTTTTTCTAACTTCCTAAGTTGATGGGAATTTTGAGTTGTAGGAACTATACCCTTATCAATGCCTTTCATTGAGGGAATGAGTTAGAGGGTTGTGAGGTTGAGATTTAATTGAAAACTTGTGATCAACCATCAACAAGACTTTTTTTTGGCTCATATTTGATACCTAAACTAGTGTACCTTTCAATTGGGTAATTTCAACTACTTTTAGATTATAGTTGTAGATTTATTTGAGACCGAGTTAAGTCCCTGTTTGCAAAACCCGCCAATAGTTAGGCAAAAAGCCGAAAAGAGCCCAAAACCTGCCTTGATCGTCCGATTACCACGCAAACACACACGTAGCACCGAGTAGGTATTAGACACCCGTTAGACCTTACGGGACTCGATTCCGATATATGAAATCCGAGTTATCACCCAGTTTGCAAAACTCGCCAACACTTAGGCAAAAAGTCGAAAAACAGGTCAAAACTCGCCTCGGTCATCCGAATGCCACGCAAACACACACGTAGCACCGAGTAGGTATTAGACACGCGTTAGAACTTACGGGACTCGATTCTGATCTACGGAATCTGAGTTATCTCTCAGTTTGCAAAACTCGCCAACACTTAGGCAAAAAGCAAAAAAATAGGTCAAAACTCGCATCGGTCGTCCGAATGCAACGCAAACACACACGTAGCACCAAGTAGGTATTAGACACGCGTTAGAACTTACGGGACTCGATTTCGATATACGGAATCCAAGTTATCGCCCAGTTTGCAAAACTCGCCAACACTTAGGCAAAAAGCCAAAAAAAGGTCAAAAATCGCCTCGGTCGTCCGAATGCCATGCAAACAAACACGTAGCACTGAGTAGGTATTAGACACGTGTTAGAACTTATGGGACTCGATTATGATATACGGAGACCGAGTTAAGTCCCTGTTTGCAAAACCCGCCAACAGTTAGGCAAAAAGCCGAAAAAGAACCCAAAACTCGCCTCGGTCGTTCGAATGCCACGCAAACACACACGTAGCACCGAGTAGGTATTAGACACGCGTTAGAACTTACGGGACTTGATTCTGATATACGGAGACCGAGTTAAGTCCTTGTTTGCAAAACCCGCTAATAGTTAGGCAAAAAACCGAAAAAGAACCCAAAACCCGCCTCGGTCGTCCGAACGCCACGCAAACATACACGTAGCACCGAGTAGGTATTAGACACATGTTAGAACTTACGGGACTTGATTCTGATATACGAAATTCGAGTTATCACCCAGTTTGCAAAACTCGCCAACATTTAGGCAAAAAGCCGAAAAATAGGTCAAAACTCGCCTCGGTCATCCGAACGCCACTCAAACACACACGTAGCACCAAGTAGGTATTAGACATACATTAGAACTTACGGGACTCAATTCCGATATATGGAATCCGAGTTATCGCCCAATTTGAAAAACATGCCAATACTTAGGCAAAAAGCCAAAAAATAGGTCAAAACCCGCCTCGGTCATCTGAATGCCACGCAAACACACACGTAGCACCGAGTAGGTATTAGACACGAGTTAGAACTTACGGGACTCGATTTCGATATACGAAGACCGAGTTAAGTCCCTGTTTGCAAAACCCGCCAACAGTTAGGCAAAAAGCCAAAAAAGTGCCCAAAACCTGCCTCGGTTGTCCGAATGCCACACAAACACACACATAGCACCGAGTAGGTATTAGACACGCGTTACAACTTATGGGACTCGATTCCGACATACGGAATCCGAGTTAAGTCCCAGTTTGCAAAACCCGCCAACAGTTAGGCAAAAAGCCAAAAAAGAACCCAAAACCTGCCCCGGTCGTCCAGTTGACACGCGAACATAGGCAATAGCACCGCATAGGCAATAGACACGCGTTACAACTGACGGGACTCAATTCCAATATACGAAGCCTGAGTTTGAGTCCCGTATGCCTAACTTGAAGAACACAAACTAAAATAATGTAAACATGTTTTCATTTTGATTTTGTTATTAATATTTTAATTTTGTAGGGTCTTGTTGACGAGACTCGTGGAGGTGGAGGTGGAGGCACTGGTGATGACCGTTGAGCTAATGACGAGCCTCCTCTCCTCCAAAGAGATGGCGAATAGTCGAGTTGATGATTTAGAAGCCTCCTCCGAAGACAGGTGATGACCTTTGACTCGATGACAGGGAGATAGGCGACGGGTTGTAGTTAGTTTAGTTTATGTTATATTTTGAGTTTCATGTATGTATTTGTATAGTTTTTGAGTTGTACCGACGACCATTATATTTTTTATCTATATATTTGATTTGGGTTACTAGTTTATAACATGTATAGTTGTGATTTGATGGTTGTTATTAGTTTATAACAGGTGTATATTTGTAAATGAACAGGGAAATTTTGAAATTTTAAAAAAAATTCAAAATATATGTAGTCATTGCCGACGGGGGTAATGGCGACGGTTATGTCGTCGCCAATGACATATACCGACAGACATGAGATTAAGGTCATTGCCGATAGCTTCTAAGGCATTACCGACGGCTATGCCGTCGGTAATGAGTTTTCCCTCAAAAAATCTATGGGGTCTTTGCCGATGGCCTTGCCGTCGGTATCACCGTCGGTAGTGACATTATGCCGTCGCCAATGACCCCCGTCGGTAATGACAATGATGATGACGAAATGAAGCGACGGAGCAGTGGCGACGACATTTACCCATGGTGGCGGCACAGTGTCGACGCAGAGTGCCCATCGCCAATGACCTCAATCTTGACAAGACTATGGTTATTATGACAGCATCGACCATCAAGAATGGACCGGTTTTCTTGTAGTGAATAAGGATTTCTCCCTATTGGCGCGCAATTAGGTGACCAAACCTCTCCTTGGCAGAATTTCTAGACATCGTCAATATTGCAAATAATAATATGAATAACTCTCGTCATCTCAATTATTGATTTAATAATATATAAAATATAAACAATAATTGAATCAAATAACGTGAGATATTATGCAACAATTCATGTGAGTAATAATTAAACAAAACCGAAAGTGACTTCTCACGTAAGTATCAATAATCAATACCATGTGCTACTACGCAACCACACGACATTCATTGTACTTTTACTACTAGATAGTTCAACAAGATTAATTCGTAAAACTTCATAGTTATTTTCATAAAAAATATTTTTTGTCGTTTTCTCAATCCGATAATAATTTTGTTAATGGGGCCCACTAATGATTGTCTTAGTCGCATTTAATATTCCCCTCGTTAAAATGAATATTCCCCGACCAATCGAATATAATACAACAACTTGCATACTTTGTAAAATTAATAAATACTACCCACAACTATAACATTATCCCAAATCCACACCATAATATTAAAAAAAATATTTTGAGAAAATTAAATCTTTATTCGTAAAATTTGGGGTTTTACAATCTCCCCTCCTTATGAAATTTCGCCCTCGAAATTTATATACGTACCTGGTATTTCGAAGAGATGAGAATACCTTGCTTTCTTTTCAGATTATATTTTCCCGGTCATCTCCTCTGTATCATGATTTTCTCAATGCTCATTTTCTGTATTTCAGATATCATTCTAAAATACAGTTTCAAAACAAAGGTTAATTGACATATCACAATTTTTCAACTTAAGTAAGAAAATTTAGCTTAGGTAGGACACACACTAGCGAAGGATATTACTTGTCTCTCCCCTCCTAGTTCTAATCCCGGATCTCCACCAGAGTTCATATCCCTAAGCTCTGATACCAAATGTGATGCCCCCAAAATAGGTATACATCACCCATCTTGACTCGCCAAAAAATACACTACTGACAACTTCATTTATACAACTGTCGTGCAAAATACGACGATATATATACTGTGAGTTTCAATAAAAATATATATACCAACTCTGACTCATGTCACAATTGTACCTTACATAAATGTACAGTCAATAACTATTTTAGAAATTAAAATCTTTGGGAAGTGCTCAAGGAAACCTTCGTACATGGGAGGACATGCGTCTAGGTTATGATAGATATCATATGTCCATAGAATTATCCTTTGTTGACCCAATAGACCCCAAAGAAAAATGAGAAGATTACTATCATGTTCCTTCCAATGGTGAGTCTTCTCTTGATATATAACTATCTCCACTGTCTGCATTTGAGAGCTATATTTTAACCAAACTCCAAGATTATATAGGTAGTGCTCGTAAATATACTCAGCAAGTGGATGTGCACAACCTTGTCTTATGATAACATGAGGTTGTATGTCATTAGACATCTTGTATGATAGTGGCAAAACACCCTTCCAAAGTTGGGTTCACCTCACCCTATTCGGTTCACCAAAATTAAATATCAAATGGCGTATACAATACGACATATTTATCTAAAGTTCTCAATAAAATTATTTTCATACTATTAGGGAGAACCTCAACAGCTATAGACCACCGTTCTATTCTCCTGTTATCCTCGCTCGACCCAGCTACACTCTTATTACCTGAAAGGAATTGTGAAGCGAAAGGGTGAGCACAAATAGCCCAGTAAAGAATATCGTGACTAAAGATAATTAAATTAGCAATAACATTTGTCAGTAATAAATCAGAGATTAAGAATATATGGTAGATGATAAAACTTTTCAACCATAGTTGCAGCGGAACGAGCAATCCATTAGAAGAGTCAAATAGACCATAAAGTCTATTATTTTCTCCACGTTAAAAGTCCACCAACGATGTTTTATCCATGTAACATCAATCAACAGTTCCTTTCCACAATCATATGAATAACTCATAATCATAATTGTGATTCTAAATTCCTCTTCGCACCCAGGACGAAGATAATTTTCATCACCTATCTTTACCTGAAACATCAAAGATCATGGTTATATCAAATCACAGTTCCTGTTTATTATCATACTTAATAAATTCATCTTTACACTACGGGCCAAAGATATTCATTATAATTTCATCTTTGCACTACAGGCCGAAGACATACAACTGTATTTTAGAAGAGTCAAGTAGAGCATGATATCTACTATCTTCTACGAATTTAAAAGTTTATTATAATTATTTTATCGCTGAGACTCAGCTTAATAAATAATCCACATCATTGAATCACCCCTGCACTACGGCCAATGATATTCGTTAATATCACATCCATGAATTATCCATGCACTACGGGCCAAGGATATTCATTATTATCATATCTATGAATTAATATTTCATTGCTGAGACTCAGCTCAATAATTAATCCAAATCATCGAATCATCCCTGCACTACAGGCTAATGATATTCATTAGTATTACGACCACGAATTATCTATGCACTACGGGCCAAAGATAATTGTGTTTTCATCAATGGTCATGATCATGCCATAAAATAATTCATCTTTGCACCCTTGGCCGAAGAGAATCCATAGCCATAATTATACCAAAAACTATCCATCCATTACGGGGGGCCAATGAGGACTTTTTCCACATCATTTGTAACATTACGGTCATGATTATACCGAATAATCTCTGGTTATAATCATACCAAGTCCATCTATGCACTACAGGCCACATATGACTTTCATCATAATATAAGCATGAGGATAATAACAACGATATAAAGAATCAATCAAATTAGATAAAGGATAAATATTAAGCATTTAGAATACAATTTATCCAGCGTTCAATAACCAAATGTTTTCAATCACTTAATAATATCATAATCTAATATCATTAATATTATAACAATATTTTAATCATTTCTTAAACTTATAAATAATTTATTTTAATTGTTTACACTTTACTAATTAATGCATTTAATCATCCTAAAATGCCAAACTCATAAGATTTCATCATCAATAACCAAAACACTCATCACAAATCTGCATATACCTTATATAGGATTTCCAAGCCATAAAATTCTATTTTCCAAATTTGTTACTTCACATAACATATTTAATTCATTTACTCATAACTAGTTCATTTTCAAGAAAAATACCAAATCAGTCCCAAAAATATTTCTTTTCTGGGATTTAGCATAATATAGTCTCATATTAAACATATATTTTTTTCGAGATTTTAAAAATTCATTTGCTATTTTTCATATGGACAAAACTGCCGAATATTTAGACATTTTTTATAAACTATACTTTTGTCCAAAAATTCCGAAATTTACACGGTATATTTCTGTTATATACATGTACTCCCAATAAAAATTTCACCAATTTTAGAGTTAACCACAAGGAGTTATAAGGGTTTACTTTTAAAATAGTCTTTTCCCATAAAATTCATAACTCTTAATCTATACATCCAAAAATCGCCATTTTTGGACACAATATAGAAAACTCATCAAATTATCATTTCAAATTTTTCCAGAATTTTTGAGGGTCAGAAAAATTACGAAACTGCAAATGGATTTTCGCCCACCATGCGGTAATCCACGTAGACAGATTATTTCAACAAAATAATAAAGAATGGAATAACAGAAGAATTCACCATGCATACGATAGACCGCATTGCATAAAAGTTATTCCCAATGTAATAATAAAAAAAAGATGAAACGAAGTCATGCGTAATCCGCATGCATGAGGATATTAAACGAATAATAAAGAATGGAATAACAACAGAAATTCACGATACCATGCGATAGATCGCGATGCATGAGTTATTCCAACGAGAATAATAAAGAATGGAATAATGAAGAATTTCACCATGTATGCGGATCAGACATAGACAAAGTTATTCAACATAATAATAAAGAATGGAATAATGTTTCTTACTTAGCATTGAAAGAAAATAACTCTCTTCATGATACGAAAGAATAATACCCTTACCTTAGAAAAAGAAGAGTATTAAATTGGTTGGGCGAAGATATTCTTGAAGAAAACTTATCTTTATTTTTCACGCCAAAGCTTCTTAAAACTCTAAAGAAATACGCTCAAGATTATAGAAGAAGAATTCTCCGAATTTTTTGGTATGTTTTCAATTCTAACTAAGCATCCTATTTATAGGAGAATGGAAAGGATACTATGCAATAAAATATAATATATTCTATTTATAATATATATATATATATATATATATATATTATTCAAAATCTAATAAAATAAATAACTTTATAAAAGTATTACATTTTTATAAAAAAGATTTTACTATCTTGAGCAATATGCAAATACTATGCATAATAAAATATAAAATATTATATTTATAATCTAATAAAATAAATAACTTTATAAAAGTATTACATTTTATATAAAAGATTTTACTATGCAAGCACTACGCAGTACTATACAAACACCATGCATAATAAAATATAATATATTCTATTTATAATCTAATAAAATAAATAACTTTATAAAAGTATTACATTTTATATAAAAAGATTTTACTACGCAGTACCTTATGTAAATACTATGCATAATAAAATATAATATATTCTATTTATAATCTAATAAAACAAATAACTTTATAAAAGTATTCTGTTTTATATAAAAAGTTTTCTGTTTTATTACATTTATAATAATAATAAAACAAAATTCATCATTATTATTATAATTCACACTATTAATCGACCAGGTTGTTCCCAGGAAAGAGGGGGCTTTTCAATAAGGATTTCTCTCTATTGGCGCGCAATTAGGTGACCAAACCTCTCTTTGGCAGAACTTCTAGACATCGTCAATATTGCAAATAATAATATGAATAACTCTGTAATCTCAATTATTGATTTAATAATATATAAAATATCGACAATAATTGAATCAAATAACGTAAGATACTATGCAACAATTGCTGTAGCAATATTTGAACAAAACTGAGTGACTTCTCACGTAAGCATCAATAATCAATACCGTGTGCTACTATGCAACCACGCCAGACATATATTTTTTACTACTACCGGATAGTTCAACAGTATTAACGGTAAAACTTCCGCCGTTATTTTCATAAAAATATTTTTGTTGTTTTCTCAATCCGACAATAATTCCGTTGTGGGGCCCACTAATGATTGTGCCGTCGTACGAATATTCCCTGTTAAAACGAATATTCCCCGACCAATCGAATATAATACAACAACTTGCATACTTTGTAAATTTTATAAATACTACCTACAACTATAACATTATCCCAAATCCACACTATAATATTAAAAAAAATATTTTGAGAAAATTAAATCTTTATTTGTAAAATTTGGGGTTTTACAATATATCATATAATCATATATATATATATATATAATATTAAATTAGTAGTAGTGGACTAGCGTTCAATATTATAATTTATTACATAATTAGTCTAGAATAAATGAATAATATTTTATCTATTTCATAAAAAGAGTCTTATTTAAGATTTTTATAAAGAAATTGTAAAATTCTAAGATTAAAATAATGTGAATTTAGTTGATTTAGATTAATTTAATATCTAATAGACTTATAGACTAATATTTTTAACCTTTAAATGTATTAGTACCAAATATTTCATCGTCTTTGAAATATAAGTAATAAGATCAATATTGATCAAGTCATGTATGAGTTTTCAAAGTTGATAGATTTTTTTTAATTCAAAAGGATATGATAATTAACTTTTGAATACAATAAATCTTTAGAATTACTTTACAAAAAGTTAATAATTTTCATAATTATATTGTTTAAAACTAAATAAATTAACTACGATTTTAAGATAAAAGGGTGAAAGCTATTTAAAGACTTCGTTTCATTTTTAAAAAAAATATTGCTTATTATAATTTAAATTAATAACTCATTTTAATTTCATGCAAACGGTACTGTGAGTTTATGACATATTGTTTAATTAGACTTTTGTCAACAACTTTTTAGTTTTTACACTAAATATGATTACTTAATTGCGTAAATGATAAATCAAAATTAGTTAATGTTAAGTTTGTAATATTCAAGAACGCAATCAAATTGCAAAATAATGCGGAAACGTGGAAAAATCAGAGTTTAAAAATTTTACAAACCATATACCCGGATCACCCTTTATGCACAATTATTAATTAAACGAAAAAGATAACGAATGAGAATCATACCCTTGAAGATCGAGCTTCCTCAGGTACAAGTTCACCTCCAATCCTTTTCGCGTTTAACTTGAATCCACCGGGTTTGGTTCATTTATTTGATCAACGTTAGCCACCCAGATGTTTGGCCTCTAGAGGTGATCCACCAAGGAATAATAAAGATTCAAGAAATGGGTATTTGGCTCAAACCCTAGTTTTCTATCTCTATAGAAAAGAACGTACTCTCCAACAAATTGGAATTATGTCGTATGTTGAAAAAGTCAACAACCCCACACCCATAATAAGACTCCTCTTATTTATAGATGTGGGCAACCCACCTTAACAATTAAGGAATTGGGATTTATTTAATTAATTAAATTCTTTTAATTAATTAAGCTCCCTAATCTTATTAGGGATAATTAATTAAACTCCTTTAACTAATTTTCCTTCCTAATCCAATCCTTTTCGCGTTAAACTTGAATCCACCGGGTTTGGTTCATTTATTTGATCAACGTTAGCCACCCAGGTGTTTGGCCTCTAGAGGTGATCCACCAAGGAATAATAAAGATTCAAGAAATGGGTATTTGGCTCAAACCCTAGTTTTCTATCTCTATAGAAAAGAACGTACTCTCCAACAAATTGGAATTATGTCGGTATGTTAAAAAGTCAACAACCCCACACCCATAATAAGACTCCTCTTATTTATAGATGTGGGCAACCCACCTTAACAATTAAGGAATTGGGATTTATTTAATTAATTAAATTCTTTTAATTAATTAAGCTCCCTAATCTTATTAGGGATAATTAATTAAACTCCTTTAACTAATTTTCCTTCCTAATCCAATTAGGAATAAATGAGAGTACTTATATTAAATTAATTCCTAAACTCTTTTAGAAATTAAAATAATAATAATTGTAATAATATTAATAAGACTCCTCTTATTAATTTATATTTAATATTTCTAAAATATTAAATAATAAATATTAAGCTATTTAATTTATTCTATCACCATAGATTAAATTAAATATACATAATATATTATTACGATTATGCTATTAACTTCTTAAATAATTATTCTTCCTTTTATGGTGTGACCCTTTAGGTTCTCCATATTAAAGGTTGTGAATAAATCAATTAGAACAATTTAATCTTATTTAAATAAATAAATTAAACAATTAATTTATTTAAATAAATAATATTTATTCTACAATAGGGATAAGCCTCCCAAATGATCAACGACTTTCCGGATAATATAAATTTCAACATTAATCATTAAAGAACCTTTGAGTAAATAGTTACAAAGACAATTCAATCCTTCCACCATACAATGTCCCAATTAAATATAAAGCACATGGAATTCTTGTCAAGTCTTATTTTATTTAATTATATGTATTTCGATCCTTAAATGCACAACACTAAATAATGCAAATTAGAAACTCCTTTCTAATTTCATTACGCCGCCAAGGACTCTTGGGTTGTCATTTATCGAATCACATAGACATTTCTTCTTTTAATAGAAGTGGTAGATTCTTTATTGATCATACATTATCTCCATGTACAACTTATTATACCCAAGCATACCCTTTGATATACCCTAAGGGTCTTAAGGAATAAGTCAAAGTATAACTCATCATACACAAGATACTATGATGATCTCAAGTCCAAGGATCACTTGTACTACTATCACTACTGAGAATTCCTATTGATAGGCAAGTAAAACTCCATTAGGTATTCCTTAGCGAGCCAATGCGTTCAAATGAACTTATTCTCTAATAAGCACCTACATACTTGCTTTAGTGTCTCCACACAAATGATCATGAGATCAATCATCCTCATCCAATGAGCAAGCAACGTATGTACCAATCTATCCGGATTCACTAATCCCCAATTTAGTAATCCAATGATTGGGAACTATTTTAGTTTTAAGCTTTCTAAGAATTTAGATCTCATTAGAATGATCATCATCATTATTCTAAAAGCATTGCTTAAAACTATGAGTTTATCACATATTATAAAAAACAAAGATCATGTAGATAATTAAAAGCCTTTAATAAATTAATACTTTTTATTAATAAATGAATAAGATTGTTACAAAGTATATGCTTTATCATCAAACATGATTGGCTTGTGTGCATACTACTTTCAATTAGATCACACAAACTAGATCTATACTGCAATCTATAAGGACCCAAAGTAGATACCTCGATTGTTCTTCATTTTCTGGGTAACCCAGAAAATGAAGAACATGTCTAACAAGGACTTTGATGGCCTATAACTTGCTGTTAAGATGCAGAATGGCCATGAAAGTTGTTTGTAGTTGTAGTACTACATAAGTACTATAATCATAACACATTACTTGACATTAAAGCGTTATGAACAAAGATCTAAGGTCGTCAAACACGAAGACTCGAACTTAGACATGATGTTAAGGCGGCTTAAGAACATCTTTCAAGAACACCTATATACGGTTGCCCGCCGCTATAGGCCCTTTTAGTGACACTTATTTTCCGAAAATTATTTATTTTATTTAATAAATAGAGAAAAATGATTTTAATTATTAAAAATACATAATAAATTATGAAAAATTATTTTAAAGCCAGAAAAATAGTTTTTAATTATTTTGATTATATTTCAAAAATAATTAATATTTTTGGAACATAAAAGGTATTTATTTATTTATTATATTAAATAAATTATTTAAAAATAGTTTTAATTCATGAGAAATCATGAAAACTTATATTATGGTCTTAGTCTTCAGCACTTGGACAATTTGCCTTTTCCTTTGCTAGTAGACGGCTCATCAACTTTCTCCACTTTAGCTGCAGTGTTAATTGCAAGAGTGAGCAAACAAATGCTCACTGATATAGAAAGTAGCAATGAAAGTAACATGAGAGTGAACAACGAAAGCTCAACACTAAGGAACTTGTTCTACGAATCAAAAAAGAAAACAAGTTCGAACTTTAATTATCTGAGGGTCTTAAGACCACGAACTATGTCCTCGGTACTTAGGTATTATTACCCAACCTTAACAGTCATTTAGACTATACGGACCCTTCTTAACGTACTTAGGGGGATCAGTCCTTTGTACTATGTATTGTGCACAAACATCTAAACGTTACACATACAAAATCCCCTATGTTAGGGTTGTTCGTCTCAGTTTGAATTTAGAATTTCCGCACTAAAGAAAGTTTAGTTTGGAACTAGTATATCAGTGTTTCTAGAATTTTAGAACACTAGACAATTATAGATCAATAAGAGTTCACTTACTAATTGAAGGTTTAATACAAGCATGTATAACTGAACAAGACTATCAAGGTCAAAGATCGGATATCAACAATATATAATTGAATAATATGATATACACGCAAAATACTATATTCAAAGAATTAGAACAATCTCACTTGAGTAAATGTATTAGAACAATGTATGCTGTGAATAATAATTAGGAAAGTGAAACTCGCTCGATGTAACAAATTAGGTTACAAGAGCTTGTACAACATAGACTAGGCTTGCTCAACTTCACAAAGAATTTTAGAAACTTGTACAATAACGATTTAGGAATGGGAACATGCATCCAATATGAAAAGAATGAAGTTAGAAAACTTGCTCAATGTAAAGAGTTAAAGTTTAGGGACTTGCCTTGTTTGTAAGCTACACAAGTATAAAAATAATCTCCAATTACCCTACATATATCATTGAAATCGCAATAACAATTAGTTGTATGAATATTAGCTTTAGTGTTTAAACCATCATTTAGGTCATAACCCTAACCTAGCACCTAACCATTTAGGATAACATACTTAATGCTTCTGAAATCACACATTGATTAACATAAACCCTATCGTTTATCTATAACTTTTGAAAACATCACTTTTAATTTCATTTTATAACCTATTTAAATAATTATTTCAACTCTTTACACTATGCATTACAACACATTGACATATGTTATTATAGTTTATATCATGTTTTAACATCACTAACATGCATGCTAAACTACCACAAGTCTGTTACGCCTGTCCTGCAAACAAGCAAACTTAATCGTGTCGATTCGAGGTGTGGCGCAATTGCGCGCCACTCTTAGGCTTGGAACTTCACAAGAATCGCGCCATTTTAGCCTTGGCACCGGTAAGAATTGCTGATGATGCTCGATTCAGAAGAAAAGAATGGTGCTGTTGCCGTTTTCGATCAGGATGATACAAGCAATTGCGCCACAAACCAGAAAAAAAAGCAGCAGATAGCTGCATTACGCATAATGATCGCGCCCAATTCAACCCAATATCACAGAAAACATGAAAGCTAGCAACTAGAACCTTGTGATAACATCTATAAACATGCAATACCACATAATAACAACATAAACACTTTACGTATACAATTTTAAATGATCAAAATCCCATTTTTCCAAATTTCATCATATTTTACACTATTAGTGAATTTAATCACCTCAAATTCGTTTCTCAATCAATTGACACAATTCCAATTATGCCGCTTTCGTTTCTTAACATACAAACATAAACCACCAACAAATTACAGATTATAACAAGTATTGATCATGAAAATTTATACTTTCTAAAGCCATTTTTCAAATATGAACACTGTTAATTATTTTTCCTTCCTACAACCCAATTTTTAACAAATTTGACACATAAGTATCCACCATATATGATGATTATCAGTTTATAAACCATATTTACATGTATATTTCAACACAATATGACTTAGCAATTTACAGAGAATGAACATAAAACTCAAACATAAACCTTAGAAGTAGAATATACATTGATTTAGCAAACCCTAGTTATATGCTAGCAAGGAATGGTGATTCTCCCTCAAAACCACTGTAATCTTCCTTCTCTAAAATCTCTGTGTTTTCCTCTTTGCAATTCTATGTTATCTAGCCTTAGGAAAAATCACGCATAATATACACTGACTCGCTTTTCCCACGTACGTCAGGTTAAAAACAAAAAGGTTATATAGTTTGGCTAACACTTATTCCCTAAACTAATTTATTTTAATATTATTTATGTTATATAGTTTCATGTCACACTCAAGTCACACTATTAACTTAATTAATTCAAATAACTTATAATAACAATAATTAATAATAATTATAATCTCATTATAATTATACTTATAGTTAATAAATAATTATATATCTAATTTAATTAATAAATTAGAAATATCACTTTATTTAATTTATTCATTTCCTTTAAATTAAACAATTCATTTAATTTAATTATTTTCTTATATATTAAAAATTGATTTAATTTAATTATTTTCTTTAAATTAAATCCTTCAAATAAAATTATGATTATTCAATTCAATTAACATTAATTAATTTAGTTACTAAATTAATTCATCGCAATTCATCAAATAATTATTTTCCTCAATAAATAAATTATTTTAAATATTTATTTAATTCTATAAATATTTAAATTAAATTACAAATTTCTTGATCATTACACCTGTAATGTTATAAATGATGTGGTCAGAGTCCTCAGGGGCCTGTAGTGCATTGATGGACAGTTTTTGGTATGATTATGACCAGGAATTATTCGGTATAGTTATGACCATTGATGATTTAATGAATATCCTTGGCCTATAGTGCAGGGATGACTCGATGATGTGGTTTATTTATTAAGCTGAGTCTTAGCGATAAAAATTGATTAGAACATTTTAAATCATAGAAGATAGTAGATATCATGCTTTACTTGACTCTTCTAATGGATTGCTTATTCCGCTGCAGTTAAACTTGATGTCTATTGTATTTTATTAGGTTAACATTGTTGAAGGCTAAGTATAATTTATTCTGCATTATCTTAGTCATAATATTTCTTATTGGGCTAGTTGAGCTCACCCCTTTCTTTCACTATTCTCTTCAGAAAATGGGAATATAGCTGGGACTAGTCGGGGAATGGAGTGACGGTCCAGATGATAGCATTAGTAGTCCTTACTATGGCATGACATGCAATATATAATTGTATTGAGGACCTAAGATGTGTGTGTCGTATTTTATACATCACTTAATAATTGATTTTGGTGAACAACATTAGGGTGATGAGAACCCAACCCTAGAAATGTCAAAAGTGCACCACAGTAAAATGAAGAGAACAGAAATTTTCTCGTGTCCCTTTGGAGACTTGAAATATTTGCTGCTGTACTTTATACGGCATGTATTAATTTGAGTATGAATATTGTCGTATTATATACGTTACAATATTTGTATTAAAACTCACAGTATATATGTCGTCGTATTTTACACGACTGTTGTATAATTAAGTTGTATTTGAATTTTGTACCATGTATCTGGCGACTCAAGATGGGTGATGTATACCTATTTTGGGGGCATCACAAATACTTACCATAGTAAGTTTAGATTTAAGAAAATGAAAAAAATAATATACGAAACTGCAAATGGGTTTTCACCTGTTAGCGGTAATTCGCCTAGCCAGGTTATTCCCACATATTAAAAGATGAATATGAAAAATAATATCCCTTATGAATATGAAAGAAATAATACCCTTTATCACAGTAGAATACTGGATACTGCAATAATGAAGTAGCAAAATACTCTTTTTCTTTCTCTCTATAGTTTCTCTCTCTACTGTTTCTCTTGTGAGTCTTAGTGAATTGGTGAGAATGAAAGAAGAATTAAGCTTCTATTTATAGGAGAATGGACTAAATATTAACTGATTCATTGACGGTTCATATTGATTTATTATTAAAACAAACGGTCCATATTGATTTACTATTAAAACCACAACCGACGGTCCAGATTGATTTACTATTAAAACCACCACCGACGGTCTAGATTGATTTACTATTAAGACCAGCACCTGCGGTCCAGATTGATTTACTATTAAGACCACCACCTGTGGTCCAGATTGATTTACTATTAAAACCACCACCGACGGTCCAGATTGATTTACTATTAAAACCACAACCGACGGTCCAGAAATTAGTACATCTCTCCATGGAATAATAAGTTAACTTACAACAAACGCCTCATGACAAACCCCTCTATTTAAATAAAAATATGAATAAATATTTATCACAAATCACTTATATTTAATAAACACAATTTTAATCTTTCATCAATTATTCATTAATAATATTATAATTCACAATATTAACAACCAGATCATTCATAAGAAAGAGGGGGCTTTCCGATAAGGACTTCTCTTTATTGGTGCGCAATTAGATGACCAAACCCCTTTCCTCGACAGAACTTTCTAAACATTGTCAATAATACAAATAATAATATGAATAACTCTGTCGTCTCAATTATTGATTTAATAATATAAAATATTGTGCATGTGATACTGTGACAATAATTGAATCAATAATATGAGATACTATGCAGCAATTACTGTTGCAATAATTGAGTAAAACTGAGTGACTTCTCACGTAAGCATCAATAATAAAGATACTGTGCAATACCGTGCGCTATTATGCAACCACACGTATTACTGAACTTTTATCACCGGGTATTTCAATAGTTTAGCGGTAAAACTTTTGCCGTTATTTTTATAAAAAGTTTATTTCTGTCGCTTTCTATATCCGACAGTTATTCTATTGTGGGGTCCACTAATGATTATGTCGTCGTACGGATATTCTCCGACAAGAAGAATATTCTATATCAACTTGCTTAATTTGTAAAATTTTCACTTATCACCCTTAACTTTAACCTTTTATCAATTTAAACATTTACTAAATAGAATAATAATTATAAGAAAATTGAAAATTTTCATTTCATAAAATTCGGGGTCTTACAAAGGATATTCGTTAGTATTACATCCACGAATTATCCATGCACTACGGGCCAAGAATATTCGTTAGTATCACATCCATAAATTATCCATGCACTACGGGCCAATGATATTCGTTATTATCACATCCACGAATTATCCATGCACTACGGGCCAAGGATATTCGTTATTATCACCAGTGGTCATGATTATGCCAAACAGGTTCCCATCAATGCACTACGGGCCAATGAGGACTTTTATCACGTCATTTGTAACATTACAGGTTGTGATTATATCGATACATAAATCTTGGTCATAATCATACCAATCAACAGTCCATATATGCATTACGGGCTAAAGATGACTTTCATCACAATATAAGTATGAGGATGATGACAATGATATAAGAATTCAATTAAGTGAGATCAATGATAAATTTTAAAGATTTATAATTTAATTTATCCAGAGTTTAAGAATGTCCAAATTGTCAACATGATAACTGCTTTGTGGAGTAAAATTCAAGAATAATATTCATGTATCAAAAATAATTTGGACAGAAAAGAAATTAATTTTTGTCGTGAATAGTACCCTGGATGAATAGTACCCGAGTGAATAGTTTCCCATAAATAGTACTTCGTGAATAGTAACTCATGAATAGTACCGTATGTATGAATAATATCGTATATATAAATAGTGCCGTATGTATAAATAGTACTCATGAATAGTACTCCGGCATGAAAAGCTTAAAATTTAACAAGAATGTCTAGAAAAATAATTTAGTGAAACGATACTAGATGATGCGTAAATTTTAAGGATATTCTACTAATTTCAAGGAGTATAGAAGCAAAACTTATCAAAATAAGTGTAGATTTAGGAATATGAAACGAAATAATTTTACTTACATACTACATAGTATGGAAGAAAATATTATTTCTTACGAATATTGAATGAAAATAATATCCCTTACGAATATTGAATGAAAATAATATTCCTTACAAATATTGAGCGAAGACAATATCCCTTACGAATATTGAATGAAAATAATATTTCTTACGAATATTGAACGAAAATAATATTCTTACGAATACGAAAAATAATATCTCTTCTGAATATGAAATAAATAATACCCCTTACCTTAAAAAGAGAGTACTTCTGACTGGTATAGCGGGGATATTTTTGAAGAAAATTTATACTATTTTCTATACTCAAAGCTTCCTTAAACTCAAAAAAAATACGCTCAATATTATAGAAGAAAAATTCTCTGATTCTGGTGTGGTTTTCATTTCTAAACTAACCATCCTATTTATAGGAGAATGATAGAGAACTATTTAAGAAAAATCACGGGTGAACAGTAAAATCTCGGGCGAAAAATTTGAGAATTCACGGATGAATTTTCTAATTTTACTATGCAGCACTATGCAAACACTATGCAGTACTATGCAATATAAAACAAAAACTGAGATAACTTTCTACCGAAGATTTTGAAAAATGAGTAAGTAGGGGTCCATGTAACAAGCCAAATTTATAAAAAATACTTAATGACAAACCCCCCCTTTTTTTTATCACAAATCACTTGACTAACCACATTTTTAATCTTTCAACAATTATTCATCAATAATATTATAACTCACAATATTAATAACCAGATTATTCCCAGGAAAGAGGGGGCTTTCCGATAAGGACTTCTCATTATTGGCGCACAATTAGATGACCAAACCCATTTCCTCGAAAGAACTTTCTAGACATTGTCAATAATGCAAACAATAATATGAATAACTGTGTCGTCTCATTTATTGATTTAATAATATAAAATATTGTGCAGATGATACTGTGATAATAATTGAATCAATAATATGAGATACTATACATCAACTACTATTGAAATAATTGAACAAAATCGAGTGACTTCTTACATAAGCATCAATAATCAGAGATACTGTGCAATACCGTGTGCTACTGTGCAACCACACATATTACTATACTTTTATCACCAGGTATTTCAACAGTTAACGGTAAAAGTTTTGCCGTTATTTCTATCGCTTTCTATATCCGATAGTAATTCCATTGTGGGGTCCACCAATGATTGTGACATCGTACGAATATTCCCTGATAAAATAAATATTCCCCGACCAAACAAATATTTTATGACAACTTGCTTACTTTGTAAAATTTGTAAATATTAACCACAACTATAACATTATACAAAATCCACACCTTATTATTCAAAATAACATTTAGAGAAAATTAAATTTTTATTCATAACAATTGGGGTCTTACAATAGGCCTCTTTATCAGCAGCTGGAAAGTAATGCTGATAAAAGACCTCACAAAACTCTGCCTAGGTAAGTGCCTTAGCATAACCATTACCCTTTGTTACTTTCATCGCTTTCCACCATCTCTGTGCATCCCCTTCTAGCTTATAAGCTGCAAGCAACACTCTTTGATTATCCGAGCACCCCAACATGTCAAAAATCTTCTTTAGGTGAGCAATCCAATTCTCTGCCTCAATTGGAGTCGGAGCTGAACTGAATGACTGTGGTTTCTGCTTCTAAAACCTTTCCAACCATACATATTATAACCCGAATTTTTAGAAATAATTAAAATAAGAATTTTATAAATAAAATTCTTATTATAGAATGTGTCAGAATTGAATAAGAATATACACATACATATATATATATATATGTGTGTGTGTGTGTGTGTGTTATATTTTGAATTTTGTGTTATTGGTGGAAAGAAATACCATAAATGAGATTTTATAGATGGTTAAACTTTTAAAAAAAAGTAGAGATTTAAAACTCAAAGTTTGATGTTTAAATTATTAAAGAAAATAGTAATCGATGATGTGGAATCAAAGAAGAGGTTGATTTTAGATGAGTTATCATTTATGAGGTATATGTAAAGTACTTAGGAGTGTAGATTATGTTTTTTGCTAAAAGCGAACTTGTCTGCTGATCGAACTTGAGTCTTGCAATTGCGCACTTCCAAGCTTATGACCAGTAGCAATTGCTGACGGTCGGTCTGTAGAAGGTCCTAAGTAAGTTTGTGAAATTTGAATTTTTAAGACATCTATATTAAGGGTTCATAGGTGTAATAAAATTCATAATTGGTGATTAAGTTGTCCATAAATGGATTAAATTAGCGAAAACATGATTTGAATAAGAGTTAGTTTATTAACCTAGAATGAAGGTTGGTTAATTAAGTTATATTATAGAATATTATATAGCCTTGTGTGGCAGTAGTGTGGAATGAGAAAGAGTTGATTTCACTTACATAAAACGGTGAATTAATATATGTGTTAAGCATAAGAGGATGAAAGAAATATGTTAATTAATATTTGATATTTTTAATATATAACATAGTATTGTAATATATAAAAAAGGGTTAATGTTTGAAAGATAAGTGATTACTAAAGAAGAGAACCAATATAATTATAAATTAATATTGGTTAGAGATGGAGGGATTATATTAGCACTTAAGATATGGCTAAATGTAAAGATGAAAGAAGTTGTCTTGGGACAATCGAATAATTAAACGTATAGTGTATAAATTAAATAATTAATAGAGTATATATTAATTATTCTAAGTGTAAAGGTTATACATATTATAAGTGTATAATTATTTAAGTAAGCTAAATAATTTAGCATTAAGGTAAAGTGTGTCACACAAACTTTATATTAAAGGAATATTAAAATATGGTAATGAACTTAAATTAAGCTTATGGGATATGCCTAGTGTGGCATAATGATGGACTAAGGATTTGTTCAATTACATTAGTGGGGAAATGATGAAGTAATGTGATGGACTAATGATTATTATTATTAATTATTATGTGCAATTACATGTGTTTTAAGAGAATATAAAGTAATGTATTAAAATTGCTTCATGTATAAAAATAAGATGAGATGTTAAGAATAACATAATGTGATGTGAATAGTTATAATATAAGGCTATAAGCTGGAATGGTGTAAATTATTAAGCAAGTATAAATGAGACTTGTGTGACAATGATTTATGGTGAATCAATTAAACGTGTATTTTAAAAGTATGGAAGAAAGTTAATAGATACTTGATAATAATTATCATTATAATAATTGAGTTTATTTGAGATAATAAATTTTATGAAAAATAATCGGTTGAGCCCAATTAAAATGTTATGTGGACTAGCCCAATGTACATGGGATATAAGATTATATATTGGAGTATATAAGTATACTTCCTACATGTGGGTAGGTACATATATATGTGTATATATGTGCCCATAACTTAATTTAATATAGTAATGTTAAGTCATTATATTTGATTTAATAAGCCCAAAAGGAGTTAACCTTAGTATATGAGGTCCATTCTACTGATACATAAGAGAGTAATGTGGTTTGTCCCAAAATCATTATCCCAATTTCTTTCCAAACGTGATAGCATAGTGGCCTATTCCCCTCTTTGCTGAAAACTTAGCTTGGTGATGATGGCTAAGGGTGTGGGTTGCTGTTTATATAGTAAGACATGTTAGTTGATTTTAGTATGAACATTCAAAGAAAACTTAAAGATTTGGAAACTAGTTTGATAAACATGGTGTAATGCATGTTCTGACCTTAAGCCTCAACATTTTAAGTTCTGATATGTGACCAATATACTATTTTATATTGTTGGAATATTATAAGATATTCAAGCATGATTAACTGGGAAAATTTCAAGTAAAAGGCTATGTGTAAGTGAACTATGTATACATTGAGTTTTGAACTTGGAAGCATGCTATCATAATCTGATTATATATATCTTTAAACGTGAAAGCATGACATAGAGTATGTGGACTTACTTTGTATGCTTGAATAAGTTTTGATACCTTACTAAGGGAGACTTAAGGTTTCAAATACAAACTTGATAAACTCTAGTGTGGGAATGGAGTACCTGGATTTGGGGGTGTCACAGGTTGGTATCAAAGCTCTAGGTTATGAACCTTAGGTGGGGAAACCTTAGGAAGTAACCTTTATGGAGACAGAAAATATAGAGGTGTCTAACTCTTATCGAGTTTTAAGGAATGGATTAAGGTATCCATTGAAGCTAAATAATAAAAGACATTATGTGCTATATGTTAATAACTTGTGTGCTAGCGAGTATCAAAAAATGTTAAGTAAAACTTAAATGTCTAACGAAGGAGGATCTAGTCCAGCTAGGGAAGCGATACCTCAGGTACCTAGAGACGACGAACCCCGGGATATTCATGTTGTGCGAGAACAATTGATCCAGGAGGATGAGCCTGTGACCGATCCCGAGGAGGATAGTTCTGAGGAGATAGAGGAGGGTGATGAGGAAGAGGATCCTGAGGAGTTTCCTCCAAACTCCATATCAGCGGAGATGTATGACGCTCTGTGTGACCGTAACATAGAATTACAGGACGAGGTTGAGGAGCTGAAGGAGATGATCGAGATGCATCATGCCTCGATGGAGTAGAAGGATGCGAGATTCAAGAACTCAACTCACGCCTTGGAAACACGGAGTGGGACCTAGTTCATACCAAGGGACATTATGAAGACCTATTAGAAGTAAACGAGAAGATGAAGACTGACATGGAGAAATTAAAAGATGACTTCAAAGAGGAATCAGCTAAGCGTGTAAGAGCAGAGGATGCTTGGATGAAGGCGACCCAACGTGCAGACCGTGCAGAGGCTAAGGTCCAAGTGAAGAAGGCTAAGATGAATGAGATGGATTACGCTTTTAATTCTGCGATTGATAGGGCCTAGGATCGAGTCTTTTATTACCCACCTCAGTTTGAAAACTCGCTGTGGTTCATGATGGATCGTAGAACGGCGTATCATATCATGGAGGAAGAGAGTCGAGAAGCCTTACAACGTCTTAATATGCCTAGATAGAATAAGAGTGATAATAATATGTGGTTAATTATGTGAATAAATAAAGTGTGAATCCCTTATTTTGAGATAAATAAAGGGATAGTATGAGTATGTAATCCTGAAACTTGTCTTGTTCAGAAAAGTGGATGTTTATAGCGGTTATGCTATCTTTAGTATGTTCTAAAACTTTATAAATGAATAAAATATTAGAGTTTATTTGAAATGTTATGTGTTATAGCTTTAATCTTGGAATGTTTAAGTTAAACTTTAAATACCCAAGAAGTTGAGTAAGGAACTAATAAGCGTATATTTTAACAGAAAATGCCTCCTAGAAGAAGACAACCACATTCATGCTGAAGGTGTTCGACGTTGCTAGAGTCAACGAGGATCAGAAGACTGCGTTCACAACGAGGAAATGGAGAAGGTGTTCGATGTTGCTAGAGTCAACGAGGATCAGAAGACTGCGTTCGCAACGTTCATGTTGAAGTCTGAAGCTAGCTACTGGTGGCAGGAAAATAAGGTTCGTGGAGGACAAGGAGTGATAGCGTGGGATACATTTAAGGAGATGTTTTTTGAAATGTACTTTCCAGCGAGTTCTCGGAATCAGTTTGAAGTGCAATTTCTAGAGCTGAAGCAAGGAACAATGACGGTGACAAAATATGCTGCAAAGTTTAACGAGTTGGTAAGGTTTGCCACTTATCAAGTCAATACCGACGAGCGTAAAGCGAGAAGGTTTGAACAAGGGTTGAAACCCTGGATGTATAGCAAGGTTTCAATGTTTCATCTGAATACATTTTCGGCTGTACTGGAAAAGGCAATTATCGCAGAAGGTGGAAGCAATGCCTTGACCAAGTACAACCAAGAATAGAAGAAGAGGAAGAATGACAATGAGAATAAGGCTGATGGTAGTAATGTTGGAAGTAACAGTCAGAAGAGGAAGTGGAGCGAGAATTCAACTATGGGAGGACAGCAGGGAAATCAGCAGAAGAAAAAGTTTGAAGCTTGCGCGACGTGCGGGAAGAACCATACAGGGGTATGTTTGAAGGGAAAGAGGGTGTGTTTCAACTGTGGTCAGGAGGGACACATTGCACCAAACTGTTTTAGTTCGAAGGAGCATGCTTTACCTGTGGTTAAAAGGATCACATGGCTCGTGATTTCCCTAAGAAGCCAACGGGAAGTGCAAGTGGTGGAAAAGGAAACAACAACGGTGGTGGTGCATTGACTATCACTGGACCAACACAGTCAAGCCGACCTACTGCGAGGACTTTCAATATGACCGTGCAGGATGCTGTTCAGTCTAAGGATGTGGTGTTAGGTATCATTCCGATTAATGGTATTAATGCTTATGTACTATTTTATTCGGGTGCTACTTGTTCATTTATATCTGATGAATTTGCTCAGAACTTAGATTTGCCTTAGGAAGAATTAGAATTTCCTTTAAGCATAGAGATTGTGAATAAGGAAGTTATTCTTGTTAGATTTATATATAAGAATTGTAGAGTGGTCATAAAGGGTCAAGAGATGATGGTAGACTTGATACCAATTAGACTTGGTGAGTTTGATGTTATACTGGGAATGGATTGGTTATTCAATTACGGAGCAGTTATTGATTGCCAAAGGAAGTGTGTTAACCTTATGACTCAAAATAAAGGTTGTGTTCTTTGGTAGCAAGTCACCTCGACAAGCAAGTTGTCTGACGGTGATGCAAGCCAAGAAGTTGTTGAAAAAAGGATGTATAGGATATTTAGCCTACATAGTCGATATACAGAAGAAGAATGTGAAGCTAGAAAAGATACTAATCATAAGAGATTTTGCAGACGTATTTCCAGATGATTTTCCGGGTCTTCCGCCGGATCGACAAATCGAATTCGTGATTGATTTACTACCAGGAACGGCCCCGATATCTAAGGCACCATACAGAATGACCCCGATAGAGATGAAAGAGCTGATGGTGCAGTTGTAAGAATTGCTCGACAAGAAATATATTCAGCCGAGTGTGTCGCCATGGGGAGCACCGATGTTGTTTGTTAAAAAGAAAGACGGATCGATGCAGCTTTGCATTGATTACCGAGAATTGAATAAGGCCACGATTAAAAATAAGTATCCATTACCTAGAATCGATGACCTGTTCGATCAGTTGAAGGGAGCGAGATATTTCTCGAAGATAGACCTAAGAAGTGGTTATCATCAGTTGAATGTGAGGCCGGAGGATGTACCAAAAATAGCGTTCAGAACTCAGTATGGTCATTACGAGTTCCTGGTTATGTCTTTTGGTTTAACCAACGCACCTGCAACGTTCATGGACTTGATGAACAGGGTGTTTAAACCATTCTTAGACAAATTTGTGGTGGTGTTTATGGATGATATATTAGTATATTCCAAAACCAAGGAGGAACATGTGGAACACTTGAGATTGACGTTGGAGACGTTGAGAAAAGAGAAGTTGTACGCTAAGTTCTCAAAATGTGAATTATGGTTGGAACGTGTGCAGTTTCTTGGACACGTTATTGATAAGGATGGAATTTCGGTTGATCCATCAAAGGTTGAAGCTGCAATAAATTGGGATCAGCCGAAGACACCGTCAAAAGTGAGGAGTTTCTTAGGATTGGCAGGTTACTACAGACGTTTCATTCAAGACTTTCCCAAGATCGCGACTTCGTTGATGAACTTAACTAGGAAGGCGGTTAAGTTTGTTTGGACAGAGAAGTGCGAGGAGAGTTTTCAAGAATTGAAGAAGAGGTTGAGTTCAAACTTTGTGTTGTCATCACTGATGATACAAGAAATTTTATGGTGTATAGTGACGCATCGCATAAAGGACTAGGCTGTGAGCTTATGCAGAACGACACTGTTATTGCGTATGCATCACGTCAGTTGAAAGATTACGAGAATGGGTATCCGACTCATGATTTAGAGTTGGTGGGGGTGGTATTTGCCCTGAAAATTTGGAGACATTATCTTTATGGAGAGAGGTGTGAGATATATCACGACAATAAAAGTCTGAAATATATCTTTACACAAAAAGACTTGAACATGCGACAAAAAAGAAGATGGTTGGAGGTGATCAAAGACTATAAGCGTGAGATTTTCTATCTTCCGGAAAGGCGAATGTTGTTGTTGATGCTTTAAGTAGAAAGGACGAGAGAAGTTAATGTTGTTAATCGCTCGGGAGAAGTTAGTGTCGAAAATGGCTAAGATGGAGTTGGAAATTAAATATCCGACAGAGTCCGATGAAAAGTTGTTCTAGATGGGAAATAGTTCAACGTTGGTGGATAAGGTGAAAAATGCACAACTTCATGATGAAGACTACGAAAAGATAAAATAGAAAATATCGAAGGTGACGAAAACAAATTCAAAATCGATTCGTAAGGGTTACTTGGTTTGAAGGGAAAATTTGGGTTCCGCCAGTACCAGAAGTTAAAGAAGAAATTTTGAGAAAAGCTCACAACTCAAGATATTCGATTCACCTTGGGAGTAGAAAGATGTACTAGGATCTTAGACATAATTTTTGGTGGCCGAATATGAAGAGGGATATGGCTGAGTGTGTGGCGAAATGCTTAACGTGTCAGAAAGTCAAAGCTAAACATCAAAGGCCAAGCGGATTGTTACAACCGTTGGAGATACCAGAGTGGAAATGGGAACATATCACAATGGATTTTGTGGTAGGTCTTCCAACGACCCAACAAGGTTAAGATGCCATTTGGGTGATTGTCGATCGATTGACGAAGTTGGCACACTTTTTGCCAATCAAGCTTTGATTTACCCTAGATCGGTTAACAAAATTGTACGTGAAGGAAATTGTGTCAAGACATGGTGTACCTGTGTCCATTATATCAGATAGAGATCCACGTTTCACATCTAATTTCTGGAAACGACTACAAGAGTTCTTGGGGACACAACTGAGAATGAGCACAGCGTACCATCCTCAAACCGATGGACAGAGTGAGAGAACCATCCAAACGCTAGAAGATATGCTTAGAGCATGTATCATGGATTTCAAGGGAAATTGGGATGACCATCTACCATTGGCGAAATTTGCTTATAATAATAGTTATCACACGAGTATTGGAATGCCGCCTTACGAAGCATTATACGACAGGAAATGCAGAACTCTGTTATGCTAGGATGAAGTATGTGAACGTCAGCTATTGGGTCCAGAATTGGTACAATAGACTGTCGAGAGAATCAAGGTTATTCGAGCGAGATTGATCGCAGCACAAGATAGACAGAAGAAATATGTCGATCAGCATCAGCAAAATAGAGAATTTGATGTCGGTAGTTATGTTTTCTTGAAAGTGTCGCCTTGGAAGGGGAAAATTCGGTTTGGCAAGAAGGGGAAATTGAGCCCTAGATTTATAGGACCTTTCGAAGTGCTTCGACGAGTTGATGAAGTGGCGTACGAGGTAGCTTTACCTCCGGAGTTGGAACATATTCATAATATTTTCCATATATCGGTATTGAGGCCATATAAGCCTGACTATAAACATGTTATAGAATATGAGCCCTTATAGTTTGAGAAAGATTTGTCATATGAAGAAGTTTCTATGCAAATTGTTGACAAAAAAGAGCAAGTACTGAGGAATAAGGTGATACCTTCTGTTAAGGTAATCTGGAGAAACCACAATGTTGAGGAAGCTACATGTGAGCTTGAAAGCGTTATGATGAAGAATTATCCTCGATTATTTGCTTGATTCAGATATAGCGATTCGGAGACGAGAATCTTGTTAAGGAGGGAAGAATGTAATGAATAAATTTTTCGAGTTGTAATTCAAGGGACAGAATACTTTTAAGGAGGGAAGGATGTAACGATCGAGAAATTTTTACTTTAATTTAAATATTTATTGAATTAAATAAATATTTTAAATAATTTATTTATTTAGAAAAAAAATAAATAATTAATGAATTATGGTGAATTAATTTGGTAACTAAATTAATTAATGTTAATTTAATTGAGTAATGATAATTTTATCGAAGGATTTAATTTAAGGAAATAATTAAATTAAATCAATTGCTTAATATTTAAGAAGATAATTAAATTAAGTGCATTGTTTAATTTAAAGGAAATAAATTAATTAAATAAAGTGATGCTTCTAATTTATTAATTAAATTAGATATATAATTATTTATTAATTATAAGTATAATGATAATAAGATTTTTATTATTATTATTATTACAAGTTATTTAAATTAATTAAGCTAAAGTTATTTAATTAACTAGAGTGTGACACAAAGTAACTATATAATATAATAATATAAAAATAATCTAGTTGGGGGAAGGGTGAATGGCCAAATAAGGCCTTGAGGCCATTGGTCTAATTAACTAATGAAGGCGCATTGTTTTTTTTAACTGAAAGAGGACGTGGGAGAGTTAAGCCATATCAGTTTATTTTTCTCTTGGGTCTTATTTTTCTCCTAAGGCTGAAGAGCAGAGTTGAGATAGAGACAGGGAGAGCTTGGAAGAAGAGAGAAAAACACTGAGAGAATTGCTAAGAGATTGAGGGTTTTGCTGTGGAAGAAATTGAAGCCACTACATATCAATTACTTCAATAAAAAAGGATTAAGGTATATTGTAGTTCTAATTTTTATGTTTTGAGTTCTCTTTGAAAATTTTCTATAAACTATTAAGTCACGTGGATGATTGAATATATGTATACTCTTGACAAATTGGTTAGTTATATCATCTATGATTGTATAACAGTTATCAAATTCGTGAGAATTAGGTTTGTAGGAGAGAATTGAAATATCAGTGTTTATGCTCATATAATATGGCTTAGAAAGTACAAAATTTCATGCTTAATGTGTGTTGGAATCTGCAATTTGATGTTAGAATATGTTTGTATGTTAAGAAACGAAAGCGGCGTAATTAGAATCGTGCCAATTGGTTAAGAAATGAATTCGTGATGATCGAATTCGCTAAAGGTGTCAAAAATTGAGTTTTTATATGAAAACATGAAATTTAATGAATTAAATTAGTTTAATTTGATGTTTAATTGTTCTAAGTCAATGAATATGTGAGGAAACATGTTTGTGTTAGTTTTATATCAATTGGATGTGCTAATTTCACTATCTTAAGGGTGAGATTCGTGTTAATTGGGCTAAAAATGGAACACCTTTGTTGTTGCTTTTACAGTTACATACGTGCACCGGTACAGAATTTGCTACTGGTGCCAAGGCAAAAATGGAGCAAATTGACTGCCGTGGCGTTAAATATGCATACCTACTGGTCCGAGAGAAAGTGAAATCTGCTTGTTTGTAAGATATGAGTAATGGACTTGTGTGGGTTAAGCATGCATGCTAATAATGTTAAGACATAATATAAACTACAATAACAGATTGTAAGGTGTTGTAATACAAAATGTGAAGATTTTAAGTAATTATTTATATAAGTTATGTAATGAACCAAATGTGATGTTTTCAAAAGTTAAAGATATATGATAAGGTTTATGTTAGTTTATAGTGTGATTTCAGAATCATTAAGGTGTTAACCAACATAATTAGGTGCTAGGTTAGGGTTATGACCTAAATGATGGTTTAAACTTTAAAGCTAATATTCATACAACTAATTGTTGTTGCAATTTCAATGATGTATATAGGGTAATTGGAGATTATATTACATTTGTGTAGCTTACATACAAGGCAAGTTTCTAAACCTTAACTCTTTACATTGAGCAAGCTTCCTAACTTCATTCTTTTCATATTGAATGCAAGTTCCCATTACTAAATCATTATTGTACAAGTTTTTAAAATTATTTATAAAGTTGAGCAAGCCTAGTCTATCTTGAGTATGTTTGTACAAGTTCTTGTAACCTAATTCGTTACATCGAGCGAGTTTCACTTTCCTAATTACTATACAAAGCATATATTGTTCTGATAAGTGGTATTTTTAACTACTTATGGAATACCAATTCATGCGAATTGTGTCCTTCTCAAGTACATTTTATTGTGTTTTAGTTGCATTTCATGTTATTTACCATTGCATTTACTTAAAACTCCTTTTTGTGAATAAGTGCAGGAATCGGCTTAATTTTGGTGATATTAGAGGGCACGAGGCTAAGGGATGATGCGTGAAGGCGAAGCCTGGCGGTGATGTGCATGGCATGGAGGTACAATGAAGCATGGAGACCAAGCATGGAAGAAGATCAAGCATGAATTTATACTATTTGATTAATGGTATTAATGCTTATGTACTATTTGATTCGGGTGCTACTTGTTCATTTATATCTGATGAATTTGCTCAGAACTTAGATTTGCCTCAAGAAGAATTAGAATTTCCTTTAAGCATAGAGATTGCGAATAAGGAAGTTATTCCTGTTAGATTTATATATAAGAATTGTAGAGTGGTCATAAAGGGTCAAGAGATGATGGTAGACTTGATACCAATTAGACTTGGTGAGTTTGATGTTATACTGGGAATGGACTGGTTATTCAATTACGGAGCAGTAATTGATTGCCAAAGGAAGTGTGTTAACCTTATGACTCCGTCAAATGTTGTGTTCTTTGGTAGCAAGTCACCTCGACAAGCAAGTTGTCTGACGGTGATGCAAGCCAAGATGTTGTTGAAAAAAGGATGTGTAGGATATTTAGCCTACATAGTCGATATACAGAAGAAGAGTGTGAAGCTAGAAAAGATACCGATCATAAGAGATTTTGTAGACGTATTTCAGATGATTTGCAGGGTCTTCGCACGGATCGACAAATCGAATTCGTGATTGATTTACTACCGAGAACGGCCCCGATATCTAAGGCACCATCTGAATGACCCCAGAGAGATGAAAGAGTTGATGGTGCGGTTGTATGAATTGCTCGACAAGAAGTATATTCAATTAGAAAGTGTGTCGCCATGGGGAGAACCGATGTTGTTTGTTAAAAAGAAAGACGGATCGATGCGACTTTGCATTGATTACAAGAGAATGAATAAGGCCACGATTAAAAAAAAGTATCCATTACCTAGAATCGATGACTGTTCGATCGGTTGAAGGAGCGAGATATTTCGAAGATGACCTAAGAAGTGATTATCATCGGTTGAACGTGAGGTAGGAGGATGTACCAAAAATAGTGTTCGAACTCGGTATGGTCATTACGAGTTCTGGTTATGTCTTTTGGTTTAACCAACGAACCCGGCAGCTGTTCATGGACTTGATGAACGTGGTGTTTGAACCATTCTTAGACAAATTTGTGGTGGTGTTTATTGATGATATATTAGTATATTCCAAAACCAATGAGGAACATGTGGAACACTTGAGATTGACGTTGGAGACGTTGAGAAAAGAGAAGTTATGACGCTAAGTTTGAAAGTAGTATGCACACAAGCCAATCATGTTTGATGATAAAGCATATGCTTTGTAACAATCTTATTCATTTATTAATAAAAAGTATTAATTTATTAAAGGCTTTTAATTATCTATATGATGCTGTTTTATAATATGTGATAAACCCATAGTTTTAAGCAATGCTTTTAGAATAATGATGATGATCATTCTAATGAGATCTAAATTCTTAGAAAGCTTAAAACTAAAATAGTTCCTAATAATTGGATTACTAAATTGGGGATTAGTGAATCCAGATAGATTGGTACATACGTTGCTTGCTCATTGGATGAGGATGATTGATCTCATGATCATTTGTGTGGAGACACTAAAGCAAGTATGTAGGTGTTTATTAGAGAATAAGTTCTTTGAAGCATTGGCTCGCTAAGGAATACCTAATGGAGTTTTACTTACTGTCAATAGGAATTCTGTAGTGATAGTAGTACAAGTAATCCTTGGACTTGAGATCTTCATAGTATCTTGTGTATGATGAGTTATACTTTGACTTATTCCTTAAGACCCTTAGGGTATATCAAAGGGTATGCTTGGGTATAATAAGTTGTACATGGAGATAATGTATGATCAATAAAGAATCTACCACTTAATAATAAAAGAAGAGAAATGTCCTATGTGATTCGATAAATGACAACCCAAAGAGTCCTTGGTTAAGCGCGAATGAAATTAGAAAGGAGTTTCTAATTTGCATTATTTAGTGTCATGCATTTAAGAGTCGAAATACATATAATTAAATAAAATAAGACTTGATGTAAATTCCATGTCTTATATTTAATTGGGACATTGTATGGTGGAAGGATTGAATTTATACGGTAACTATTTACTCAAAGGTTCTTTTATGATTAATGTTGAAATCTATATTATCCGAAAAGTCGTTGATCGCTAGGGAGGCTTATCCCTATTGTAGAATAAATATTATTTATTTAAATAAATTAATTGTTTAATTTATTTATTTAAATAAGATTAGAATTGTTCTAATTGATTTATTCACAAATAGGTTTAATATGGAGAACCTAAAGGGTCACACCATAAAAGGAAGAATAATTATTTAAGAAGTTAATGGCATAATCGTAATAATATGTTAAGTATATTTAATTTAATCTATGGTGATAGAATAAATTAAATAGCTTAATATTTATTATTTAATATTTTAGAAATATTAAATATAAATTAATAAGAGGAGTCTTATTAATATTATTACAATTATTATTATTTTAATTTCTAAAAGAGTTTAGGAATTAATTTAATATAAGTACTCTCATTTATTCCTAATATGATTAGGAGGAAAAATTAATTAAAGGAGTTTAATTAATTATCCCTAATAAGATTAGGGAGCCCATTTAATTAAAAAAGGGTTTAATTAAATAATACCTTATTTTTAATAGGGTTACTTGATATCTTCATAAGAGGAGTCTTATATCAGATATTAAGACTACGCAATTCCAAAAGTTGGAGAGTACGTTCTTTTCTATAGAGATAGAAAAAACTAGGGTTTAGCCAACCACCCATTTTCTTGAATCTTTATTATTCCTTGGTGGATCACCTCTAGAGGCCAAACACTTGGGTGGCTAACGTTGATCAAAGGAAGGAACCAAACCCGGTGGATTCAAGTTGAACGCGAAAAGGATTGGAGGTGAACTTGTACCTGAGGAAGCTCGGATCTTCAAGGGTATGTTTCTTATTCATCTTTTTTGTTTAATTAATAATTGTACATAAAGGGTGATCCGGGTATATGGTTTGTAAAATTTTTAAACTCTGATTTATCTCGCTTCCGCTTATTTTTGCAATTTGATTGCGTTCATGAATATTACAAACCTAACAAAGTTCTCAAAATGTGAATTATGGTTGGAACGTGTGCAGTTTCTTGGACACGTTATTGATAAGGATGGAATTTCGGTCGATCCATCAAAGGTTGAAGCTGTAATAAATTGGGATCAGCCGAAGACACCGTCAAAAGTGAGGAGTTTCTTAGGATTGGCAGGTTACTACAGACGTTTCATTCAAGACTTTCCCAAGATCGCGACTTCGTTGATGAACTTAACTAGGAAGGCGGTTAAGTTTGTTTGGACAGAGAAGTGCGAGGAGAGTTTTCAAGAATTGAAGAAGAGGTTGAGTTCAGCACCTGTGTTGTCATTGCCTGATGATACAAGAAATTTTATGGTGTATAGTGACGCATCGCATAAAGGACTAGGCTGTGAGCTTATGCAGAACGACACTGTTATTGCGTATGCATCACGTCAGTTGAAAGATTACGAGAATGGGTATCCGACTCATGATTTAGAGTTGGTGGGGGTGGTATTTGCCCTGAAAATTTGGAGACATTATCTTTATGGAGAGAGGTGTGAGATATATACTGACAATAAAAGTCTGAAATATATCTTTACACAAAAAGACTTGAACATGCGACAAAAGAAGATGGTTGGAGCTGATCAAAGACTATAACTGTGAGATTTTCTATCTTCCCGGAAAGGCGAATGTTGTTGTTGATGCTTTAAGTAGAAAGGGACGAGAGAAGTTAATGTTGTTAACTGCTCAGGAGAAGTTAGTGTCGAAAATGGCTAAGATGGAGTTGGAAATTAAATATCCGACAGAGTCCGATGAAAAGTTGTTCTAGATGGGAAATAGTTCAACGTTGGTGGATAAGGTGAAAAATGCACAACTTCATGATGAAGACTACGAAAAGATAAAATAGAAAATATCTGAAGGTGACGAAAACAAATTCAAAATCGATTCAGAAGGGTTACTTCGGTTTGAAGGGAAAATTTGGGTTCCGCCAGTACCAGAAGTTAAAGAAGAAATTTTGAGAAAAGCTCACAACTCAAGATATTCGATTCACCTTGGGAGTAGAAAGATGTACTAGGATCTTAGACATAATTTTTGGTGGCCGAATATGAAGAGGGATATGGCTGAGTGTGTGGCGAAATGCTTAACGTGTCAGAAAGTCAAAGCTAAACATCAAAGGCCAAGCGGATTGTTACAACCGTTGGAGATACCAGAGTGGAAATGGGAACATATCACAATGGATTTTGTGGTAGGTCTTCCAACGACCCAACAAGGTTAAGATGCCATTTGGGTGATTGTCGATCGATTGACGAAGTTGGCACACTTTTTGCCAATCAAGCTTTGATTTACCCTAGATCGGTTAACAAAATTGTACGTGAAGGAAATTGTGTCAAGACATGGTGTACCTGTGTCCATTATATCAGATAGAGATCCACGTTTCACATCTAATTTCTGGAAACGACTACAAGAGTTCTTGGGGACACTGGCGAGAATGAATGAGCACGTACCATCCTCAAACCGATGGATGAGTGAGAGAACCATCCAAACGCTAGAAGATATGCTTAGAAGCATGTATCATGGATTTCAAGGAAATTGGGATGACCATCTACCATTGGTAAATTTGCTTATAATAATAGTTATCACACGAGTATTGGAATGCCGCCTTACGAAGCATTATCTGACGAAATGCGAACTCTGTTATGCTAGGATGAAGTATGTGAACGTCGCCTATTGGGTCCGTAATTGGTACAATGATCGTCGAGAGAATCAAGGTTATTCGAGCGAGATTGATGTGAAGACAAGATGTAGCGGAAGAAATATGTCGATCGAAGATCGCCAAAATAGAGAATTTGATGTCGGTAGTTATGTTTTCTTGAAAGTGTCGCCTTGGAAGGGGAAAATTCGGTTTGGCAAGAAGGGGAAATTGAGCCCTAGATTTATAGGACCTTTCGAAGTGCTTCGACGAGTTGATGAAGTGGCGTACGAGGTAGCTTTACCTCCGGAGTTGGAACATATTCATAATATTTTCCATATATCGGTATTGAGGCCATATAAGCCTGACTATAAACATGTTATAGAATATGAGCCCTTATAGTTTGAGAAAGATTTGTCATATGAAGAAGTTTCTATGCAAATTGTTGACAAAAAAGAGCAAGTACTGAGGAATAAGGTGATACCTTCTGTTAAGGTAATCTGGAGAAACCACAATGTTGAGGAAGCTACATGTGAGCTTGAAAGCGTTATGATGAAGAATTATCCTCAGTTATTTGCTTGATCTTGTATAGCGATTCTGGAGACAGAATCTTGTTAAGGAGGGAAGAATGTAATGAATAAATTTTTCGAGTTGTAATTCAAGGGACAGAATACTTTTAAGGAGGGAAGGATGTAACGATCGAGAAATTTTTACTTTAATTTAAATATTTATTGAATTAAATAAATATTTTAAATAATTTATTTATTTAGAAAAAAAATAAATAATTAATGAATTATGGTGAATTAATTTGGTAACTAAATTAATTAATGTTAATTTAATTGAGTAATGATAATTTTATCCGAAGGATTTAATTTAAGGAAATAATTAAATTAAATCAATTGCTTAATATTTAAGAAGATAATTAAATTAAGTGCATTGTTTAATTTAAAGGAAATAAATTAATTAAATAAAGTGATGCTTCTAATTTATTAATTAAATTAGATATATAATTATTTATTAATTATAAGTATAATGATAATAAGATTTTATTATTATTATTATTACAAGTTATTTAAATTAATTAAGCTAAAGTTATTTAATTAACTAGAGTGTGACACAAAGTAACTATATAATATAATAATATAAAAATAATCTAGTTGGGGGAAGGGTGAATGGCCAAATAAGGCCTTGAGGCCATTGGTCTAATTAACTAATGAAGGCGCATTGTTTTTTTTAACTGAAAGAGGACGTGGGAGAGTTAAGCCATATCAGTTTATTTTTCTCTTGGGTCTTATTTTTCTCCTAAGGCTGAAGAGCAGAGTTGAGATAGAGACAGGGAGAGCTTGGAAGAAGAGAGAAAAACACTGAGAGAATTGCTAAGAGATTGAGGGTTTTGCTGTGGAAGAAATTGAAGCCACTACATATCAATTACTTCAATAAAAAAGGATTAAGGTATATTGTAGTTCTAATTTTTATGTTTTGAGTTCTCTTTGAAAATTTTCTATAAACTATTAAGTCACGTGGATGATTGAATATATGTATACTCTTGACAAATTGGTTAGTTATATCATCTATGATTGTATAACAGTTATCAAATTCGTGAGAATTAGGTTTGTAGGAGAGAATTGAAATATCAGTGTTTATGCTCATATAATATGGCTTAGAAAGTACAAAATTTCATGCTTAATGTGTGTTGGAATCTGCAATTTGATGTTAGAATATGTTTGTATGTTAAGAAAGCGAAGCGCAGTAATTAGAATCGTGCCTAATTGGTTAAGAAATGAATTCGTGATGATCGAATTAAGCTAAAGGTGTCAAAATTGAGTTTTTATATGAAAACATGAAATTTAATGAATTAAATTAGTTTAATTTGATGTTTAATTGTTCTAAGTCAATGAATATGTGAGGAAACATGTTTGTGTTAGTTTTATATCAATTGGATGTGCTAATTTCACTATCTTAAGGGTGAGATTCGTGTTAATTGGGCTAAAAATGGAACCTTTGTTGTTGCGTTTACAGTTACAATCGTGCACCGGTAGCAATTACTATTGGTGCTAAGGAAAAAAATGGAGCATTTGCAAGACCCGGCAAATTGTACTGCATACCCTCTGATGCGAGACGATTGAAATCTGCTTGTTTGTAAGATATGAGTAATGGACTTGTGTGGGTTAAGCATGCATGCTAATAATGTTAAGACATAATATAAACTACAATATGATCAAAGGTGTTGTAATACAAAATGTGAAGATTTTAAGTAATTATTTATATAAGTTATGTAATGAACCAAATGTGATGTTTTCAAAAGTTAAAGATATATGATAAGGTTTATGTTAGTTTATAGTGTGATTTCAGAATCGTTAAGGTGTTAACCAACATAATTAGGTGCTAGGTTAGGGTTATGACCTAAATGATGGTTTAAACTTTAAAGCTAATATTCATACAACTAATTGTTGTTGCAATTTCAATGATGTATATAGGGTAATTGGAGATTATATTACATTTGTGTAGCTTACATACAAGGCAAGTTTCTAAACCTTAACTCTTTACATTGAGCAAGCTTCCTAACTTCATTCTTTTCATATTGAATGCAAGTTCCCATTACTAAATCATTATTGTACAAGTTTTTAAAATTATTTATAAAGTTGAGCAAGCCTAGTCTATCTTGAGTATGTTTGTACAAGTTCTTGTAACCTAATTCGTTACATCGAGCGAGTTTCACTTTCCTAATTACTATACAAAGCATATATTGTTCTGATAAGTGGTATTTTTAACTACTTATGGAATACCAATTCATGCGAATTGTGTCCTTCTCAAGTACATTTTATTGTGTTTTAGTTGCATTTCATGTTATTTACCATTGCATTTACTTAAAACTCCTTTTTGTGAATAAGTGCAGGAATCGGCTTAATTTTGGTGATATTAGAGGGCACGAGGCTAAGGGATGCGTGAAGGCGAAGCACAAGCGGTGATGTGCATGGCATGGAGGTACAATGAAGCATGGAGACCAAGCATGGAAGAAGATCAAGCATGAATTTATACTATTTGATTAATGGTATTAATGCTTATGTACTATTTGATTCGGGTGCTACTTGTTCATTTATATCTGATGAATTTGCTCAGAACTTAGATTTGCCTCAAGAAGAATTAGAATTTCCTTTAAGCATAGAGATTGCGAATAAGGAAGTTATTCCTGTTAGATTTATATATAAGAATTGTAGAGTGGTCATAAAGGGTCAAGAGATGATGGTAGACTTGATACCAATTAGACTTGGTGAGTTTGATGTTATCTTTGAGGAATGGATGGTTATTCAATTACGAGGCGAGAATTGATTGCCAAAGGAAGTGTGTTAACCTTATGACTCCGTCAAATGTTGTGTTCTTTGGTAGCAAGTCACCTCGACAAGCAAGTTGTCTGACGGTGATGCAAGCCAAGATGTTGTTGAAAAAAGGATGTGTAGGATATTTAGCCTACATAGTCGATATACAGAAGAAGAGTGTGAAGCTAGAAAAGATACCGATCATAAGAGATTTTGTAGACGTATTTCCAGATGATTTGCCGGGTCTTCCGCCGGATCGACAAATCGAATTCGTGATTGATTTACTACCAGGAACGGCCCCGATATCTAAGGCACCATACAGAATGACCCCGGTAGAGATGAAAGAGTTGATGGTGCAGTTGTATGAATTGCTCGACAAGAAGTATATTCAGCCGAGTGTGTCGCCATGGGGAGCACCGATGTTGTTTGTTAAAAAGAAAGACGGATCGATGCAGCTTTGCATTGATTACCGAGAATTGAATAAGGCCACGATTAAAAAAAAGTATCCATTACCTAGAATCGATGACCTGTTCGATCAGTTGAAGGGAGCGAGATATTTCTCGAAGATAGACCTAAGAAGTGATTATCATCAGTTGAACGTGAGGCCGGAGGATGTACCAAAAATAGTGTTCAGAACTCAGTATGGTCATTACGAGTTCCTGGTTATGTCTTTTGGTTTAACCAACGAACCTGCAGCGTTCATGGACTTGATGAACAGGGTGTTTGAACCATTCTTAGACAAATTTGTGGTGGTGTTTATTGATGATATATTAGTATATTCCAAAACCAATGAGGAACATGTGGAACACTTGAGATTGACGTTGGAGACGTTGAGAAAAGAGAAGTTGTACGCTAAGTTTGAAAGTAGTATGCACACAAGCCAATCATGTTTGATGATAAAGCATATGCTTTGTAACAATCTTATTCATTTATTAATAAAAAGTATTAATTTATTAAAGGCTTTTAATTATCTATATGATGCTGTTTTATAATATGTGATAAACCCATAGTTTTAAGCAATGCTTTTAGAATAATGATGATGATCATTCTAATGAGATCTAAATTCTTAGAAAGCTTAAAACTAAAATAGTTCCTAATAATTGGATTACTAAATTGGGGATTAGTGAATCCAGATAGATTGGTACATACGTTGCTTGCTCATTGGATGAGGATGATTGATCTCATGATCATTTGTGTGGAGACACTAAAGCAAGTATGTAGGTGTTTATTAGAGAATAAGTTCACTGAACGTGGCTCGCTAAGGAATACCTAATGGAGTTTTACTTGCCTGTCAATAGGAATTCCTGTAGTGATAGTAGTACAAGTAATCCTTGGACTTGAGATCTTCATAGTATCTTGTGTATGATGAGTTATACTTTGACTTATTCCTTAAGACCCTTAGGGTATATCAAAGGGTATGCTTGGGTATAATAAGTTGTACATGGAGATAATGTATGATCAATAAAGAATCTACCACTTCTAATAAAAGAAGAGAAATGTCTATGTGATTCGATAAATGACAACCCAAAGAGTCCTTGGGTTGGCGGTAGAATGAAATTAGAAAGGAGTTTCTAATTTGCATTATTTGGTGTCATGCATTTAAGAGTCGAAATACATATAATTAAATAAAATAAGACTTGATGAAATTCCATGTCTTATATTTAATTGGGACATTGTATGGTGGAAGGATTGAATTGTGCAGTAACTATTTACTCAAAGGTTCTTTTATGATTAATGTTGAAATCTATATTATCCGAAAAGTCGTTGATCGCTAGTGAGGGAGGCTTATCCCTATTGTAGAATAAATATTATTTATTTAAATAAATTAATTGTTTAATTTATTTATTTAAATAAGATTAGAATTGTTCTAATTGATTTATTCACAACCGGTTTAATATGGAGAAACTAAAGGGTCACACCATAAAAGGAAGAATAATTATTTAAGAAGTTAATGGCATAATCGTAATAATATGTTAAGTATATTTAATTTAATCTATGGTGATAGAATAAATTAAATAGCTTAATATTTATTATTTAATATTTTAGAAATATTAAATATAAATTAATAAGAGGAGTCTTATTAATATTATTACAATTATTATTATTTTAATTTCTAAAAGAGTTTAGGAATTAATTTAATATAAGTACTCTCATTTATTCCTAATATGATTAGGAGGAAAAATTAATTAAAGGAGTTTAATTAATTATCCCTAATAAGATTAGGGGAGCCCATTTAATTAAAAAAAGGGTTTAATTAAATAATACCTTATTTTTAATAGGGTTACTTGATATCTTCATAAGAGGAGTCTTATATCGGATATTAAGACTACGTGATTCCAAAAGTCGAGAAGTCGTTCTCTTTCTATAGAGATAGAAAAAACTAGGGTTTAGCCAACCACCCATTTTCTTGAATCTTTATTATTCCTTGGTGGATCACCTCAGAGGCCAAACACTTGGGTGGCTAACGTTGATCAAAGGAAGGAACCAAACCCGGTGGATTCAAGTTGAACGCGAAAAGGATTGGAGGTGAACTTGTACGAGGAAGCTCGGATCTTCAAGGGTATGTTTCTTATTCATCTTTTTGTTTAATTAATAATTGTACATAAAGGGTGATCCAAGGGTATATGGTTTGTAAAAATTTTAAACTCGATTTATCTCGCTTCCGCTTATTTTTGCAATTTGATTGCGTTCATGAATATTACAAACCTAACAAAGTTCTCAAAATGTGAATTATGGTTGGAACGTGTGCAGTTTCTTGGACACGTTATTGATAAGGATGGAATTTCGGTCGATCCATCAAAGGTTGAAGCTGTAATAAATTGGGATCAGCCGAAGACACCGTCAAAAGTGAGGAGTTTCTTAGGATTGGCAGGTTACTACAGACGTTTCATTCAAGACTTTCCCAAGATCGCGACTTCGTTGATGAACTTAACTAGGAAGGCGGTTAAGTTTGTTTGGACAGAGAAGTGCGAGGAGAGTTTTCAAGAATTGAAGAAGAGGTTGAGTTCAGCACCTGTGTTGTCATTGCCTGATGATACAAGAAATTTTATGGTGTATAGTGACGCATCGCATAAAGGACTAAGGCTGTGAGCTTATGCGAATCGACCTTTATTATTGCGTATGCATCACGTCAGTTGAAAGATTACGAGAATGGGTATCCGACTCATGATTTAGAGTTGGTGGGGGTGGTATTTGCCCTGAAAATTTGGAGACATTATCTTTATGGAGAGAGGTGTGAGATATATACTGACAATAAAAGTCTGAAATATATCTTTACACAAAAAGACTTGAACATGCGACAAAAGAAGATGGTTGGAGCTGATCAAAGACTATAACTGTGAGATTTTCTATCTTCCCGGAAAGGCGAATGTTGTTGTTGATGCTTTAAGTAGAAAGGGACGAGAGAAGTTAATGTTGTTAACTGCTCAGGAGAAGTTAGTGTCGAAAATGGCTAAGATGGAGTTGGAAATTAAATATCCGACAGAGTCCGATGAAAAGTTGTTCTAGATGGGAAATAGTACAACGTTGGTGGATAAGGTGAAAAATGCACAACTTCATGATGAAGACTACGAAAAGATAAAATAGAAAATATCTGAAGGTGACGAAAACAAATTCAAAATCGATTCAGAAGGGTTACTTCGGTTTGAAGGGAGAATTTGGGTTCCGTCAGTACCAGAAGTTAAAGAAGAAATTTTGAGAGAAGCTCACAACTCAAGATATTCGATTCACCTTGGGAGTAGAATGATGTACTAGGATCTTAGACATAATTTTTGGTGGCCGAATATGAAGAGGGATGTGGCTGAGTGTGTGGTGAAATGCTTAACGTGTCAGAAAGTCAAAGCTAAACATCAAAGGCCAAGCGGATTGTTACAACCGTTGGAGATACCAGAGTGGAAATGGGAACATATCACAATGGATTTTGTGGTAGGTCTTCCAACGACCCAACAAGGTTAAGATGCCATTTGGGTGATTGTCGATCGATTGACGAAGTTGGCACACTTTTTGCCAATCAAGCTTTGATTTACCCTAGATCGGTTAGTAAAATTGTACGTGAAGGAAATTGTGTCAAGACATGGTGTACCTGTGTCCATTATATCAGATAGAGATCCACGTTTCACATCTAATTTCTGGAAACGACTACAAGAGTTCTTGGGGACACAACTGAGAATGAGCACAGCGTACCATCCTCAAACCGATGGACAGAGTGAGAGAACCATCCAAACGCTAGAAGATATGCTCAGAGCATGTATCATGGATTTCAAGGGAAATTGGGATGACCATCTACCATTGGCGAAATTCGCTTATAATAATAGTTATCACACGAGTATTAGAATGCCGCCTTACGAAGCATTATACGACAGGAAATGCAGAACTCTGTTATGCTGGGATGAAGTATGTGAACGTCAGCTATTGGGTCCAGAATTGGTACAACAGACTGTCGAGAGAATCAAGGTTATTCGAGCGAGATTGATCGCAGAACAAGATAGACAGAAGAAATATGCCGATCAACATCGGCAAAATAGAGAATTTGATGTCGGTAGTTATGTTTTCTTGAAAGTGTCGCCTTGGAAGGGGAAAATTCGGTTTGGCAAGAAGGGGAATTTTAGCCCTAGATTTATAGGACCTTTCGAAGTGCTTCGACGAGTTGATGAAGTGGCGTACGAGGTAGCTTTACCTCCGGAGTTGGAACATATTCATAATATTTTCCATATATCGGTATTGAGGCCATATAAGCCTGACTATAAACATGTTATAGAATATGAGCCCTTACAGTTTGAGAAAGATTTGTCATATGAAGAAGTCCCTATGCAAATTGTTGACAAAAAAGAGCAAGTACTGAGGAATAAGGTGATACCTTCTGTTAAGGTAATCTGGAGAAACCACAATGTTGAGGAAGCTACATGTGAGCTTGAAAGCGTTATGATGAAGAATTATCCTCAGTTATTTGCTTGATCTTGTATAGCGATTCTGTAGACAGAATCTTGCTAAGGAGGGAAGAATGTAATGAATAAATTTTTTGAGTTGTGATTCTAGGGACATAATACTTTTAAGGAGGGAAAGATGTAACGATCGAGAAATTTTTACTTTAATTTAAATATTTATTGAATTAAATAAATATTTTAAATAATTTATTTATTTAGAAAAAAATAAATAATTAATGAATTATGGTGAATTAATTTGGTAACTAAATTAATTAATGTTAATTTAATTGAGTAATGATAATTTTATCTGAAGGATTTAATTTAAGGAAATAATTAAATTAAATCAATTGCTTAATATTTAAGAAGATAATTAAATTAAGTGCATTGTTTAATTTAAAGGAAATAAATTAATTAAATAAAGTGATGCTTCTAATTTATTAATTAAATTAGATATATAATTATTTATTAATTATAAGTATAATGATAATAAGATTTTTATTATTATTATTATTACAAGTTATTTAAATTAATTAAGCTAAAGTTATTTAATTAACTAGAGTGTGACACAAAGTAACTATATAATATAATAATATAAAAATAATCTAGTTGGGGGAAGGGTGAATGGCCAAATAAGGCCTTGAGGCCATTGGTCTAATTAACTAATGAAGGCGCATTGTTTTTTTTAACTGAAAGAGGACGTGGGAGAGTTAAGCCATATCAGTTTATTTTTCTCTTGCGTCTTATTTTTCTCCTAAGGCTGAAGAGCAGAGTTGAGATAGAGACAGGGAGAGCTTGGAAGAAGAGAGAAAAACACTGAGAGAATTGCTAAGAGATTGGGGGTTTTGCTGTGGAAGAAATTGAAGCCACTACATATCAATTGCTTCAATAAAAAAGGATTAAGCTATATTGTAGTTCTAATTTTTATGTTTTGAGTTCTCTTTAAAAATTTTCTATAAACTATTAAGTCACGTGGATGATTGAATATATGTATACTCTTGATAAATTGGTTAGTTATATCATCTATGATTGTATATCAGTTATCAAATTCGTGAGAATTAGGTTTGTAGGAGAGAATTGAAATATCAGTGTTTATGTTCATATAATATGGCTTAGAAAGTACAAAATTTCATGCTTAATGTGTGTTGGAATCTGCAATTTGATGTTAGAATATGTTTGTATGTTAAGAAACGAAAGCGGCGTAATTAGAATCGTGTCAATTGGTTAAGAAATGAATTCGTGATGATCGAATTCGCTAAAGGTGTCAAAAATTGAGTTTTTATATGAAAACATGAAATTTAATGAATTAAATTAGTTTAATTTGATGTTTAATTGTTCTAAGTCGATGAATATGTGAGGAAACATATTTGTGTTAGTTTTATATCAATTGGATGTGCTAATTTCACTATCTTAAGGGTGAGATTCGTGTTAATTCGGCTAAAAATGGAACTTTGTTGTTGTTAAGGTTTACGGTTTTGCATCGTGCACCAGTAGCAATTGCTACCTAGTGCCAAGGCCAAAATGGAGTTTCAAGACTTGCAAGCAGCATTCTGTGGATCCGAGCTTAAGTATGGTGGCAATTTTGCATACCTACGTGCGAGACGATGAAATCTGCTTGTTTATAAGATATGAGTAATGGACTTGTGTGGGTTAAGAATGCATGCTAGTAATGTTAAGACATAATATAAACTACAATAACAGATTGTAAGGTGTTGTAATACAAAATGTGAAGATTTTAAGTAATTATTTATATAAGTTATGTAATGAACCAAATGTGATGTTTTCAAAAGTTAAAGATAAATGATAAGGTTTATGTTAGTTTATAGTGTGATTTCAGAATCGTTAAGGTGTTAACCAACATAATTAGGTGCTAGGTTAGTGTTATGACCTAAATGATGGTTTAAACCTTAAAGCTAATATTCATACAACTAATTGTTGTTGCAATTTCAATGATGTATGTAGGGTAATTAGAGATTATATTACCTTTGTGTAGCTTACATACAAGGCAAGTTTCTAAACCTTAACTCTTTACATTGAGCAAGCTTCCTAACTTCATTCTTTTCATATTGAATGCAAGTTCCCATTACTAAATCATTATTGTACAAGTTTTTAAAATTACTTGTAAAGTTGAGCAAGCCTAGTCTATCTTGAGTATGTTTGTACAAGTTCTTGTAACCTAATTCGTTACATCGAGCGAGTTTCACTTTCCAAATTATTATACAAAGCATATATTGTTCTGATAAGTGGTATTTTTAACTACTTATTTAATACCAATTCATGCGAATTGTGTCCTTCTCAAGTCCATTTTATTGTGTTTTAGTTGCATTTAATGTTATTTACCATTGCATTTACTTAAAACTCCTTTTTGTGAATAAGTGCAGGAATCGGCTTAATTTTGGTGATATTAGAGGGCACGAGGCTAAGGGATGCGTGAAGGTGAGGCATAAGCGGTGATGTGCATGGCATGGAGGTACAATGAAGCATGGAGACCAAGCATGGAAGAAGATCAAGCATGAAAGAGCAAGTAGTAGCAGAATGGCACGATGCAAATGAGAGAACTGAAACGTAACGTGTAGAGTGAAGGCCGAAGCGGCGCGCTGATAGAAGAGCTCGGGGGCGCTGCGCAGCACGAGAACTCTGATGGACAGGAAAAACTTTCTGCAAGTCTCACGCCCGCGCGAGGGACATACCGAAGGAGCGCGTGGCCGCGCGCGATGCTGAAGCTGTGATTTTGTTTTATTTTACTTTTAATTAAATGAGTTATAATTGGTTTTAAAAACGATTCTGACTGGTGTCAGAAAAGGAGGATTGATACTTTTAGCGTATTTTACACATCATAACTAGGGTTTACACCTTGGGAGAGATTCCAACGTAGAACGAAGCCAAAACGTCAACTTCTCCAATTCTTCTTGGGATTCTCTGTCATTGTGGATTTTTATTATTGTTTACTGGATTTCTATGAGGATTTAATCGTTGATCATTGGTTTTTATTCAGCAATTGGGTTTGATCGTTCAATCTTTCATATTTTAATTGTTTGCTTATTGATCATGTTTAGCGTTGATCCCATAATGGCTTTTGGTTCGGGACGAAGTAAACTCCATTATGGGATTCTAACTGATTTTAATATGTAGTTTGGTTGCACGCTTAAATGCTAGGGTTTTTTTGCATATTATATGGGAATTCTATCGTGATTGTTTTACATGTATGAATGCCTGATCACCATTCGTCTCAGTATTTGTATGGAATTGATAATGAACATGCAAGTATGGATTGTAATCATAATAGCATACGAATATGGGGCTGTTATATATGGCTTGCATATTTTGTGAACCAGATAGACATATACTATTTCACCGTATGAGCTAGAGTAAGGGCTTGTGCTTAAAATCAATATAATTACAATTTCACATAGACATATAGTGATTTTGGTTGTGTTGATGATTACATAGAGCCTATCATCTATAGATGTTGTGTAAGTAGGTTATAGTGCATTGAAAAATGGTTATAACTCTATTCGTGCTCTTGGCTATTTTTCTATGATATGTGAACACTTCTTGCATGATAGTGGCAATGAGATGAAATATTAAATGAAGTTAGGGACCCATTATTTCCAGTTTATATTTATTCCATTATTATTCTTATTTTTAGTTGTTAGTACAATTAGTTTAATTCAACAATTCTAGTTATTAGTTTAAGCATATAAATACAGTGAGTTAATTGATGCATAATAGTTTAAATTTAACAACTTTCTCTGTGGGATCGATACTCTACTTACTCTGTATTACTTGTTGACGCATGTATGCTTGCATGAGTTAGAGCTCTTTTATTAGGATTTGTAAAAGAGGCAACAAGTTTTTGAAAGCGTAGATTCTTAGGGAAAGGCGTTAATTTAAATAATTATCATTAGTTTAAAGTTATATTGTATGACTTAGACAATTCTGATTGTTTCTCATTTCTATTTTTGTTTCATTTTTTTTCGTTTCAGGTACTTGTGGATTTTTATGCACACGCGATCATCCATCTCAGAACTAACACCAGCGCAAGATAACATAAACGGAAGAGGTTGGAAAGCGAGTGTGTGGAGAAATTTGCAAGATCAATTAGATAGTACAACATCCAAAATGGCGGAAGAACAAAGACTTGAGCAAAGAGAAGAGCATCGGGCTTTAAGGGATTACTCCATGCCAAACATAAATGGACTACAATCGAGCATAGTCAGACCAACGATAGGAACTAATACCTTTGAGATTAAATCGGGCACTATTCAGTTGGTGCAAAACTCGGTTCAGTTTGGGGGTGCTGCTACGGATGATCCGAATGAACACTTATTGAGCTTCATCGAGATTTGTGATACATTCAGATACAATGGTGTAACGGAGGATGCCATTAGACTACGGCTATTTCCATTTTCATTGAGAGATAAGGCTAGAAGTTGGCTACATTCTTTGCCTTCAGGGTAAATCACTACATGGGAGGATTTAGCACATAAATTCTTAGCTAAGTTCTTTCCAATGGCTAAGACTGAAAAGATGAGGACGGCTATCTCTTAGTTCGAGCAACAACAGGGCGAGTCCTTATATGAGGCATGGGAGCGATACAAAGAGATGCTCAGGAAATGTCCGCATCACGGTATGCCAGATTGGATGGTGATCAACTCCTTCTATAATGGTTTGGAATGGTAGTCGAGACCGATTGTGGATGCAGCCGCAGGAGGGGCGTTATGGACAAAGAGCTATGATGAGGCCTATACACTTATCGAGACTATGGCTGCAAATGACTATAAGAATCCTCTGACTTGGATGCCACGACCCAAGGTTCTGAGGTGTGTTGGAGGTAGATGCGATTACACAGTTGTTGGCACAGATGGCAACTATGGCTAAGAAGATAGATACTTTGGCAGAGAGAAAAATGAAAACAGTTGTCTTCGTTTGTGAGATTTGTGCGGGGTCACACTCCACGGATCAATGTGCTATCAGCTCGGAGTGGGTACAATATGTGAGTAACTTCTGAAAGACCAAGGTCAATTCGAACACATACCACCCCAACAACCAGAAATCATCCGAACTTTAGTTGGTCGAACAATCAAGGACAACAAAGCAGTCAGAATCGGTTTAAACCGAATCATCAATTTCGATCCACAGTCATCTCAAACTCTGATTTACACTAAACCCCACCGTTTCCACCGAGATTCTCTCATCAACAACAACATCACACTCCAACCACACTACGGACCCGGAAAAGAAATCAGAGATGAAGGAGCTGATGTTGAAATACATGGAAAATACTGAGGTTATGATCAAAAGCCAAACAGTGGCTATTAAGAATTTGGAGACTCAAATAGGGCAAATGGCAAGCATGCTTAACAATAGACCCCAAGGTTCATTTCCAAGTAATACAGAGACAAATCCTAGAAGAGACGGGAAGGAGCAGTGTCAAGCGATCACATTGAGATCAGGAAAAGAGTTGATGTGCATCTGCAAAAGTCGCGTGCAGCGCTACCGTAGTACTAAGGAGGCCATGGAGGCGAAGCGGTGACCCAAGAGGAAGAAAATATGGAAAATTCTGAGGTTCAGCAGGATGAGAAAGATAAAGCAAATTCAGAAGAGAAGGTCAAGAGTCTAGTACAACCAATTCACCCTCAAGTACCATATCCACAGAGGTTAGTTAAGCAGAAAGAAGAAAAACAGTTCAGCAAGTTTCTGGAGGTATTCAAAAAGCTGCAGATCAATATACCTTTCACCGAGGCATTGGAACAAATGCCAAGCTATGCAAAGTTCATGAAAGGTATATTATCAAGGAAGAGAAGATTAGATGAGTTTGACATGGTAGCCTTGACCGAGGAATGCAGTGCAGTGCTCCAACGCAAACTACCTCCAAAGCTGAAAGATCCAGGCAGCTTCAAAATTCCGTGCACAATTGGGAAGATGAACTTTAGTAAGTGTTTATGTGATTTGGGGGCAAGTATAAACTTGATGCCCCTGTCAGTGTTCAATCAGTTGGGACTGTCGGCTCCAAGGCCGACAAACATATCACTACAGCTAGCTGACAGATCCATCACATATCCACGGGGAATTGTTGAAGATGTGTTGGTTAAGGTGGACAAGTTCATTTTTCCAGCTGACTTTATCATCCTAGATTTCAAAGAGGACAAGAATATACCAATAATACTGGGGAAACCATTTTTAGCTACAGGAAGGACTCTAATAGATGTGTAAAAAGGGGAACTCACGATGCGCGTTCATGATCAATAGGTCATCTTCAATGTCTTCAAGGCCATGAAATTCCCAACAGATGAAGAGGACTGTTTCTTAGTTGATTGGGTGAATCGGGTTCTAAATGATGACATACAGAGTCTAGTGGATTATGAACCTTTGAGGAATATCACTGATGAGAACTCAGATTTAGAAGATGAGGAATTCGATGAATTTGTGCAATATCTAGATACCACTCCATAATTCAGGAGATTTAGACCACCTGCAGAGCCATTGATAAAAGCTGGGGAAGCCTCAATAAAGCTAAAGCCATCTCTTGAGACAGCTCTAGAGTTGGAGTTAAAACCACTTCCAGAACATCTCAGGTATGCATTTTTAAGTTCAGATTCGAAATTACCTGTGATTATTACTTCTGCACTAACATCTTGTCAGGAAGAAAAATTGCTACGACTGCTTCGAGAGTTCAAATCAGTTATTGGATGGACCATAGCGAGATATCAAAGGATCATCCTTCATATTGCATGCACAAGATCACGATGGAAGATGGTAGCAACCCAACAATTGAAAGCAACAAAGGAGGCTTAATCCGATAATGAAAGAAGTGGTTAAGAAAGAGGTACTAAAATGGTTAGATGCGGAATAATTTATCCGATCTCAAACAGCTCATGGGTGAGCCCAAAGACAGTGTGTTAGAAAAAGGGTGGCATGACAGTCGTGACTAATGAGAATAATGAGTTAATTCCAACACGAACAGTAACGGGGTGGAGAGTTTGCATGGATTACCACAAGCTCAACAAAGCTACGAGGAAAGATCATTTCCCACTCCCATTCATTGATCAGATGTTGGATAGATTAGCAGGTCATGAGTACTATTGCCTTTTGGATGGATATTCAGGCTACAATCAAATTATGATAGCTCCAGAAGATAAGGAAAAAACTACATTCACATGTTCGTATGACACTTTTGCTTTCAGAAGGATGTCTTTCGGGTTGTACAATGCTCCAGCCACGTTTCAGAGATGCATGATGGCTATATTTTCAGACATGGTGGAACAGAATGTGGAGGTATTTATGGATGACTTCTCAGTCTTCGAGGACTCATTTGATTTATGCCTTGAGAATCTAGTTATGGTTTTGAAAAGGTGCATTGAAACAAATTTAGTGTTGAACTGGGGAAAATGCCATTTTATGGTCCAAGAAGGAATCATATTGGGACACAAGGTTTCGAAAAAGGGACTTGAGGTGGATAGGGCTAAGCTGGAGACTATTGAGAACTTGCCACCACCTACTTCAGTAAAAGGTGTTCGCAGTTTTTTGGCACATGCAGGGTTCTATCGCAGATTTATCAAGGACTTCTCCAAAATCACTAAACCACTATGCAGTCTATTGGAGAAGGATGCACAGTTTAGTTTTGATGATGTCTGCGTGTCAGCATTTGAGCACTTAAAGAGAAAGCTAACTTCAGCGCCAGTGATTACTGCACCTGATTGGACTTTGCCGTTTGAGTTGATGTGTGATGCCAGTGATTATGCCGTAGGGGCTGTTTTGGGGCAGCGGAAGGACAAGATATTTCATGTGATCTATTATGCCAGCAAGACCCTCACGGATGCACAATTGAACTATACCACCACAGAGAAAGAGTTATTGGCAGTGCTATACGCCTTTGATATGTTTCGAGCATATCTGATTGGCACAAAGGTGATAGTGTACATGGAAGAAGATTAAGAATGAACGAACAAGTAGCAGCAAAGAACAACAATGATGTGAGAACCGAACCGAATTTGCGGATCAGAAGGCGTGGAGGTCGCAGCAAGCAAGATGAGCATGGAAGCAGCAGCTCGCGTGAGTACCAAACCGGAACAATCGATGACCATCGCAAGATTCTGTGCTACATGAGCATGTCAAGCGTAGGGAAAGCGCTGCGCTGCAAGGACTTCGTTGGATAGGGTAAGACATTCTACAAGTCTGGCGCCCACGCGAGAGATATCTTGGAAAGGAGGCATTAGGCAGCGATCTTTGATGTTGTGATTTTATTTTATTCTAATTTTAACTAAATAATGTGGGCTTGGTTTTTAAAAAGCGATTCTGACGTGTGTCAGAGGAGGATCGAGACTTTTGACGTATTTTTCATATTGTAACTAGGGTTTACACCTTGGAAGAGATTCCAACGAAGAACGAAGCCAAAACGTTTACTTCTTCAATTCTTCTTGGGATTCTATGTCATTGTGGATTTTCATTATTATCTACTAGATTTCTATGGGGATTTAAGCGTTTGTCAATGGTTTTTATTCAGCGATTGGGTTTGATAGTTCTATCAATATTATTTCAATCGTTTGCTTATTGATCATGTTTAGCGTTGATCCCATAATGGCTTCTAGTTCAGCTATGAACTAAACTCCATTATGGGATTCTAACAGATTTTAATATGTAGTTTTGTTGCACGCTTAAATGCTAGGGTTGTTTTGCATATTATATGGGAATTCTATCGTGATTGTTTTACATGTATGAATGCCTGATCACCATTCGTCTCAGTATTTGTATGGAATTGACAATGAACATGCAAGTATGGATTGTAATCATAATAGCATACGAATATGGAGCTGTTATATATGGCTTGCGTATTTTGTGAACCAGATAGACATATACTATTTCACCGTATGAGCTAGAGTAAGGGCTTGTGCTTAAAATCAATATAATTGCAATTTCACATAGACATATAGTGATTTTGGTTGTGTTGATGATTACATAGAGTCTATCATCTGTGGATGTTGTGTAAGTAGGTTATAGTGCATTGAAAAATGGTTATAACTCTATTCGTGCTCTTGGCTATTTTGCTATGATATGTGAACACTTCTTGCATGATAGTGGCGATGAGATGAAATATTAAATGAAGTTAGGGTCCCATTATTTCCAGTTTATATTTATTCCATTATTATTCTTATTTTTAGTTGTTAGTACAATTAGTTCAATTCAACAATTCTAGTTATTAGTTTAAGCATATAAATACAGTGAGTTAATTGATGCATAATAGTTTAAATTTAACAACTTTCTCTGTGGGATCGATACTCTACTTACTCTGTATTACTTGTTGACGCATGTATGCTTGCATGAGTAAGAGCTCTTTTATTTAATCGTAAAAGAAATGACATGTTCTAATATGTCGATTCAAATGAGATTGTTCTAACTCTTTTGGATATAGCACTTTGCATGTATATCATGTTTATTCAATTATATATTGTTGATATCCGATCTTTGACTTTGATAGCCTTGTTTAGTTATACATTCTTGTATTAGACCTTCAATTAGTAAGCAAACTTTTATTGATTAAGTTAATCTATAAGCGAATAGTGTTCTAAAATTCTAGAAACAACGATAAGCTAGTTTCAAACAAAACTTTCTTTAGTGCGGAAATTCTAAATTCAAGCGAGAGGCGAACAACCCTAACATAGGGGATTTTGTGCGATGTAACGTTTAGATATTTTTGCACAATACATGGTACAAAGGGTTGATCCCCTAAGTGCCATGGTTCACGACGACTCTGTGAACTACCTAGTAAGTAAGATGGTACCTTTTGACTTGGTGGGCTATCAAAAGAATTTTTTTACATGATGTTAAATGGTATATATGGGATAAGCCTTACTTGTTTAAGCGATTACTCAATCAAGTGATAAGAAGGTGTATTCCATATAAGCGAGGCTGAGGGATTTTGCAAGAGTGTCATTCTACGGTGTATGGAGGTCACTATGGTGGTGGAAGAACAATGACTAGAGTACTACAAGCGGGATTCTCTTGTGACACTTTTCAAGGATGTATCTGATTTTGTCCAAGCGGTGTGATAGATGTCGTGAGTGGGTAACATCTCCAAAAGAAATGAAATGCCTTTGAATACAATCCTTGAAGTAGAAAATTTTTGATGTATGGGGATTGATTTCATGGGACCCTTCGTTTCTTCCTACGGAAATCTCTACATCTTGCTCGCAGTGGACTATGTCTCAAAATGGGTTGAAGCTGCATCTCTTCCGACTAATGATGCCAAGGTCGTACTCAGATTTCTACACAAAAGCATTTTCATGAGGTTTGGGACCCCAAGGGCTATCATTAGTAATGACGGTCATTTTCTACTTTCGCAGCGGTTCTGACCTTCTTTGGCTAAGTAAGTATGGGTGAACCATCGCATTGCTATAGTTTATCACCCGCAAACGAATGGTCAAGCTGAAGTGTCGAATCGAGAAGTAAAGAGAATCCTGGAAAAAGTTGTGAATCCCACACGGAAAGACTAGTCATTAAAGTTAGATGATGCAGTATGGGCTTATCGAACAGCATACAAAACTCCGTTAGGCATGTCGCCTTTTCAACTTGTGTATGGTAAAGCCTGTCACCTCCCTATAGAGCTAGAGCATAAGGCATATTGGGCAATACGGAAGCTCAATTTTGATTTGACATCTGCAGGGGAGAAACGTCTACTCCAGCTCAATGAGTTAGATGAATTTAGATTACAGGCATATGAGAATTCAAAGTTGTACAAGGAGAAAGTGAAGAAATGGCATGACCGAAAGATCATAGAAAGGACATTTGAACAGGGACAAAGGGTTTTGCTCTATAATTCCAGACTTAAACTTTTTCCTAGAAAGCTGAAATCGAGATGGTCAGGTCCATTTACAGTGAAGACTGTCTTTTCGCATGGTGCAATTGAAGTATATGATAGTTTCCAGACAAGCCTTTTAAGGTAAATGGCCAGCGATTGAAGCATTACTTTGGTGGCGAAGTGGACAGGCAGAACGTCACCTCAATTCTCTCGTCGACATGAGATTCAAAGATAGTCAAGCTAACTGACTATAACTTAGCGCTCGATGGGAGGCAACCCATTATTTTTACCTATATTTTCTTTTAATTTTTGTAGTCGAGTAATAGTTAGATCATTTCTATTTCATGCATGATAACTAACATGTGTGCCTTCATGTCCATGTAGGAGTTTTCAAGGGCACTCATCACAATTTGCTGTTTGGGAGTTCAAAATTTTGCAGTACAGAAAGCACATCGCACGATCGCGCATGATACAACACAAGGAATCGCACGGCCGCTTGAATGTCAGTAACTTTTATCGTCCCCAGACGCATGCATGCAAGAAGTCCTCTACTGATCCGGAAGAAGCGGCGCGCTGATGCCAAACAACGATGAATTTTTTTTTTAAGTTTAAAAATCCGATCCGTGGTCTACTTGGCTTCTTACGTGACCTATTATAAGCGTATTTCTCTATTATCCCATAATAAGAAGACTCCTAACCACCCATCAAAGCTCATACCACAACTCTCTTCATTGGCCTCAATCTAGGGTTTATTTTGCGTGGGTTGTGCATAAGCAAGTTTGAGGGCACTCTCATCTGTAGCAGAGCATCTACACTCTCTATCTATCATCTGCTATGGGTCCAAAAAGAATACATTCAATCTCCATCTCTTCATCATCAGACTCATCATCCGGTGATCGTGACGAGGATATCATGGAAAGCAAAAAATTTCTCAGTTGGGAAGCCCAACAAGAATATTATCACCTCGAGACTAAATTGTTTGTGAAGGAACATGGGTTTAAACCTGACAAGAAAGACGGCCAACTATGGAATATGCTACGTGAAAGAGGTTGGGTTAGCCTAGCCGCAACTCCTACGCCTATTCCCATGGGGGTTGTTCGGGAGTTCTACGCGAATGCGATGGAGGAGATACGAGTAGGGATAACGCTAGTTCGACAAATACAAGTGGATTTTCTCCCCGACCATCGTGAAAGCGGTGTTTGGGATAAGCGATACACCCCCACTGGAGTGCGTAAATTGGGTTACAGGTGCACATTTGATGACAGACTTGGACATAGTGATTTCGAATTTGTGCATCCCGGGAACCAAATGGAATTATAAACCAGGGACGACCGAGCCAAAATCTTTTCCAGCATCCACCTTGAATCGTTATGCCCAAGCGTGGAATCCGTTCATATGCACCAAATTAATTCCATCCATTCACAAGCATGAAGTACCAACCGAGAGAGCTATCATTTTATGGGGCATTATCATAGGCAAGTATATTGACGTCGGCCACCTAATTCATCAGAACATGATGCGTTATTGGCGGGGAGCATGAATGGGAGTATTCCGCATACCTCTGTGGTAGCCATGCTTTGTACCCAATAAGGAGTCACGTGGAATGACGAGAAATTGCAAAATCCGAGTCACGACATTACTCCTTCCACAATTGCCAAGTTCAAGGATTGGACGGGGGGTGAACCGCATCCACGAGGATTGGGTTTTATTGTCTGGCCCACATTCCCAGAGCCATCGCAGCAGCCCCCTCAGACTGATGAAGCAGGCCCATCCACCCGAGCACACATCATTCCTAGCGATCGCCAGCTCCAAAGGTTGGAGCGCAAAGTCGACGCCATGTATGACAATTTTGGAACGTTTGCTACGGGACTCACAAGGGCCTTGGCTGAAGCCTTCGCACAACAAGGAACAATGCTAGGGTGGCCTCAGTTTGGAACCACAGTGCCATATCCACCACCAGATTCACCACCCTAGGAGGGTGGTCAAGCCGATCATTAGGGGAGTTTTCTATACCCTTTACCTTCATTCAATGGGGACATTGAATATTATAAGTTTTGGGGTATTGGGGGTTATAGCATAGTGGTTTAGTTTTATTTAATTGTTCCATATTTAGTTTAATTTTGCATGTTTATGTGTTAGATAAAATTTTGCAGAATTTTTTTAATTTTTATTCATTTATTGATTGTGTTAGTATGTTTTAGTTGCATGTCTCACACAAATTCTTGCTTTATAGAAATTCTTGCCTAGCCAATGATGATAGTGAATTGTGAAAGATTTTAGAGTATGTTGGATAACATGAGCTGAGATATAATGTTTTACATGATGAGATTCATGTTGTTGTTTAAATGCTTTAGTTGTGCACGAACGTGTTCACAATCACTTGTAGGTTTAAGAAATGTATGTTGTATTGCTCGATAGAACATGTAGTTTTAAAAAGAGAAACATGTGGAAAGTGCTCTTAGACTGTATGAAACATTGACATGAAAAATTTTGGGAAAACATGGGTATGCTATGTATAAAAAAATCAAATAGCAATAACGTGGCTAGTCTTAATTTGGGGCCCTAGCTACTTGAGTAGAAATGCTTGGGGATTGTCTCTACACTAGCGCGCCTAAGGTCTTTCATGGTGCGGGAGTCGTTGGTTGAAAGCTCGCTAAGGGGTAGCGGTGTGCCTAATGGATTGAAACATTACCTTTGTCGTCATGAAAAAAAAAAGAAGAGAAAATAGAAAAGGAAAAGAAAAATAGCAATAAACACCGCGGAAAAGACCAAAAATTGCCCTCGTGAGTAGCAATAAAGCAATAAACCCATTGTTGAACCTTAGTCTGTGTTGATATGTTGAAACAGTTTATATGGCATAATTATACATGAGCCTTGATTTAGACTATAATTTTCTGTTTGGAGCAATGTAGCATACATATTCTTTTCTTAGATCAAGTTTTGGTAAACACCACACACACACATCATCTCTATAGCACATATGAATTATTTGAGTGTATGACATTATGCCTATAGTTTGGTTTGAAATTGTATTCTTGGATCTCGATAATTTACTGAGGTAATTTAAATTTGAATTTACATTATGCATTTGGGATTATGTGAGACTAGTTTGCATCATAGAGTAGTTGCATAGTTTTGTAGTTGCATTTTCATTGTTCATTAGTATGCATTGCTTAAGGGCAAGCAACAGTTCAAGTTTGGGGGTATTTGATAAGTGGTATTTTTACCTACTTATTGAATACCAATTCATGCAAATTGTGTCCTCAAGTACATTTTATTGTGTTTTAGTTGCATGTCATGTTATTTTTCATTGCATTTACTTAAAACTCCTTTTTGTGAATAAGTGCATGAACCGACTTAATTTTGATGATATTAGAGGGCACGAGGCTAAGGGATGCGTGAAGGCGAGGCACAAGCGGTGATGTGCATGGCATGGAGGTACCATGAAGCATGGAGACCAAGCATGGAAGACGATCAAGCATGAAAGAGCAAGTAGTAGCAATGACAGACATGGCGATGTAGTAGAACCGAACCAAAACTTGTAGGATCAAAGGCGTGGCGGAAGAAGAGCCTGGGGAGCGCGTGCCCGCGCTAGAACTCGGTTGGACAGGGCAAACTTTCTGCAAGTCTCGTGCAGCGTGAGGACATCTAGAAGGAGCGTCTTGTGTGTGTGGGTTCTTGAAGGCTGTGATTTTGTTTTATTTGAATTTTAATTAAATGAGTTGTAATTAGTTTTTAAAATGATTCTGATGGGTGTCAGAAAATGAGGATTGATACTTTTAGCGTATTTTACACATCATAACTAGGGTTTACACCTTGGGGGAGATTCCAACGTAGAACGAAGCCAAAACGTCTACTTCTCCAATTCTTCTTGGGATTCTATGTCATTGTGGATTTTTATTATTGTTTACTAGATTTCTATGAGGATTTAATCGTTGATCATTGGTTTTTATTCAACAATTGGGTTTGATCGTTCTATCTTCCATATTTCAATTGTTTCCTTATTGATCATGTTTAGCGTTGATCCCATAATGGCTTTTGGTTCAGACATGAACTAAACTCCATTTTTAATATGTAGTTTGGTTGCACGCTTAAATGCTAGGGTTGTTTTGCATATTATATGGGAATTCTATCGTGATTGTTTTAAATGTATGAATGCCTAATCACCATTCGTCTCAGTATTTGTATAGAATTGACAATGAACATGCATGTATGGATTGTAATCATGATAGCATACGAATATGGGGCTGTTATATATGGCTTGCGCATTTTGTGAACCAGATAGACATATATTGTTTCACCGTATGAGCTAGAGTAAGGGCTTGTGCTTAAAATCAATATAATTGCAATTTCACATAGACATATAGTGATTTGGTTGTGTTGATGATTACATAGAGTCTATCATCTGTGGATGCTGTGTAAGTAGGTTATAGTGCATTGAAAAATGGTTATAACTCTATTCGTGCTCTTGGCTATTTTCCTATGATATGTGAACACTTCTTGCATGATAGTGGCGATGAAATGAAATATTAAATGAAGTTAGGGTCCCATTATTTCCAGTTTATATTTATTCCATTATTATTCTTATTTTTAGTTGTTAGTACAATTAGTTCAATTCAACAATTCTAGTTATTAGTTTAAGCATATAAATACAGTGAGTTAATTGATGCATAATAGTTTAAATTTAACAACTTTCTCTGTGGGATCGATACTCTACTTACTCTGTATTACTTGTTGACGCATGTATGCTTGCATGAGTAAGAGCTCTTTTATCACGACTGTAAAAGAGGCAACATGTTCTAATATGTCGATTCAAATGAGATTGTTCTAACTCTTTTGGATATAGCACTTTGCATGTATATCATGTTTATTCAATTATATATTGTTGATATCCGATCTTTGACTTTGATAGCCTTGTTTAGTTAATAATTCTTGTATTAGACCTTCAATTAGTAAGAAAACTCTTATTGATTAAGTTAATCTATAACTGAATAGTGTTCTAAAATTCTAGAAACACTGATAAGCTAGTTCCAAACTAAACTTTCTTTAGTGCGGAAATTCTAAATTCAAATTGAGACGAACAACCCTAACATAGGGGATTTTGTATGTGTAACGTTTAGATATTTTTGCACAATACATGGTACAAAGGGTTGATCCCCCTAAGTATGTTAAGAAGGGTTCATATAGTCTTAATAAATGTTAAGGTTGGGTAATAATACCTAAGTACCCGGGACATAGTTCGTGGTCTTAAGACCCTCAGATATTAAAGTTCGAACTTGTTTTTCTATTTTGATTCGTAGAACAAGTTCATTATTGTTCAACTTTCGTTGTTCATTTTCATGTTATTATCATTAATACTTCCTATATCAGTGAGCATTTGTTTGCTCACTCTTGCAATTAACACTGCAGCTAAAGTGGAGAAAATTGACGAGCCATCCACTAGCAAAGGAAAGGGCAAACTGTCCAAGTGTTAAAGACTTATTGAAATTAATTTAAATGTTTTATGTTACCAAACTTGTTTTATTTTATGATGTATTACGCAAACTGATGTAATAAATTTAAGGTTAGATTACCTGGGATTGTTTTGGAGATGATGTAACTCTTTAATGGGAAAGATTATTGTTTAAGTTATTTAAATGATGTCATTATCCTTTATGATGGGTAGTTAGATGTAATGGTTTTGGATAGTGAACACCAAATCCTGTGGGAATGGAGTACCTGGATTTGGGGGTGTCACAGGTTGGTATCAAAGCTCTAGGTTATGAACCATAGGTTGGGAAACCTTAGGAAGTAACCTTTAAGGAGACAGAAAATATAGAGGTGTCTAACTCTTATCGAGTTTTAAGGAATGGATTAAGGTATCCATTGATCCTAAATAATAAAAGACATTATGTGCTATGTGTTAATAACTTATGTGCTCGTGAGTATCGAAAAATGTTAAGTAAAACTTAAAATATTTTGTTATCAGGATGTCTAACGAAGGAGGATCCAGTCCAGCTAGGGAAGCGATACCTCAGGTACCTAGAGACGATGAACCCCGGGATATTCATGTTGTGCGGGAACAGTTGATCTAGGAGGATGACCCTGTGACCGATCCTGAGGAGGATAGTTCTGAGGAGATAGAGAAGGGTGATGAGGAAGAGGATCCTGAGGAGTTTCCACCAAACACCATATCATCGGAGATGTATGACGCTCTGTATGACCGTAACATAGAATTACAGGACGAGGTTGAGGAGCTGAAGGAGATGATCGAGATGCATCTTGCCTCGATGGAGTAGAAGGTTGCAGAGATTCAAGAACTCAACTCACGCCTTGGAAACACGAAGTGGGACCTAGTTCATACCAAGGGCTAGCATGAAGACCTGTTAGCAATAAATGAGAAGATGAAGACTGACATGGAGAAATTAAAAGATGACTTCAAAGAGGAATCAGCTAAGCGTGTAAGAGCAGAGGATGCTTGGATGAAGGCGACTTAACGTATAGACCGTGCAGAGGCTAAGGTCCAAGTGAAGAAGGCTATGATGAACGAGATGGATTACGCTTTTAATTCTGTGATTGATAGGGCCCAGGATCGAATCTTTTATTACCCACCTCGGTTTGAAGACTCGCCGTGGCTCATGATGGATCGTAGAACGGCGTATCGTATCATGGAGGAAGAACGTCGAATAGCCTTACGACGTCTTAATATGCCTAGATAGAATAAGAATGATAATAATATGTGGTTAATTATGTGAATAAATAAAGTGTGTATCCCTTATTTTGAGATAAATAAAGGGATAGTATGAGTATGAAATCCTAAAACTTGTCTTGTTCAGGAAAGTGAATGTTTATAGCGGTTATGTTATCTTTACTATGTTCTAAAACTTTATAAATGAATAAAATATTAGAGTTTATTTGAAATGTTATGTGTTATAGCTTTAATCTTGGAATGTTTAAGTTAAACTTTAAATACCCAAGAAGTTGAGTAAGGAACTAATAAGCGTATATTTTAACAGAAAATGCCTCCTAGAAGAAGACAACCATGTCAACAAGCACCTCCTGAGGGGTCTACTAATAATAACAACGAGACCAATGTTAATCCGGTTCAGCAATTGGTAACTCTGTTGACGGGTGCACTTGCGAATCGACCGCAAACTCAAGTCACAACCTTTAAAGAATTCAAAGCGGTTGGACCGCCAGAGTTTCAAGGGTCTATTAATCCATTGGAAGCCTAGACCTGGATCATGGAAATGGAGAAGGTGTTCGACGTTGCTAGAGTCAACAAGGATTAGAAGACTGTGTTCGCAATGTTCATGTTGAAGTCTGAAGCTAGCTACTGGTGGCAGGAAAATAAGGTTCGTGGAGGACAAGGAGTGATAGCGTGGGATAGATTTATGGAGATGTTTTTCGAAATGTACTTTCCAGCGAGCTCTCGGAATCAGTTGGAAGTGCAATTTCTAGAGCTGAAGCAAGGAAAGATGACGGTGCCAGAATATGCTGTGAAGTTTAATGAGTTGGCAAGGTTTGCCACTTATCAAGTTAATATCGACGAGCGTAAAGTGAGAAGGTTCAAACAAGGGTTGAAACCCTGGATGTATAGAAAGGTTTCAATGTTTCAGATGAATACATTTACGGCTGTACTGAAAAAGGCAATTATCGCGGAAGGTGGAAGCGATGCCTTGACCAAGTACAACCAAGAACAGAAGAATAGGAAGAATGACACTGAGAATAAGGCTGGTGGTAGTAATGTTGGAAGTAATAGTCAGAAGAGGAAGTGGAGCGAGAATTCAACTACGGGAGGACAGCAGGGAAATCAACATAAGAAAAAGTTTGAAATTTGCGCGACGTGCGGGAAGAACCATACTGGGGTATGTTTGAAGGGAAAGAGGGTGCGTTTCAACTGTGGTCAAGAGGGACACATTGCACCGAACTGTTTTAGTTCGAAGAAAGGAGCATGCTTTACCTGCGGTTCGAAGGATCACATGGCTCGTGATTTCCCTAAGAAGCCAGCGGGAAGTGCAAGTGGTGGAAAAGGAAACAACAACGGTGGTGCATTGACTATCCTTTGGACCAAAGACATTCAAGCGACTCTCTGCATGAGGACTTTCAATATAATGAGTGCGGGATGTTGTATAGTCTAAGGATGTGGTGTCAGGTATAATTCTGATTAATGGTATTAATGTGACGCCCCCAAAATAGGTATACATCACCCATCTTGAGTCGCCAGATACATGGTACAAAATTCAAATACAACTAAATAATACAACTGTCGTGTAAAATACGACAAAACATAAACTAAGAGTTTTAATAAGAATATTGTCATCTAGACAATATCCATACTCAATGGAGTCCTCATTACATTTATTGTCACACTATTTAACAGAATAGTGAGGACTACTAATGCTACCATCTGGAGCGTCAATCCATTCCCCGACTCGACCCAGCTATATTCTCATTTCCTGAAGAGAACTGTGAAAGAAAGGGTGAACTCAACTAGCCCAGTAAGAAATATTATGACTAAGATAATGCAGAATAAATTATCCTTAGCCTTCAACAGTATAACAACTCATAGAATATAATAGACAACAAGTTTTAGATCAACAACTGCAACAGAAATAAGCAATCCATTAGAAGAGTTAAGTAGAGCATAAAATCTACTATCTTCTATGATTTAAAAAGTTTTTCAACAACTTTATCATTTGAGACTCGACTTAATAAATAAAATCGAATCATCCCGCACTACGACCAAGGATATTCATGTAATCATCAATGGTCATGATTATACCGAATAATCCCTGGTCATAATCATACCAACAACTGTCCATCAATGAACTACAGTCCAATGAGGACTTTTACCACATCATTCATCACATTACGGTCATGATTATACCGAATAATCCCTGATCATAATCATACCAAGTCCATCTATGCACGTAAGCAAAAGATGACTTTCATCACAATATAAGTATGAGGATGATGACAATGACATAATAATTCAATAAAACAAGTTCAAAGATAAATTTTAAAGATTTATAATTTAATTTATCCAAGAATCAATAACGTCCAAATTGTCAACATGATAACGCTTTGTAGAGTAAAATTCAAGAATAATATTCATGTACCAAAAATAATTTGGACAGAAAAGAAATATATTTTTTGGGTGAATAGTACTCCGTGAATAGTACTTTGGGAATAGTACCCCCACACGAAAAGTGTCCCGAATACCCAAGTGAATGATACTAGAGTGAATAGTAATTGGGTGAATAGTAACCCGTGAATAGTAACTCGTGAATAGTACTACACAGCACGAAAAGTACCAAGAATACACGAGTGAATAATACCGAGTGAATAATGCGGGTGAATAGTAACCCATGAATAGTAACTCGTAAAAAAAATACCAAAGAAAATGATATTCCATGACGAGTACAAAAGAAATGATATCTTAGACGAGTATAATAGAATATACGAAACTGCAAATGGATTTTCACCCGCTATGCGGTATTCCACGTTGACAGATCATTTTCATAATTTAATAAGGAATGAATACACAGGATCTTTCACTATGCATGTGGTAGTCCACACAGACAAGTTATTTCAGCAGAATAATAAAGAATTGAATAACAAAAGAATTCACCAGGCATGCGATAGACCGCACAGACAGGTTATTCCAACAGAATAATAAAGAATAGAACCAAGTCATGCGTAATCCACACAGACAGGATATTCCAACAGAATAATAAAGAATGGAATCAGGTCATGCGTAATCCGCACAGACAGGATATTCCAAGAGAATAATAAAGAACGGAACCAAGTCATACGTAATCCGCACAGACAGGATATTCAAACAGAATAATAAAGAATGGAATAACAACAGAATTCACTAGGCATGTGATGACCGCATGCAGATAAAAGTTATTTCAACGAGAATAATAAAGAATAGAATAATGAAGAATTTTACCATGTATGTGGTACTTGGCATGAAACGAGTTATTCAACATAATAATAAAGAATGGAATAACAACCCTTATGAGTATTGAAAGAAAATAACTCTCTTCATGAATACGAAAGAATAATACCCTTTACCTCAAAAGAAGACTGGATACTGGAATAGTGAAGTAGCAGACTTCTCTTCTTCTTTCTCTCTATAATTTCTCTCTATAATAATTGCTCTATAGCTTTAGCGAATTGGTGAAAAATAATAAAGGAATGAGCTTCTATTTATAGGAAAATATAGTTTCGCTAATTGCACATTTTGGGGCTCAAAATATTACAGTATAATACCTTCCTCTTTTTCTTCATTTTTAATTTAGTCTTGCAAATATTGTCAAACTTGTACCACCTCCCCTAATAGTAAATCATGTGAATTAATAGTAAATCATGTGAATCAATAGTTCTAGACATTTGAAAATACGAATTACAGTATAACATGATGAAAGAATAATCATAAATATGACAATATTATCGTCATTAAAATTAGATGATTTAAATAGAGTAACATATTTTTTCGTCATTAAAACAATATCATTTAATGACGAAAAATGATTTTTGTCATTTAATGCACCAAGTTTTGATGACGAAACATAATATAGAGTGACAAAAGTTTCATTCAAATAGTGACGCTATTAACGTCACTAAAAGTAATTAATTATAGTGACAACGATGTAGATCGTCACCATAAGTTAAAACATTTAGCGACGACATCAAATATTGTCAAATAAACCTAATACCACGCTCATACGGTGACGGTCTCTGTGACGATTAACATTCGTCACCAAATGTTTAAGTGACGAAAAATGAATTTTATGTAACAAATTTTAGCGTCTTTTTTTGTGTGATTTCTTGTAGTGACGCTTTACTTCTTTTATTTTTTTTAAGTCTTTTATTTTCTAAGTCTGGCAAAGCAAAAACAGAGAGAGTTTTGAGAATTAATAAGATTAAAGGAGAAGAAGTGTGAGGAAATTAGGAGTTGTTATCACCCTGTGTAATCCAAGCAGAGTAATCAAGGGTAAACTCTTCTTCCCCAAATTTCAAATTACGTTGTTTAAGTTTTGGCTTTCAAGTTCTGTTAAATTCGTACAATTGGAAAGAATAAGGATTATGTGCATATATGTGATAAGATGTTGTTATGTGTTTTCTTATATATTGTATGGTTCCATATCATCAGTTTTATAATATTATAACGTATATTATTGCTTCAAAAGTTACAGAGTATAGAATATGGCCACATGGCCCTTATACGTAAATTTAATATGTCAAACATAAATTGTTTTGTAAAATTCCCACTTGTATATAATTATGCATGCTAAAACGAAGAAAACAAAACTTGAATGGATGGATTTGGTGTTATAACGAATCCGTAGTGTTAATTTTCATGTTTTATGTTCAAAACCTTCAAGAACAGTGAAATTTGCATGTTTTAATTCTGTAATTATGTGTTTTAACTTGTTAAAATCATGCTTGAAGGGTTAGGTATTAGTTATTTATGTATTACAATGTTTGGGTATGTCTACATTCATGTAAAAATAAGTTAATTGGAGTTTTTTTTCAATGTTTTGCAATTTTTGCGAGTTGCAGAACTGAAACTAGAGTCTCGCACCGCGGCGCCAACTCCATGCCTTAGTACTCGCTCCACAGCGCCAAAGACCACGCCGCAGCACCAAGAATAAGCCTAGTAGTGGCGCCGCAGCGCCACTTAGCAGAATGGTCCAGAAATGAATTTTTAAATACTCAAGTCTAGCAATGTGTTAGTAACTTAATCTAATGAACATAAAAACATGTTAGACATATAATGAGGTGTTAAAATAAATTCGTAACATGTCAATAACACATTTATGTGTGAATTGAACGATTGAATGCATAGTTAGCTTATTGTTCATGAAGTGTAAATTATGTGACAATGAGTGTAGTAGTTTGACTAAGTATAGTCAAAATTCGAGTTAGACAAAAATAATGAACTTGTGATGACTAGTATGTTATAATTGATTGGTATTGTGAACGTAAATGATATGTAGGATTTAAATCAAGGAACGAGTATAATTAACGTGTAATCTACGCATGAGGCAAGTTTCCTAACCCTACTCATTATCTTTATATGAGCTTATAAGTTGTCTTTTTACATCGATCAAATTCTCGTTATTATTGATCAAGTACATTTTATTATATTAAAATGTATTAATCTTTCAAAGTATGATTCTGCTATACAATAATTATTTTATTGTATATCTTTTGAGATTGCTATTCTATTTAAAATTATCAGTTACTGTTGAACTTTGTTAGACTAGTGAACCCTTAATGATTCGACTAGTCCATAGTTGATGAGCATTCTAAATTTAAGATCCCTTGATGAATTATCCAAACCAAATTTCCTTTGGTGCGGACTCTAATGTCAAACTGAGATGAACAACCCTGTATAGGGGATTACTTAGTATGGTACTAAGGGCTGATCCCCCTAAATACGAGAAGAAGTGTAAGACCCCGAAATTTTTTTAAATAAAAAGGAATTTCCTTTATTTTTTTATTTTGAAATAGTAAGGGTTGATCTGATTAATGTGGATAGTTAAGGGTTAAATCATAAATATTTCAAAATAAGCAAGTGGTTATAAAATGTTCATTTTGTGGGGAATATTCGTTTGGTCGTGGAATATTAAATGCATTGTCGGGGAATATTAAATGCGACCAGTATGACCATGTGTGGGCCCCCATGAAAGCGATTGGATGAGGAAAAGCGACAAAGTTTGGGTGGTTATAAATACTTGGCGTAGTTATTCTGAATTAAGGTATTGGAATACAAATTGGTTAAAATACGATGTCTGGCGTGGTTGCCGCGATAGCACACGGTATTGCGCAGTATTGTTGAATTATTGATCCTTACGTAAGAAGGCATTACTCGATACTTTTCACGGTGAATTCTTATTGATATTTTATTTTATTGATTGATAATTCTTTGCGTTGATATTTTATATTATTATTGTTTCAATAATTGTCCTTGCATGATATTTCCCATTATCGGATCAATAATTCATATTATTTGAATAATATTATTAGATAACATTATTGGCAATGTCTAGAAAGTTACATCTAAGGAGAGGTTTGGTCACTAAATTGGCGCCTTGATGAGGAGAGATCCTTATTGGAAAGCCCCTCTTTCACAGAAGCGACTGGTTGTCATAAATGTGATTCGTAATATTATTTGTGAATAATTAATTATTTATTCATATGATAAGGAAATATTTATTTTATATGAATATAAATGATAGATTTATTTATGTGGTTATTAATGAAGGAATTAATGTTGAGGTGTTTTATCAGTATTTTATCGGATTGGAGGTATTAAAAATCAAATCAGGGGTTTTGAGATATATTGCGGGGTTATAATTTTTAATCCGATAGTTGGATTGTGGTAAATTTTGGGTATGTTATACATACATAAGTTGAGTATATGTCCACAAATTTTGAACCGTTAAAAATGCACGAATGATTTGTTGTGAATTTTAAGAGGTGTCGATTCGGAAATTAGGTTTATAATTGATTTTGGTGGAAAATTCTAGAATTGAGTGGGCCCCACTTGTGGTTGGTGAAAAATGTGCTGAATTTTATTTCAAATGTGGTGGGTGGCAATAGTAGCGAGTAAAAGCCATCGGTTAGTTGGTCAAGTCTGCTTGGTGGGCTAACATTTTCTATAAATAGAGGGCTAAGTTAGAATTGAAAATCACACGAAACAAAGTTTTCTCTCTTTTCTCTCTATATTATTGGCGTATTTTGTGAGTATTTAGATACTTTGAGAGTTCTTTATTGATACAAGTTTCATTCGGCATCACTTGAGCCTTTCCTTCCGGAAATCTTGATTCTTTGAGGTAAGGGATGTTATTTTCTTCTCAAATGATATTAATTCTTGATATCATTATCTTTGAAATATTGGTTGGTACTTTTTATCAAATTTGGAACTTTTTCATGTCGGGGTTACTATTCATGAGTTACTATTCACGAGTTACTATTCATGAGTTACTATTCACGAGTTCTTATTCACGAGTAGTATTATTAAATGAAGCGTGAAGATTTTTTGTGGAATTTCATCTTTGGGTGTCGGAGTTACTATTCACGTATCGGACTTTATTCACGTATCTGACACTATTCACGAATATGGCACTATTCAGAAAAATGAAAATTTTTCTTTTTCGTCTAAAATATCTATTACGGATACTAGTTTTGATTGTATCCATGTTTTGATCATTCTTGAATTTTACACCACTATGATTATTTTTGAGGTATTGTTGGACATGGATAAAACAAAGTACGAATCCTTAATCCTTAATCCTTGTCATTTTTGTTTCCTTTGGATTCGTTCTTTAAAAATATTTTCATCATCCTCGGTCTTAAATGATGATATTATTGAATATCTTTGGCTGTAGTGCAAAAGATGAATGATTTCTGAAGAATATCTTTGGCTGTAGTGCAAAGATGAGCGGTGTTTAAATGAACATATTAGTCGATGAATATCTTTGGCACAGTAGTGCAAAGATGAGCGGTGTTTAAATGAACACATGATGGTGATGAATATCTTTGGCTGTAGTGCAAAAGATGAGCAGTGTTGAGATGAACATGAATAGATTGATGAATATCTTTGGCCTTTAGTGCAAAGATGAATATTTGATTTGAGAAAAATATTGATTGATGTTACGAGGATAAAATATTGATGATGAATTTGTTGAATTCATAGATTATAGTAGATTTCATTCTCTACGTAACTCTTTATGAATTATTATTTTCATTTGCGAATATTGATCTGAAACTTGTTGTCTATTGTATTCTATCGATTTTTTCCTGTTGGAGACTAACGATAATTTGTTGTATATTATCTTAGTCATAACATTCTTCTTTTGGCTAGTTGAGCTCACCCTTTTCCTTGTTGTTCCATTTTTCTTCTCGGGAGGTGAGAATGTAGCGAGTATCTTAGTCGGGGTATGGAATGAAGGTTCTAGAGAGAGTTGTTTAGTAGTCCTCACCATTATTGTAAAATAATGTATCAATAAATGTGATGAGGATTTATTTGAGTATAAATATTGTCTAGAAGATAATATTTGTATTTAAACTCACGATTTTATTGTTGTGATAATAAAGTTGTAGTTGTTTACATGTACCATGTATTTGGCGACTCGAGAATGGGTTGGATGGAATGGACCTATTTTGGGGTCGTCACGGTTGGTATCGAGCTTAGGGATATGATCTCTGGCGGAGATCGGGGAATAGAACTAGGAGGGAGAGGCGAGTAAATCCTTTGCTAGTGTGTCCTACCTAAGCTTATTTGTTAGTTGGTCGGTATATATGGATATTATGTGATTGATTTCCTTAATTAACCCTTGTTTTATAGCGAGAATTGAGAATGTCATTGAGAATATTAATAGTGGTGTAAATGAGACCAGTGGAGATGCACATGCTTACCAGCGAGGAGAAGCGTACTGTGGTGGCAATATACCTCCCATGAATAACACCTTTGGCGGATGATGAGCGAGGGATGTTTAGAAGCTTTTTGCAGTTCATGCAAAATCGAGACGAGGAGACTCGTGTTCAAAATCTGAGGAGGAGATGATAGCAATTCACGGGTGGTCACTGACCAAGAAGTTCAAAGAAGTTGGGACCACCGAATTTAAAGGAAAGCCGATCCGATCGTGGCGGAAACATGGGTCAAGCAAATTACCAAGATATTCGATGTCTTGGGATGCTTGCGGAGAACAGAAGGTTCCATTCGCCACCTTATATTAAAGTGGCGAGGCAGATTCTTGGTGGGAATCGTGAAGCGTACCCATCGGTGCCTTTCGCGTATGTCGTGGGAGAGCGTTTGAAGCAGATTCAATGACAAGTACTTCCACGAAAGTATTAAATCATATGAAGGAAGTGGAGTTTATTAGGCTGGGCGAGAATAACATGGCGGTGTCCCGAGACGAGGCGAAGTTCGCGGAGTTATCGAGTTTGCACCTCATTTGGTGGAGAATGAGGAGCATTATGACGCGGATGTTTCGAGAGGTTTGAAACCCGACATACGTCGATATCTCATTTCTCATAAATTTTCTCTCTATTCGGATGTTGTCAGCGAGGCTCGGATTGTTAGAAGCGAGATAGCGAAATACGTTCAACCGAGGGACCATAACCGAGGATCATACAGAAGATAGCGGTCATCGAATAACGATAACCCGGCGGAGAAAGAAGAATACGGACAAAGGCGGTAACCACTCTGGTGGTAATCGTGGCCATGAAAATAGAAGAAGCGAGTTGGGAGGAAATTTTAAAAGAGGAGATTCAACAACGACCATGTGAAGGCGTCGGCCTTGATGTGGCTGGTTTCGAGGAGGAGAAAGACCATCGGTCGTATGTTACAAATGGGAAAGAGGACATATATCCCAAAGCGCCCACAACAGTTTAAGGTATGCTATAATTGTGGAAAGAAGGACATATCGCTCGAGATTATGCGATATCAAAACCGAAGTCTGGTGAGGCGGTGACTCAAAAGGATGTCCCGAAAAGTCAAAGTCGGCGATTCACGGAAGAAGCGTTTTGTCGTGGACCGGTTAAAATACGAGGAACCCGAATGAAGTTAGCAGGTTAGTTAATTATAAATTCTTGCGATGTTTATACCTTACTAGATCTGGGTTCTACCCATTCTTTTATCTCTCTTGCTTGCGCTCAGCGTTTGAACTTGACTACGGAGAAATTAGACTTTGACCTATTTATGGAAACTCCGTTAGGAGAAACTTTCATTACATCCGTTGTTTAGAAATCTTGCTTGATTCAAGTTGGCACTATCACATTACCTGTTAACCTTATTTCTATAGAGATATTTGTTTTTGATGTGATTTTAAGGTTAACTACTCATCATGCCAAAATTGATTGCTTTTGTAAGGTTGTTAGTTTTCATATTCCTAAGCAACTTTGTTATTGAACTCAAGCAGTCAAACCATTGTAGTCAAACATTTTCATATCAAGCCATGAAGTCATTCGTTTATTACGGATGTCAAGTTTTCTTAGTCCATGTTATGGATTTAAATAAAGACACGTCAGATTTGAATAATATTCTTGTTGTTATTGATTTTTCCTGACGTATTTCCTGAAGAATTTATTAGCTTACTCCCAAAGACTGATATTAAATTTTGTATCGACTTTGAACCCGGTACAAAACTCATTTCTAAAATCTCATATCGAATGGCTCCTATTGAACTTCAGGAGTTAAAAATTCAACTATAGAATTTGGTACCTGAGCCTTTATCTTGTGACTTCCTTTGTGGAATGCAAAAAGCGAGACTCTCTGTAAGGGGCGTCATATTCGATGCGATAGTAAAGCGATAGGTGTCATTGTGACGTTTATCAAGGTTGGGATATGAGTCACGATTGAGAACAACCTAAGTCGGTAATCGAAATCGTAGTTTTCTAAGCTTAGTTAGTTATTATCGGAGATTCGTTGAAGGATATTCTCGAATCGCTATTCCATTAACGTAGCTAACTCGTAGAGATACAAAATTCGAATGGAGCAAGGAATGTGGGAAGAGCTTCGAAGAACTCAAGAGGAGACTCAATTCAGCACATGTTCTGACCATGCCATCCTGGAAAAGCGAGCGTGGTAGGCGGCGTGTTGAGTAGAAGATCGTATACAATCTGAGTACGATATTGTCAAAGACTAATTTCATTATAATTTACAAATAATAGAGATGGAGATGAAAACTCTAGGTACTTGCGTGATAATATCTGAGTATAATCAACTTTAATCAATAAAGTTTAAGTTGCTCAACCACCAGGCCAGGAAGTGATGCGTATGAAGAAGAAAGTCTGAGAAGGAGCTATTAGGGCGAGAATTGATGAAGAAGGAATACTTGAGTCCACTCTAGACTTTGTGTTCCTAACGACTCGATTTGAAGAACAAGATTATGATGGAGGCACACAATACACCATTTGCAATCCGTCACTGGAAGTAATAAAATGTATCGTGATCTTGACATACATTTTGGTGGAACAATATGAAGAGAGAGATTGCAAAGTTTATCTCGATGTGTTTAACTTGTCGGCGTGTAAAGGCGGAGCATCTAGTACCTAAGGGTCCGTTGCAACCACTTGAGATTCCGGAATGGAAGTGGGAACACATTACCATAGATTTCGATTCACGGGTCTTCCTACGGTTTCTCAAGGCATCAATGCTTATTTGGGTTATTGTTGATAGATTAACCAAATCGCTTATTTTTTGCCAAATCACGAGAGACTTATTCCCTTAAACGTCTTTCTCGTATGTACGTAAATGAGTTTGTGAGATTGCATGGCATGCCAGTATCCATAGTTTTAGATCGTGACCCAAGATTCACTTCAAGATTTTGGGTTAGCTTCAAAAAAGCTATGGAGCGCGGTTTGCGATTTAGTTCGGCATACCATCCCCAAACGGATGGGCAATCAGAAAGGACTACTCAAACTCTTGAAGATATATTAAAACTCTGTGTCCTAGATTTCAAAGGAAGTTGGGATAAGTACTTGCCATTGGTAGAATTCTCATACAACAATAGTTATTAAACAAATATAGGCATGGTTCCATTTGAAGCATTATATGGGACGAAAATGTCGTTCTCGATATGTTGGGATGAGGTGGGTGAAGCAACATTATTTGGGGACTAGAGAGTTAATACGTATGACTCACCGAAAAGATCCAAATGATTCGACAAGCGATACAAAAGCGGCACAAGATCGACAAAAGAGTTATGCGGATCTTCATCGAAAGGACGTGGAATTTAATGTAGGGGATCATGTATTATTACGAGTTGCTCCATGGAAGGGAGTTACAAGATTTGGGAAGAGAGGAAAGCTCAATCCACGATTTATTGGTCCATTTCAAATTCTTGACCGAGTAGGAAATGTAGCCTATAGACTTGCGTTACCTCCAAGTATGTCTCGTGTTCATAATGTGTTTCACATATCTGTACTTCGTAAATATGTGAAAGACCCGAACCACGTTATTGAGTTAGAAAGCAGGACGAGATAGTAGAAGACTTAACGTATGAGGAGGTACTGTCAAGATTTTGGATAGGAAGGAGCATGTCCTACTGTATGAAAGGTCATACCACAAGTTAAAGTTTTGTGGAGAAACCATCTTTATAGAGAAATGACACAGGAATTGGAAGCGGAAATGAAAGCGAGGTATCCTCACCATTTGAAACACGAGTACGTCACATCAATTTCGAGGACGAAATTTCATAAGGAGGGGAGGTTGTAAGACCGAAATTTTTTAAATAAAAAGGAATTTCCTTTATTTTTTATTTTGAAATAGTAAGGGTTGATCGATTAATGTGGATAGTTAAGGGTTAAATCATAAATATTTCAAAATAAGCAAGTGGTTATAAAATGTTCATTTTTTGTCGGGGAATATTCGTTTTGGTCGTGGAATATTAAATGCTTTGTGAGAGAATATTAAATGCAATGGTATGACCGTGTATGTGTGGGCCCCCATGTGAAAGCGATTGGATGAGGGAAAGCGACAAAGTTTGGGTGGTTATAAATAACTTGGCGTAGTTATTACTGAATTAAGACTGTTGGAATACCCGGTGGTTAAAATACGATGTCTGGCGTGGTTGCACTGATAGCACTGCGGTATTGCAGTATTGTTGAATTATTGATCCTTACGTAAGAAGGCATTACTCAATACTTTTCACGATGAATTCTTATTCAATATTTTATTTTATTGATTCAATAATTCTTTGCGTTGATATTTTATATTATTATTATTGTTTGATAATTGTCTTTGCATGATATTTCCCATTATCGGATCAATAATTCATATTATTTGAATAATATTATTAGATAACATTATTGGCAATGTCTAGAAAGTTACATCTCAGGAGAGGTTTGGTCACCTAATTGCGGCGCCCGATAAGGAGAGATCCTTATTGGAAAGCCCCTCTTTCTGAGGAGCGACTGGTTGTCATAAATGTGATTACGTAATATTATTTGTGAATAATTAATTATTTATTCATATGATAAGGAAAAATTTATTTTATATGAATATAAATGATGGATTTATTTATGTGGTTATTAATGAAGGAATTAATGTTGAGGTGTTTTATCGGTATTTTATCGGATTGGAGGTATTAAAAATCAAATCGGGGTTTTGAGATATATTACGGGGTTATAATTTTTAATCGTGAAATGGTTGGATTGTGGTAATTTTTGGGTATGTTATACATACATAAGTTGAGTATGTTGTCCACAAATTTTGAACCGATTAAAAATGCTGCGAATGATTTGTTGTGAATTTTAAGAGGTGTCGGATTCGGAAATTAGGTTTATAATTGATTTTGGTGGAAAATTCTAGAATTGAGTGGGCCCCACTTGTGGTTGGTGAAAAAATGTGCTGAATTTTATTTCAAATGTGGTGGGTGGCAATAGTAGCGAGTAAAAGCCATCGGTAGTGGTCAAGTCTCTGCTTGGCGGGCTAACATTTTCCTATAAATAGAGGGCTAAGTTAGAATTGAAAATCACACGAAACAAAGTTTTCTCTCTTTTCTCTCTATATTATTGGCGTATTTTGTGAGTATTTAGATACTTTGAGAGTTCTTTATTAAATTACAAGTTTCATTCGGCATCACTTGAGCCTTTCCTTCCGGAAATCTTGATTCTTTGAGGTAAGGGATGTTATTTTCTTCTCAAATGATATTAATTCTTGATATCATTATCTTTGAAATATTGGTTGGTACTTTTTATCAAATTTGGAACTTTTTCATGTCGGGGTTACTATTCATGAGTTACTATTCACGAGTTACTATTCATGAGTTACTATTCACGAGTTACTATTCACGAGTACTATTCATGAAGCGTGAAGATATTTTTTGTGGAATTTCTATCTTTGGGTGTCGGAGTTACTATTCACGTATACGGCACTATTCACGTATACGGCACTATTCACGAATATGGCACTATTCACCGAAAAATGAAAATTTTTCTTTTCGTCTAAAATATCTATTCTGGATACTAGTTTTGATTGTATCCATGTTTTGATCATTCTTGAATTTTACACCACTATGATTATTTTTGAGGTATTGTTGGACATGGATAAAACAAAGTACGAATCCTTAATCCTTAATCCTTGTCATTTTGTTTCTTTGGATTCGTTCTTTAAAAATATTTTCATCATCCTCGGTCTTAAATGATGATATTATTGAATATCTTTGGCACAGTAGTGCAAAGATGAATGATTTGAAGAATATCTTTGGCTTTGTTGTGCAAAGATGCGCGGTGTTTAAATGAACATGGTGGTGATGAATATCTTTGGCACTGTAGTGCAAAGATGAGCGGTGTTTAAATGAACATAATGGTGATGAATATCTTTGGCACTGTAGTGCAAAGATGAGCAGTGTTGAGATGAACATGATGGAGATTGATGAATATCTTTGGCCTTTAGTGCAAAGATGAATATTTGATTTGAGAAGAATATTGATTGATGTTACGAGGATAAAATATTGATGAATTTGTTGAATTCATAGATTATAGTAGATTTCATTCTCTACGTAACTCTTCTATGAATTATTATTTTCATTGCGAATATTGATACGAAACTTGTTGTCTATTGTATTCTATATGATTTTTCCTGTTGGAGACTAACGATAATTTGTTGTATATTATCTTAGTCATAACATTCTTCTTGGGCTAGTTGAGCTCACCCTTTTCCTTGTTGTTCCATTTTTCTTCTCAGGAGGTGAGAATGTAGCGAGTACTAGTCGGGGTATGGAATGAAGGTTCTAGAGAGAGTTGTTTAGTAGTCCTCACCATTATTGTAAAATAATGTATCAATAAATGTGATGAGGATTTATTTGAGTATAAATATTGTCTAGAAGATAATATTTGTATTTAAACTCACAGTTTTATTGTTGTGATAATAAAGTTGTAGTTGTTTCTGTACCATGTATTTGGCGACTCAGAATGGGTTGGATGGAATGGACCTATTTTGGGGTCGTCACAAGAAGAGTCCATAGTCGTATGACTGTTAAAGGTTTCAAGTATAAACACTTGACAACCTAGGACATAGTTCAAGGTCTTATGACCCTCAGAAGTTCTTTTGTTTCTTATTATTCATTCTTGAATCAAAAGCTGAGTTTTCATGTTTCAGAAGCCTTTGATTTATTTGCATGTTATTATTTCTTTGTTATATTGTTATACTTTTGGGAAATCGTGCTCACTCTTGCGTAATAATAACATTTCAGTTAAGAGCGAAAGATCAGACGAGCCTTCCACTAGTAAAGGCAAGGGAAAGGTTAACAGATGAGGAAGACTTGTTGTTATTTAAGACTTAATGTGTATTTATTTACTGACTTGATGTTATTTAAGACTTGTTATTGTTTATGATTTCGCACAGATGTTTAAGGTTAGAGTGACCTGGGATTGTATTTTATGCAGATGATGTAACCCTATAAGGGGAGATTTATTTATTTAATTCTATCTATTGCATGGTTTGCTTTTATTTATGGGTAGATAGATAGATGATATTTGTACAGTGAACACCAAATCCTGCGGAAATGGAAGTACCCAAGTTTGGGGGTGTCACAGGTTGGTATCAAAGCTGTAGGTTATGAACCTTAGGTGGGGGAGCAACCTTAGGTAGTAGCCTTGTAGGAGATCGAGAACATAGTGGTGGTAAACTCTTATTGAGTTCTAAGAAATGAATTTCTTAATTCATTGAAGATAATAAAAGACTTTATGTGCTTATGTGTTAAATTATGTGCTCGCTAGTACGGATTAGTAACTAAAACTTAAAATTTTGTTGTCAGGGTGTCGGATGTTGGAGAAGCTAGTTGAGCTGGGGAGGAGGAACCCCGAGTACCTATAGAGGAGGAGCCCCGAGACATTCATGTCGTCAGGGAACAGTTGGTACAGAGAGAGCCATCTCCGTTGATCACTGTTGTTAGTCAGGAGCATGAGCCTGAGACTGATCCAGAAGAGGATTCTGATGAAGAAGAGGAGGAAGAGGAGTTCGCACTGAACTCCATCGATGCTAAGATGTATGATGCGCTTTATGATCGTAACATAGAGTTACAAGACACTGTTCAGGAGCTGAAGGAGAGGGCTGTTATTCAGCAGAGTACCATCGAGCAGAAAGATGAGGAAATTATGACTCTTCACACATGTTTAGGAAACGTGGAATGGGATTTGGTTCACGAGAAGAGTCAAACTGAGGAGAAGTCCGAAGAAATAGAAAAGTTGAAGAAAGATCTGAAAGAGGGCTCAGAAAGACTGGCTATAGCAGAGGAGGGTTGGGTAAGAGAGTCACGTCGTGCTGATCTTGCAGAAGAAGATTGTCGTGCGAAGAAGGCTAAGCTTGGGGAGACGTACTCTACACTTCAAAATGCAATGGATGCGGCCCAGGATCGAGTTATGAAGTATCCAATCCAGTTTGAAGGTCTACCATCATATATGATAGATCGCAGGATGATGTTCCGCATCATGGAAGAAGAACGTGGCAAGGCTATTCAGCGCCTTAACAGGCAGTGATAGGATTAGTTTATTTATGTGAAACCTACCTGGTAGTTTAAGATATAAATTCCGATGTGTTTATAAACAAAGGAATATTTTAATGCTTTAAATCCTGTAGATTCTTTATCTAGGGATAGTTGATGTAAATAGCAGTGATGCTATCGTATGATGTTAAAACTTTTGGCTTGAATAAAATTTCAGAGTTTATTCGAAATAATGTGTTAAGTGAATTATGATTAAATGTTTTAGTTAAGCCTTAAATGTTTAAGGGATTGAATAAAGACTTAATAAGCGTATATTCTTAATAGAAATATGCAGCCTAGAAGAAGATAGAACCGTCAACAAGCTCAAAGAGAACCAATGAATAACAACAACAACGCCAATGCGAACCCTGTTCAGCAATTGGTGAACCTATTAGTCGGAGCAATTAACAATCAACCTCAAGCTCCACCAAACACATCGTTTAAGGATTTCAAAGCGGTGGGACCGCCAGAGTTTAAGGGTTCCATAAACCCAATCGAAGCTCAAACATGGGTTATGGAGATGGAGAAGGTGTTTGACATCGCTAGAGTAAGGGAAGACCGAAGAAGGCATATACTGCAACATTCATCTTTGAAGTCTGAAGCCAGCTATTGGTGGCAGGCAAACAAAGTACGGGGAGGAGAAGGTGTAATAACCTGGGAGAGATTCAAGGAGATGTTTTTTGAGATGTATTTTCTTACTAGTTTGCAAAATTAAATGGAAGTTCAGTTTCTGGAATTGAAACAGGGGAGTATGTCCATAACAGATTATGTGGCAAGGTTCAACAAGTTGGCTAGGTTCGCCACATACCAAGTTCATATTGATGAGAGGAAGGCAAGACGTTTCGAGCAGGGACTGAAGCCCTTGTTGTATAGCAAGGTGTCAATATTCCAATTGAACACTTTTGCTGGAGTGTTAGAGAAAGCCATACTCGCTGAAGGTGGAAGCAATGCGATAACCAAATATAATCAGGATCAGAAGAAGAAAAAGAGTGAAAATGAAGGAATTAACAAGATTGGTGGAAGTATGATAAGTGGTATTTTTACCTACTTATTGAATACCAATTCATGCGAATTGTGCCCATCTCAAGTACATTTTATTGTGTTTTAGTTTCATTTCATGTTATTTTGCATTGCATTTACTTAAAACTCCTTTTGGTGAATAAGTGCTGGAATCGACTTAATTTTGGTGGTATTAGAGGACACGAGGCGAATGAACGCGTGAAAGCAAGGTACATGTGGGGGAATTCATGGCATGAAGGTGCAATAGAGCAAGGAGATCAAGCATGGAAGAAGATTAAGAATGAATGAACAAGTAGCAAGAAGAACAACATGACGAGAACCGAGAACGAATTTGCAGACCAGAAGTCGCGGCAAGAAGATGACCATGGAAACGAAGCGCGCGCGTGAGTACCCAAACCGGAAATTTGGCGACTCCATCGCAAGTTCTTGTGACACGAGCATGTCAAGCGTAGGAAACGCGCACCTGCGCAAGGACTTAGCTAGATAGGGTAAGACATTCTACAAGTCTCGCGCCCACGCGAGAGATATACTGGAAAGGCACGCGGCCGCGCGCGATGCTGATGTTGTGATTTTATTTTATTCTAATTTTAATTAAATAATGTGGACTTGGTTTTTAAAAAGCGATTCTGACGTGTGTCAGAGGAGGATCGAGACTTTTGACTTATTTTTCATATTGTAACTAGGGTTTACACCTTGGGAGAGATTCCAACGGAGAACGAAGCTAAAACGTTTACTTCTCCAATTCTTCTTGGGATTCTATGTCATTGTGGATTTTCATTATTATCTACTGGATTTCTATGGGGATTTAAGCGTTTGTCAATGGTTTTTATTCAGCGGTTGGGTTTGATCGTTCTATTAATATTATTTCAATCGTTTGCTTATTGATCATGTTTAGCGTTGATCCCATAATGGCTTCTAGTTTAGCTATGAACTAAACTCCATTATGGGATTCTAACGGATTTTAATATGTAGTTTGGTTGCACGCTTAAATGCTAGGGTTGTTTTGCATATTATATAGGAATTCTATCGTGATTGTTTTACATGTATGAATGCCTGATCACCATTCGTCTCAGTATATGTATGGAATTGACAATGAACATGCAAGTTTGGATTGTAATCATAATAGCATACGAATATGGGGCTGTTATATATGGCTTGCGTATTTTGTGAGCCAGATAGACATATACTATTTCACCGTATGAGCTAGAGTAAGGGCTTGTGCTTAAAATCAATATAATTGCAATTTCACATAGACATATAGTGATTTTGGTTGTGTTGATGATTACATATAGTCTATCATCTGTGGATGTTGTGTAAGTAGGTTATAGTGCATTGAAAAATGGTTATAACTCTATTCGTGCTCTTGGCTATTTTGCTATGATATGTGAACACTTCTTGCATGATAGTGGCGATGAGATGAAATATTAAATGAAGTTAGGGTCCCATTATTTCCAGTTTATATTTATTCCATTATTATTCTTATTTTTAGTTGTTAGTACAATTAGTTCAATTCAACAATTTTAGTTATTAGTTTAAGCATATAAATACAGTGAGTTAATTGATGCATAATAGTTTAAATTTAACAACTTTCTCTGTGGGATCGATACTCTACTTACTCTGTATTACTTGTTGACGCAAGTATGCTTTCATGAGTTAGAGCTCTTTTATCAGGACTGTAAAAGAGGCAACATGTTCTAATATGTCAATTCAAATGAGATTGTTCTAACTCTTTTGGATATAGCACTTTGCATGTATATCATGTTTATTCAATTATATATTGTTGATATCCGATCTTTGACTTTGATAGCCTTGTTTAGTTATACATTCTTGTATTAGACCTTCAATTAGTAAGCAAACTTTTATTGATTAAGTTAATCTATAACTGAATAGTGTTCTAAAATTCAAGAAACACTGATAAGCTAGTTCCAAACTAAACTTTCTTTAGTGCGGAAATTCTAAATTCAAACTGAGACGAACAACCCTAACATAGGGGATTTTGTACGTGTAACGTTTAGATATTTTTGCACAATACATGGTACAAAGGGTTGATCCCCCTAAGTGCCATGGTTCGCTAACTACACGAACTACCTAGTAAGTAAGATGGTACCTTTTGACTTGGTGGGCTATAAAAAGAAATTTTTTTTACATGATGTTAAATGGTATATATGGGATAAGCCTTACTTGTTTAAACAGTACTCCAATCAAGTGATAAGAAGGTGTATTCCATATAGCGAGACCGAGGGGATTTTGCAAGAGTGTCATTCTACGGTGTATGGAGGTCACTATGGTGGTGAAAGAACAGCAGCTAGAGTACTACAAGCGGGATTCTACTGGCCAACACTTTTCAAGGATGTATACAGTTTTGTCCAACGGTGTGATAGATGTCAGCGAGTGGGTAACATCTCCAAAAGAAATGAAATGCCTTTGAATACAATCCTTGAAGTAGAAATTTTTGATGTATGGGGGATTGATTTCATGGGACCCTTCGTTTCTTCCTACGGAAATCTCTACATCTTGCTCGCAGTGGACTATGTCTCAAAATGGGTTGAAGCTGCAGCTCTTCCGACTAATGATGCCAAGGTCGTACTCAGATTTCTACACAAAAGCATTTTCATGAGGTTTGGGGCTATCATTAGTGACGAAGGCAGTCATTTCTGCAACAGGCAGTTTACAGCCTTGCTGGCTAAGTATGGGGTGAACCATTGCATCGCTACAGCTTATCACCCGCAAACGAATGGTCAAGCTGAAGTGTCGAATCGAGAAGTAAAGAGAATCCTGGAAAAAGTTGTGAATCCCACACGGAAAGACTGGTCGTTAAAGTTAGATGATGCAGTATGGGCTTATCGAACAGCATACAAAACTCCATTAGGCATGTCGCCTTTTCAACTTGTGTATGACAAAGCCTGTCACCTCCCTATAGAGCTAGAGCATAAGGCATATTGGGCAATTCGGAAGCTCAATTTTGATTTGACATCTGCAGGGGAGAAACGTCTACTCCAGCTCAATGAGTTAGATGAATTTAGATTACAGGAATATGAGAATTCAAAGTTGTACAAGGAGAAAGTAAAGAAATGGCATGACCGAAAGATCATAGAAAGGACATTTGAACAGGGACAAAGGGTTTTGCTCTATAATTCCAGACTTAAACTTTTTCCTGGAAAGCTGAAATCGAGATGGTCAGGTCCATTTACAGTGAAGACTGTCTTTCCGCATGGTGCAATTGAAGTATATGATCAGTTTCTAGACAAGCCTTTTAAGGTAAATGGCCAGCGATTGAAACATTACTTTGGTGGCGAAGTGGACAGGCAGAACGTCACCTCAATTCTCTCGTCGACATGAGATTCAGAGATAGTCAAGCTAACTGACTATAACTTAGCGCTCGATGGGAGGCAACCCATTATTTTTACCTATATTTTCTTTTAATTTTTGTAGTCGAGTAATAGTTAGATCATTTCTATTTCATGCATGATAACTAACATGTGTGCCTTCATGTCCATGTAGGTGTTTTCAAGGGCACTCATCACAATTTGTTGTTTGGGAGTTCAAAATTTTGCAGTACAGAAAGCACATCGCACGATCGCGCATTACACAGCATAAGGAATCGCGCGGCCGCTTGAATGTCAGTAACTTTTATCGTCCCCGCGCGCCCGTGCAAGAAGTCCTCTACAGATCCGAGCGGCCGTGCGCGACGCCAAACAGTGAATTTTTTTTTAAGTTTAAAAATCCGATCCGTGGTCTACTTGGCTTCTTACGTGACCTATTATAAGCGTATTTCTCTATTATCCCATAATAAGAAGACTCCTAACCACCCATCAAAGCTCATACCACAACTCTCTTCATTGGCCTCAATCTAGGGTTTATTTTGCGTGGGTTGTGCATAAGCAAGTTTTAGGGCACTCTCATCTGTAGCAGAGCATCTACACTCTCTATCTATCATCTGCTATGGGTCCAAAAAGAATACATTCAATCTCCATCTCTTCATCATCAGACTCATCATCCGGTGATCGTGACGAGGATATCATGGAAAGCAGAAAATTTCTCAGTTGGGAAGCCCAGCAAGAATATTATCACCTCGAGACTAAATTGTTTGTGAAGGAACATGGGTTTAAACCTGACAAGAAAGACGGCCAACTATGGAATATGCTACGTGAAAGAGGTTGGGTTAGCCTAGCCGCAACTCCTATGCCTATTCCCATGGGGGTTGTTCGGGTGTTCTACGCGAATGCGAAGGAGGAGATACGAGTAGGGATAACGCTAGTTCGACAAATACAAGTGGATTTTCTCCCCCCAGCCATCAGAGCAGTGTTTGGGATAACTGATACACCACCTACTAGGTCTGTAAATTGGGTTACAGGTGCACATTTGATGACAGACTTGGACATAGTGATTTCGAATTTGTGCATCCCGGGAACCAAATGGAATTATAAACCAGGGACGACCGAGCCAAAATCTTTTCCAGCGTCCACCTTGAATCGTTATGCTCAAGCGTGGAATCTGTTCATATGCACCAAATTAATTCCATCCACTCACAAGCATGAAGTACCTACCGAGAGAGCTATCATTTTATGGGGCATTATCACAGGCAAGTATATTGACGTCGGCCACCTAATTCATCAGAACATGCTGCGTTATTGGCGGGGGAGCATGAATGGGAGTATTCCGCATACCTCTGTGGTAGCCATGCTTTGTACCCAACAAGGAGTCACGTGGAATGACGAGAAATTGCAAAATTTGAGCCACGACATCACTCCTGCCACAATTGCCAAGTTCAAGGATTGGACAGGGGGTGAACCGCATCCACGAGGATTGGGTTTTATTGTCCGGCCCACATTCCCAGAGCCATCGCAACAGCCCCCTCAGACAGATGAAGCAGGCCCATCCACCCGAGCACACATCGTTCCTAGCGATCGCCAGCTCCGAAGGTTGGAGCGCAAAGTCGACGCCATGTATGACAATTTTGGAACGTTTGCTACGGGACTCACAAGGGCCTTGGCTGAAGCCTTCGCACAACAAGGAACAATGCTAGGTTGGCCTCAGTTTGGAACCACAGTGCCATATCCACCACCAGATTCACCACCCGAGGAGGGTGGTCAAGCCGATCATTAGGGGAGTTTTCTATACCCTTTACCTTCATTCAATGGGGACATTGAATATTATAAGTTTTGGGGTATTGGGGGTTATAGCATAGTAGTTTAGTTTTATTTAATTGTTGCATATTTAGTTTAATTTTGAATGTTTATGTGTTAGATAAAATTTTGCAGATTTTTTTTAATTTTTATTCATTTATTGATTATGTTAGTATGTTTTAGTTAGTTGCATGTCTCACACAAATTATTGCTTTATAGAAATTCTTGCCTAGCCAATGATGATAGTGAATTGTGAAAGATTTTAGAGTATGTTGGATAACATGAGCTGAGATATAATGTTTTACATGATGAGATTCATGTTGTTGTTTAAATGCTTTTAGGTGTGCCGGAACGTGTTCACAATCACTTGTAGGTTTAAGAAATGTATGTTGTATTGCTCATAGAACATGTTAGTTTAAAAAGAGAAACATGTGGAAAGTGCTCTTAGACTGTATGAAACATTGACATGAAAAATTTTGGGAAAACATGGGTATGTTATGTATAAAAAAAATCAAATAGCAATAACGTGGCTAGTCTTAATTTGGAATACCGCTACTTGAGTAAATACGCTTGAGGGATTGTCTCTACACCTAGCGCCCTAAGGTCTTTCATGGTCTGGGAGTTGTTGGTTGAAAGCTCGCTAAGGGGTAGCAGTGTGCCTAATGGATTGAAACATTGCACAGTCATGTGAAAAAAAGAAGAGAAAAATAGAAAAGGAAAAGAAAATAGCAATAAAAACCGCGGAAAAGACCAAAAATTGCCCTCATGAGTAGCAATAAAGCAATAAACCCATTGTTGAACCTTAGTCTGTGTTGATATGTTGAAATAGTTTATATGGCATAATTATGCATGAGCCTTGATTTAGACTATAATTTTCTATTTGGAGCAATGTAGCATACATATTCTTTGCTTAGATCAAGTTTTGGTAAACACCACACACACACACACAGCATCTCTATAGCACATATGAATTATTTGAGTGTATGACATTATGCCTATAGTTTGATTTGAAATTGTATTCTTGAATCTCGATAATTTACTGAGGTAATTTGGGCTGAATTTCTGTTATGGCTGGGATTATGTGAGACTAGTTTGCATCATAGAGTAGTTGCATAGTTTGTAGTTGCATTTTCATTGTTCATTAGTATGCATTGCTTAAGGGCAAGCAATAATTCAAGTTTGGGGGTATTTGATAAGTGGTATTTTTACCTACTTATTGAATACCAATTCATGTGAATTGTGTCCTTCTCAAGTACATTTTATTGTGTTTTAGTTGCATTTCATGTTATTTTTCATTGCATTTACTTAAAACTCCTTTTTGTGAATAAGTGCAGGAACCGGCTTAATTTTGATGATATTAGAGGGCACGAGGCTAAGGGATGCATGAAGGCGAGGCACAAGCGGTGATGTGCATGGCATGGAGGTACAGTGAAGCATGGAGACCAAGCATGGAAGACGATAAATCATGAAAGAGCAAGTAGTAGCAGCAGCAACATTGCAGCAGTAGAACCAGAACCAAAACTTGTAGACTGAAGGCCGCGCGGAAGAAGAGCCTGGGGAACGCGCGCCCGCGTTAGAACTCGGTTGGACAGGGCAAACTTTCTGCAAGTCTCATGCCCGCAAGGACACATAGAAGGAGGCAGCGGCAATGCGATCAAAGTCGTGATTTTGTTTTATTTGAATTTTAATTAAATGAGTTGTAATTGGCTTTTAAAACGATTCTGACGGGTGTCAGAAAATGATGATTGATACTTTTAGCGTATTTTACACATCATAACTAGGGTTTACACCTTGGGGGAGATTCCAACGTAGAACGAAGCCAAAATGTCTACTTCTCCAATTCTTCTTGGGATTCTCTATCATTGTGGATTTTTATTATTGTTTACTAGATTTCTATGAGGATTTAATTGTTGATCATTGGTTTTTATTCAACAATTGTGTTTGATCGTTCTATCTTTCATATTTCAATTGTTTGCTTATTTATCATGTTTAGCGTTGATCCCATAATGGCTTTTGGTTCAGACATGAACTAAACTCCATTATGGGATTCTAACGGATTTTAATATGTAGTTTGGTTGCACGCTTAAATGCTAGGGTTGTTTTGCATATCATATGGGATATTTTTCATGATTGTTTTACATGTATGAATGCTTGATCACCATTCATCTCAGTATTTGTATAGAATTGACAATGAACATGCAAGTATGGATTGTAATCATGATAACATGCGAATATGGGGCTGTTGTATATGGCTTGTGTATTTTGTGAACCAGATAGACATATACTGTTTCACCGTATGAGCTAAAGTAAGGGCTTGTGCTTAAAATTAATATAATTGCAATTTCACATAGACATATAGTGATTTTGGTTGTATTGGTGATTATATGGAGTCTAACATCTGCAAATGTTGTGTAAGTAGGTTATAGTGCATTAAAAAATGGTTATAACTCTATTCGTGCTCTTGGCTATTTTTCTGTGATATATGAACACTTCTTGCATGATAGTGGCGATTAGATGAAATATTAAATGAAGTTAGGGTCCCATTATTTCCAGATCATATTTATTACATTTGTATTCTTATTTTTAGTTTGTATTCACAATTAGTTTAATTCAACACTTTTAGTCATTAGTCTAAGCATATAAATACGGTGAGTTAATTGATTCATGATAGTTTAAGTTTAACAACTTTCTCTGTGGGATTGATACTCTACTTACTCTGTATTACTTGTTGACACATGTATGCTTGCATGAGTTAGAGCTCTTTTATTAGAACTATAAAAGAGGCAACATAGTAGCACGGGGGGTAGCCATAATCAGAAGAGAAAGTGGTCTGATAACTCGTCAGCTGGAAGTCAACAAGGAGGGATGAAGAAGAAGATCGAAGCGTGCCCAACCTGCGGAAAAGCTCATCTGGGAGTTTGCATGAAGGGAAAACGAGTGTGCTACAATTGTGGTCAGGAAGGCCACATAGCACCTAACTGTCCTAACCCAAAGAAGGGTGCCTGCTTCACTTGTGGCTCAAAGGATCATCTTGCAAGGGATTGTCCTAAGAAGGGATCTGGAGGGACGGGATCAGGAGGGAATAGAGGAAAAGGCGGTGGAAGCACTCTGACTATCACAGGACCAACTATAACCAACCGACTGACCGCCAGAACATTTAACATGACAGTACATGATGCAGTGCAGTCTCGCGATGTGGTGTCAGGTATCATTCCGATCAATAAAGTTAATGCTTATGTATTATTTGATTCGGGTGCTACTTGTTTATTTATATCCGATAACTTTGCTAAGAACTTAGAATTGCTTAAGGACGAGTTAGAATACCCCGTGAACATAGAAATTGCAAATAGAGAAATAATCCCTGTTAAGTACGTGCATAAGAACTGTAGGGTGGATATTAAGGGTAATATCATGAATATAGATCTTATCCCTATTCGACTTGGAGAATTCGACGTTATTTTGGGTATGGACTGGTTATCCAATTATGGGGCGGTAATTGACTGCTAGAAGAAGCGTATTAACCTTATGACTCTGTCAAAGGTTGTGTTTTATGGTAGCAAGTCGCCTAGACAAGCGAGTTGTCTAACGATAATGCAGGCCAGGAAGTTGTTAAGACAAGGCTGTGTAGGATATCTAGCTTACATAGTCGATAGTCGTAAAGAAAATCCAAAAATAGAGGAGATACTAGTAGTGAGGGATTTCGTAGATGTATTTTAGGACTATTTTCCAGGACTTCCACCAGATAGAGCAGTTGAATTTGTGATCGATTTGGCTCCAGGAATGGCTCCAATATCGAAGGCACCGTACCGAATGGCATCGGTAGAGATGAAAGAACTAATGGTTCAACTACAAGAATTACTAGACAAGAAGTATATCCAACCAAGCGTATCACCGTGGGGAGCGCTGGTTTTATTCATAAAGAAGAAGGATGGGACAATGTGGCTCTGCATCGACTATAGAGAATTGAATAAGGTCACGATAAAGAATAGATATCCATTACCATGAATCGACAACCTGTTCGATCAGTTAAAGGGAGCAAGATACTTTTCAAAGATAGACTTGAGGAGTGGTTATCATCAACTGAAGGTGAGACTAGAGGATGTACCGAAGATAGCGTTTAGAACACGATATGGTCACTATGAATTTTTGGTAATGTCATTTGGTATAACGAATGCTCCTGCAACATTTATGAGCTTAATGAATGGAGTGTTCAAGTCGTTTTTGGACAAATTCATAGTGGTATTTATAGATGATATTTTGGTATATTCAAAAACCAAGGAAGAACATTAAGAACATTTGAGGGTGACATTAGAGACATTGAGAAGGGAAAAGTTATATGCTAAGTTTTTGAAATGTGAATTCTGGATTGAAAGAGTACAATTTATAGGACATGTGATCGATAAGGATGGAATTTCGGTGGATCCCTCCAAAGTAGAAGCTGAGATTAACTGGGATCAGCCGAAGAAGCCGTCGGAAGTACGGAGTTTTCTCGGTTTGGTAGGTTATTACAGAAGATTCATTCAGGATTTTTCCAAGATTGCGACTCTGTTGACAAATTTGACTAGAAAATTGGTGAAATTTGTTTGGACGGAGAAGTGTGAGGAAAGCTTTCAAGAATTAAAGAAGAAGTTGAGTTCAGCATCTATATTATCTCTTCTGGATGATATAGGAAATTTTGTAGTTTATAGTGATGCACCGTATAAGGGACTTGGCTGTGTGCTTATGCAGAATGGTAGAGTCATTGCGTATGCGTCACGACAATTGAAGGATTATGAGAAGGGGTATCTGACACATGACTTGGAGTTAGCTGCAATGGTTTTTGCTTTGAAAATCTGGAGGCACTATCTCTATGGGGAGAAGTGTGAAATATATACAGACCACAAGAGTCTGAAATATATTTTTACACAAAAAGACTTGAACATGCGCCAAAGAAGGTGGTTTGAGTTAATTAAGGACTACGACTATGAGATTCTATACCATCCGGGTAAGGCAAATGTGGTTGCCGACGCCTTAAGTAGAAAGGGTCGGGAGAAACTGATGATCTTGACTAATCAGGAGGAGTTAATTTCAGCAATGGAAAAGCTAGAATTGGACGTGAAGTGTCCTATGGAGATTGATAAAAAGCTGTTTCAGATGCAATCTGGTACAAATCTACTAAATAAGGTTAAGGAGGCTCAACTTCAGGATGACGAATGTAAAATGGGGAAAAAGAAGATATCCGAAGGAACCGAATCAAGATTCAAGATAGATAAGGAAGGAATACTAAGATTTGAGTGTAGAATTTGGGTACCGCCAGTACTAGAGATTAAAGAAGAAATTTTGAGCGAGGCTCATAACTCACGATATTCGATTCACCCTGGTAGTACCAAGATGTACCAAGATCTTCGAAAACATTTCTGGTGGCCGAATTTGAAACGAGAGGTTGCAGAATGTGTTGCCAAGTGTTTGACATGTCAGAAAGTGAAAGCAGAACATCAGAGGCCGAGTGGGTTGTTACAACCTTTAGAGATTCCAGAATGGAAATGGAAACATATTACTATGGATTTCGTGGTTGGCCTACCGACAACTCAGAAAGGCTATGACGCAGTATGAGTTATTGTTGACCGATTGACAAAATCCGCACACTTCTTTCCGATCAAAATCATATTCAACTTAGATTAGTTGGCAAGGTTATATGTGAAAGAGATTATTTCAAGGCACAGAGTTCTGGTGTCAATTGTTTCAGATAGAGATCTGCGCTTTACGTCGAACTTTTCGAAACGTCTACAAGAATGCATGGGTACACAGTTACGAATGAGCACGGCATATCACCCTCAGACAGATGGATAGAGTGAAAGAACAATTCAGACATTAGAAGACATGTTAAGAGCTTGTATAATGGACTTTAAAGGAAATTGGGATGACCATCTACCGCTCGTAGAGTTCAGCTACAACAACAGTTACTATGCTAGTATTGGCATACCGCCTTATGAAGCGTTATACGGTAGAAAGTTCAGAACTCCGCTATACTGGGATGAAGTTGGCGAAAGACAATTACTAGGCCCAGAATTGGTATAACAAACAGCAGAAATAGTCAAAGTGATTTGAACAAGATTGATAGCAGCCCAAGATAGACAGAAGAAATATGTCGATCCACACCGTAAGAATGTTGAGTTTGAACCGGGTAGTTATGTGTTCTTAAAGGTCTCTCCTTGGAGGGGAAAGATTAGGTTCGGAAAGAAAGAGAAATTAAGCCCAAGATTCATTGGACCCTTTGAAGTGCTGCGAAGAGTCGGAGAGGTTGCGTATGAGGTAGCCTTACCTCCATCTCTCGAGAATGTCCACAACATTTTCTATGTCTCAGTTCTACGACCCTACAAACCCGATTACAAGCACGTGATTGAATATGAACCCCTACATTTTGACAAAGACTTATCTTACGAAGAAATTCTGCTTGATGGGTCGTAAGAAAAAGAGCAAGTTCTATGAAATAAAGTAATACCTTTTGTTAAGGTAATTTGGAGGAACCACAACGCTGAAGAAGCAACGTGGGAACTCGAAGAGAATATGATGAAGAATTATCCTCATTTATTTACTTAGAATATTATAAATGATTCTGGGGACAGAATCTTTGTAAGGGGGGAGAATGTAACAGGACGAATTGTTTGAGTTGTGATTCTGAGGACAAAATCCTTTTAAGGGGGGAAAGATGTGACAACCGAGATTTTGTAATTTAATTTTAATATTTATTGGATTGAATAAATATTTTTCAATGAATTAATTGTTAGATTAAATAATTAATTGATGAAATTGTGGTAGATTAATTTAACTATATGTGTTATATTTATTAAATTAATGTGGAAAATTTTATCATTCGAAGTATGTAACTATGTGAGCTTATTGAATTAAAAAAATATTTAATAAGCCTTATATTATTTTTAATTAATTTAATAATTAATTAGAGATTTAATAATTTGACATAGTTAATAAATGAGAATTTAATTATGTGACTATGCGAATTAATGAGAAATTATTATATGTTATTTAAAATAAATTAAATAAGATATTGGAGTTATTTTATAAAGGGGTGTGAGATTATTTAAATTATATGATAAAAGTTTAATTAAATTAATTGGGTATAAGCCTTTTAAGGCTAGCCAAACATGGCATTAGTGGAGGTTGGGAGCAGTTAACCTATGATGGGTAACTGGCCTCCATAATGCGTCAGTTCTTCATTATTTACGCTTTCCTTCATTTATTTTTTTTAAGTCTTTTATTTTCTAAGTCCGGCAAAGCAAAAACAGAGAGAGTTTTGAGAATCAGTAAGATTAAAGGAGAAGAAGTGTGAGGAAATTGGGAGTTGTTATCACCCTGTGTAATCCAAGCAGAGTAATCAAGGGTAAACTCTTCTTCCCCAAATTTCAAATTGCGTTGTTTAAGTTTTGGCTTTCAAGTTCTGTTAAATTCGTACAATTGGAAAGAATAAGGATTATGTGCATATATGTGATAAGATGTTGTTATGTGTTTTCCTATATATTGTATGGTTCCATATCATCAGTTTCATAATATTATAACGTATATTATTGCTTCAAAAGTTACAGAGTATAGAATATGGCCTTATGGCCCTTATACGTAAATTTAATATGTCAAACATAAATTGTTTTGTAAAATTCCCACTTGTATATAATTATGCATGCTAAAACGAAGAAAACAAAACTTGAATGGATAGATTTGGTGTTATAACGAATCCGTAGTGTTAATTTTCATGTTTTATGTTCAAAACCTTCAAGAACAGTGAAATTTGCATGTTTTAATTCTGTAATTATGTGTTTTAACTTGTTAAAATCATGCTTGAAGGGTTGAGTATTAGTTATTTGTGTATTACAATGTTTGGGTATGTCTAAATTCGTGTAAAAATAAGTTAACTAGAGTTTTTTGGCCATGTTTACGCAAGTTTCATGAGTTGCAGGCTGAAATCTGAGTCTCATGTGCATGGCTACCAACTCCATGCCTTAGTACTCATACCTTGTGGCCGCTAAAGACCCACTTGTGACGCCAAGAATAAGCCTAGCAGTGGCGCCACAGTGCCACTTAGCAGAATGATCCAGAAATGAATTTTTAAATACTCAAGTCTAGCAATGTGTTAGTAACTTAATCTAATGAACATAAAAACATGTTAGACATATAATGAGGTGTTAAAATAAATTCTTAACATGTCAATAACACATTTATGTGTGAATTGAACGATTGAATGCATAGTTAGCTTATTGTTCATGAAGTGTAAATTATGTACAATGAGTGTAGTAGTTTGACTAAGTATAGTCATAATTCGAGTTAGACAAAAAGAATGAACTTGCGATGACTAGTACGTTATAATTGACTGGTATTGTGAACGTAAATGATATGTAGGATTTAAATCAAGGAACGAGTATAATTAACGTGTAATCTACGCACGAGGCAAGTTTCCTAACCCTACTCGTTATCTTTATATGAGCTTATAAGTTGTCTCTTTACATCGAGCAAATTCTTGTTATTATTAATCAAGTGCATTTTATTATATTAAAATTTATTAATCTTTCAAAGTATGATTCTGTTATACAATAATTATTCTATTGTATATCTTTTGAGATTGCTATTCAATTTTAAATTATAAGTTACTATTGAACTTTGTTAGACTAGTGAACCCTTAATGATTCGACTAGTCCATAGTTGATGAGCGTTCTAAATTTTAGAACCCTTGATGAATTATCCAAACCAAACTTCCTTTGGTGCGGACTCTAATGTCAAACTGAGATGAACAACCCTGTATAGGGGATTACTTATGCGTTAGCGTTAATATATTGTGCACAGTATGGTACTAAGCGATGATCTCCCTAAGTATGAGAAGAAGAGTCCATAGTCTAATGACTGTTAATGTGACGCCCCCAAAATAGGTATACATCACCTAGCTTGAGTTGCCAAATACATGGTACAAAATTTAAATACCACTTAATTATACAACAGTCATGTAAAATACGACAAAACATATGATGTTAGTTTTAATACAAATATTATCATTTAGACAATATTCACACTCAATTGAGTCCTCATTACATTTATTATCACATTATTTAACAGAATAGTGAGGACTACTAATGCTATTATCTGGACCGTCACTCCGTTCCCCGACTAGTCCCTGCTACGTTCTCATTTCCTGAAGAGAACAATGAAATTAAAGGGTGAGCTCAACTAGCCCAGTAAGAAATATTATGACTAAGATAATACAAAATAAATTATCGTTAGCCTTCAACAGTGTTAAACTGATACAATATAAAAAACATCAAGTTTAACTGCAGCGGAACAAGCAATCCTTTAAAAGAGTCAAGTAGAGAATAAAATCTACTATTTTTTTTGATTTAAAAGGTTTTTCATCACTTTTATCACTGGGACTCATCTTAATAAATAATCCACATCATCCCTACAGTACGGCCAAGGATATTCATTAGTATCACAACCACAAATTATCCATGCATTATGGGCAAAGGATATTCGTGTATTCATCAATGGTCATGATCATGCCAACAACTATCCATCAATGCACTACGGGCCAATGAGGACTTTTACCACATCATTTGTAACATTACGGTCATGATTATTATACCGATTAATCCACGGTCATAATCATACCAAGTCCATCTATACTTTTCTGAGCACGATGACTTTCAACATAATATAAACATGAGGATGATGACAATGATATAAGAATTCAATAAAACAAGTTCAAGAATTAATTTATCTAGGAACTAATAACGCCCAAATTGTCAACATGATACTTCTTTGTAGAGTAAAATTCAAGAATGCTCGGAAGAATATTTCCATAAAAGATCTTTGGATGAAGCGCAAATATCAAGGATATTCCACTAATTTCATGGAATATAGAAGTCAAAAAATTTAACCAACCGAGTATAATAAAGAATGGAATAACAAAAGAAATCACCAGAATGCGATAGCAAAGATGCATACGAGTTATTCCAGCAGAATAATAAATAACGGAACGGTCATGCGTAACATACGAGCATGGGATATTCCAATGTAGAATAATAAATAACGGAACGTGTCATGCGTAAGCGCTTGCATGCATGGATGTTCCAAATGTAATAATAAAGAATGGAATAATGAGAAGAATTTCACCATGTATGCGGTATGGCATGTATAAAAGTTATTCAACATAATGATAAAGAATGGAATAATGAAGAATTTCACCAAGTATAGGGTAGAAAGCGTATACAAGTTATTGCAATGTAATAAAAAAATGGAATAATGAAGTTCTCTTCATGAATACGAAAGAAATAATACCCTTACCTTAGAACAATGGATATAGGAGTAGTGAAGTAGCGAGAATACTTTTCTTCTTTCTCTCTATAGTTTCTCTAGAGTTTCAAAGTGAATTCATATAAAAAATAATGAAGGAATGAACTTCTATTTATTGGAGATTGACCTGAATATTAACTAATTCATGAACGATCCATTTATTTACTTTTAAAGCAGACGGTCAGATTGGTTTACTATAAAATATTATAATAAAACAAAATCTTTTAAATAAAATATAATATATTCTATTTATAATCTAATAAAAGCGAATAACTTTATAAAAGTATTCATTTTATATAAAAAGATTTTACTATGCAAAACACTATCACGAGCACTTATGCAAACACTATACATAATAAAATATAATATATTCTATTTATAGTCTAATAAAACGAATAAGTTTATAAAAGTATTACATTTTTATATAAAAAGATTTTACTATGCAAAACACTATGCATAATAGAATATAATATATTCTATTTATAGTCTAATAAAACGAATAACATTATAAAAGTATTACATTTTATATAAAAAGCTTTTCATTTTTATTACATTAATAATACTAATAAAATAAAACTTCATTATCATTATTATAATTCACACTATTAATCGACCAGGTCGTTCCCGGGAAAGAGGGGCTTTCCAATAAGGATTTCTCCCTATTGGCGCGTAATTAGGTGACTAAACATCTCCTTAGCAGAACTTCTAGACATCGTTAATATTGCAAATAATAATATTAATAACTTCTTCGTCTCAATTATTGATTTAATAATATGTAAAATATCGACAATAATTGAATCAATTAACGTGAGATACTATGCAACAATTACTGAAGCAATAATTGAACAAAACTGAGTGACTTCTCACGTAAGCATCAATAATCAATACCGTGTGCTACTATGCAACCAGGCTAATATTTTTGTCGTTTTCTCAATCCGACAATAATTCCATTGTGGGGTCCACCAATGATTGTGCCGTCGTACGAATATTCCCTGTTAAAATGAATATTCCCCGACCAATCAAATATTATATATCAACTTGCATACTTTGCAAAATTTATAAATATTACCCACAACTATAACATTATATCAAATTCATTCCATAATATTCAAAAATGATAATTATAGAAAATTCATCTTTATTCATAAAAGTTGGGGTCTTACAATCTCCCATTCTTATAAAATTTCGCCCTCAAAATTAGGGTACGTACCTGGTATGTCGAAGTGGTAAGGATACCTTGATTTCATTTCAGATTCTAACTCCCAGGTCATTTCCTCAACATCGTGGTTTCTCCATAAAACTTTAACTTGAGGTATAACCTTGGAGCGTAGAATATGTTCCTTCTTATCCAAGATTTGAACAGGAACCTCTTCATTCATTAAATCTTCCGCTATTTCGTCCGGTTCCAACTTAATAATGTGGTTCGGGTCTTTCACATATTTACGTAACATGGATATATGAAAAACATTATGAACACGAGACATACTTGGCGGTAAAGCGAGTCTATAGGCTACAGTCCCTACTCGATCGAAGATTAAAAATGGGTCAATGAATCGAGGATTGAGCTTTTCTCTCTTTCCAAATCTCGTAACTCCTTTCCATGGAGCAACACTTAACAACACATGATCTCCAATATCGAATTCCACGTCCTTTCGATGAAGATCAAAGCATAACTCTTTTGTCAGTCTTGTGAGATTTTTACACGTTGTCGGATCGTTTGAATCTTTTCCGTAGTTATACGTACCAACTCCGGTCCCAACAACGTTGCTTCACCCACCTCATCCCAGCATACTGGAGAATGACACTTTCTTCCATACAACGCCTCGAATGGAGCCATGCCAATACTTGTTTGATAACTGTTGTTGTAAGAAAACTCCACCAATGGTAAGAACTTGTCCCAACTTCCCTTGAAGTCAAGGACACAGAGTCTTAATAAATCTTCAAGAGTTTGAATAGTTCTCTCTGATTATCCATCTGTCTAAGGATGATATGCTGAACTAAATCATAAATCCGTGCCCATAGCTTTTTTTAAACTAACCCAAAATCGTGAAGTGAATCTTGGGTCTCGATCAGAAACTATGGATACTGGCATACCATGCAGTCTTACAATCTCATTTATGTAAATACGAGCAAGACGTTCAAGTGTATAAGTTTCTCGTATTGGTAAGAAATGAGCAGACTTGGTCAATCTATCAACAATGACCCAAATTGCATATATGCCTTGAGAAACCTTGGGAAGACCAGTAACAAAATCCATGGTAATGTGCTCCCACTTCCATTCTTGAATTTCAAGTGGTTGTAATGGACCTTTTTGTACTTGATGCTCTGCCTTGACTCGTTGACAAGTTAAACACCTTGAGATAAACAGCGCTATCTCTCTCTTCATATTGCCCCACCAAAATGTATGTCGAAGATCATGATACACTTTGGTACTCCCCGGATGGATTATAAACGGTGTGTTGTGCGCCTCCATCATGATTTTATACTTTAACTCAGGATCGTTAGGAACACAAAGTCTGGAGTTGACTCGAAGTATTCCTTCTTCATCGATTCTTGCTTCCGGCATAGCACCTTCTTGTACTTTCTTCTTCATATGCATCAGCTCCAGGTCTGTAGCTTGAGCAGCTTTAACTTTATTGATTAAAGACGGTTCTACTTGTATATTCGCCATCATCACGTGGGTCCCTAGAGTCTTTATCTCTATCTCCATCCTTTGCAAGTCATACAAAATGGGCCTCTGAGTTGACAATATCGTACTCGTACCCGCATATGATCTTCTACTCAATGCGTTAGGTACCACATTTGCTTTTCTAGGATGGTATTGGATGGTATGATCATAATCTTTCAACAGTTCAAGCCAACGTCGCTGTCGCATGTTGAGTTCCTTTTGAGTGAAGAAATATTTGAGGCTTTTATGATCCGTAAAGATCTCCAATTTCTCCCCATACAAGTAATGCCTCCAAATCTTTAGTACAAAAACAACAGCTGCCAACTCTAGATCATGAGTAGGATAATTCCTCTCATATTCTTTGAGTTGTCGAGAGGCATAGGCAATGACTTTCCCATGTTACATGAGAACACATCCTAACCCTTTGCCTGAAGCATCACTGTAGATGACAAATCCTTCCGAGCTAGATGATATTGTTAAAACATGTGTTGAAATGAGTCTCCTCTTGAGTTCTTGAAAACTCTTCTCGCATTCCTCGTTCCAACCAAATTTTGTATCTTTCCGAGTCAGCTGATTTAAGGGAGTAGCGATTTGAGAAAACCCTTCTACGAATCTCCGATAATAACCAGCTAAGCTGAGAAAGCTACGAGTCATGCGTAAACGCACAGACAGGATATTCCAATAGAATGATAAATAACGGAACCAGGTCAGGCGAAATTTGCACCGACAAGATGTTCTAACAGAATAATAAATAACAGAACCTGGTCATGCATAAACGCACAGACAGGATGTTTCAACAGAATAATAAAGAATGGAATAACAGAAGAATTTCACCATGTATGTGGTACTTCGCATAGACAGGTTATTCCAACAAAATGATAAAGAATGGAATAACAGAAGAATTTCACCAAATATAGGGTAGAAAGCGTATACAAGTTATTGCAACAGAATAAAAAAATGGAATAACAGAAGTTCTCTTCATGAATACGAAAGAAATAATACCCCTTACCTTAGAACAACTGGATATAGGAGTAGTGAAGTAGCAGAATACTTTTCTTCTTTCTCTCTATAGTTTCTCTCTCTAGAGTTTCAGTGAATTCATAAAAAATAATGAAGGAATGAACTTCTATTTATTGGAGATTGGACTGAATATTAACTAATTCATGAACGATCCAGATTTATTTACTTTTAAACGGACGGTCCAGATTGGTTTACTATAAAATATTATAATAAAACAAAATCTTTTAAATAAAATATAATATATTCTATTTATAATCTAATAAAACGAATAACTTTATAAAAGTATTCTGTTTTATATAAAAAGATTTTACTATGCAAAACACTATGCAGGCACTATGCAAACACTATGCATAATAAAATATAATATATTCTATTTATAGTCTAATAAAAGCGAATAAGTTTATAAAAGTATTCTGCTTTTATATAAAAAGATTTTACTATGCAAAATACTATGCATAATAGAATATAATATATTCTATTTATAGTCTAATAAAACGAATAACTTTATAAAAGTATTACATTTTATATAAAAAGCTTTTTTCATTTTATTACATTAATAATACTAATAAAATAAAACTTCAGTATCATTATTATAATTCACACTATTAATCGACTAGGTCGTTCCCAAGAAAGAGGGGGCTTTCCAATAAGGATTTTTCCCTATTGGCGCACAATTAGGTGACCAAAACTCTCCTTCGCAGAACTTCTAGACATCGTTAATATTGCAAATAATAATATTAATGACTTCTTTGTCTCAATTATTGATTTAATAATATATAAAATATCGACAATAATTGAATCAATTAACGTGAGATACTATGTAACAATTACTGAAGAAATAATTGAACAAAACTGAGTGACTTCTCACGTAAGCATCAATAATCAATACTGTGTGCTACTATGCATCCACGCGTATTCCTGTACTTTTAACATCAGGTGTTTCAACAGATAACAATAAAACTTCCGCCGTTATTTTCATAAAATATTTTTGTCGTTTTCTCAATCCGACAATAATTCCGTTGTGGGGTCCACCAATGATTGTGTCATCGTACGAATATTCCCCGACCAATTGAATATTATATAACAACTTGCGTACTTTGCAAAATTTATAACTATTACCCACAACTATAACATTATATCAAATTTATTCCATAATATTCAAAAAATGATAATTATAAAAATTCATCTTTATTCATAAATTTGGGGTCTTACAGTTAAAGGTTTCAAGTATAAACACATGACAACCTAGGACATAGTTCAAGGTCTTAGGACCCTCAGAAGTTCTTTTGTTTCTTGTTATTCATTCTTGATTCAAAAGCTGAGTTTTTATGTTTCAGAAGCCTTTGATTTTTTCGCATGTTATTATTTCTTTGTTATATTGTTATACTTGTGGGAAATCATGCTCACTCTTGCGTAATAATAACATTGCAGTTAAGAACGAAAGATCAGACGAGCCTTCCACTAGTAAAGGCAAGGGCAAGGTTAACAAATGAGGAAGACTTGTTATTTAATACTTGATGTGTATTTGTTTACATACTTGATGTTATTTAAGACTTGTTATTGTCTATGATTCTGCACAGATGTTTAAGGTTAGAGTGACCTGGGATTGTATTTTATGCAGATGATGTAACCCCATAAGGGGAGATTTATTTATTTTATTCTATCTATTGCATGGTTTGCTTTTATTTATGGGTAGATAGATAGATGATATTTGTACAGTGAACACCAAATCCTGCGAAAATGGAAGTACCCGGGTTTGGGGGTGTCACAGTGCCGTCGTATGGATATTCCTCGACAAAAAAAATATTTTAAAACAACTTGCATACTTTGCAAAAAAATTCACATATCACCCATAACTTTAACCTTTTATTAATTTAACCATTTATGAAATAAAATAATAATTATAAGAAAATTGAATACTTTCATTTCATAAAATTCGGGGTCTTACAACCTCCCCTCCTTATGAAATTTCGCCCTCGAAATTTATGTACATACCTGGTATGCCGAAGAGGTGAGGATACCTTGAATTCATTTCATATTCCAACTCTTGAGGTATAACCTTTGAGTGTCGAATATGATCATTCTTATCCAAGATTTTAACACGTATCTCCTCATACGTTAAATCTTCTGCTATCTCGTCTAATTCTAATTTAATAATGTGGTTCAGTTCGTCCACATATTTACGTAACATCGATACGTAAAAAAATGTTATGAACATGAGACATACTTAGCGGTAAAGCGAGTCTATAGGCCACAGTTCCTAATCGATCGAGGATTTCAAATGGACCAATTAAATCGAGGGTTGAGATTTCCTCTATTCATCGACTCTTGCTTCTAGAATAATGCCTTCTTGAACCTTCTTCTTCATATTCATCAGCTCCAGGTGTGTAGTTTGAGTGGCTTTAACTTTATCGATTAAAGTCGATTCTAATCGTATATTCGCTATCTTCACGTGGGTCTCTAGAGTCTTTAACTCTATCTTCATCATTCGTAAATCGTACGAAATGGGTTTTTATGTTAACAACATCACACTCGTAATCGTATAAGATCTTCTACTCAACGCGTCAGCTATCACGTTCGCTCTTCCACTATAATATTGAATGGTATGGTCATAATCTTCAACAGCTCGAGCCAACGTCTTTGGCGCATTATACGTTCATTTTAGTTGAAGAAATATTTAAGGGTTGAAGAAATGGGTTTTGTACTGGGTCAATACAAAATTTAATTTCACGTTCTAGGGGTAGGCTAAGAAGTCTTCAAGAATACATCAGGAAATTTATTAACAATAGAAATATCATTCAAAACGGTGACTCTCATCCAAGACATGGATAGCACATGAAATGAAAGTTTTTACTAACGAAGTTTCAATTGATAAGTCAAAGTCTAACTTCTCTAGAGTTAAATTTAAACGTTGAGCGCAAGCAAGAGAGATAAAAGAGTGGGTAGAACCGGTATCTAATAAGGTATAAACTTCACAAGAATTTATAATTAACTAACATGTGCTAACTTTGTTCGGGTTACTCGCTTTTTGAGAAGTCACAAAAAACGCTCTCCATAAAACCACCGACTTTGTTTTGTCCGTATCCGCCTTTGGTGCCACCGTCCCAGCTGGACTTGACTTTGGTGCACAACAAAATCGGGCTAGGTGACCTTCTTTTCTACAATTGTAACATGCTTTAGACTACATCACGCAGTTTGGACTGATATGTCCCTCCCCTCCGCATTTGAAGCTTACAATTGGTAGTCGTTCTCCTTCCTTGAAAACGGGTGTTGGTGCTGCTGTCTTTCCATCGTTGTTAAACCTTCTCTTCATGAAATTTCCACTCCTATTATCTTGGCCATGATTACCACCGAAGTGGTTACCATTCTTGGCATGATAATTTCCCCCACGATGGTTATCATTATTCCGATGGTCGTTGCCACCGGTACGATTATTATCGTGTTGTTGGTCGTTGCCTTTTGGTTGTGCTGACTCATTATCGCGCTCCAATAACTGAGCCCTATTCACAACATCTGAATATAAACAAAGTTTGTGAGATATGAGGTATTGACGTATATCGGGTTTCAAACATCTTAGAAACATTCGCGTCATTCGCTCCTCATTATCGACCAAATGGGATGCGAACCGGGACAACTCGGCAAACTTAGCCTCGTACTGCGACACGGTCATATTGTTTTGCTCCAAATTGATAAACTCCACCTCCTTCATGTGATGAATACTTTTGGGAAAGTACTTGTCGTTGAACAGCTCTTGGAACTTCTCCCAAGACATCTTGAGTGCGTCAGTCTGGGTACGTTTTACAGATTTCCACTAGTAATCTGCCTCTTCACGCAACATAAAGTTGGCAAAGGGAACCTTTTGCTCCTCAGAGCATCCCAAGACATCAAATATCTTGGTGATCTGCTTTAACCACATCTCTGCCTTAAGTGGTTCTGGCTTTCCCAAAAACTTCGGTGGTCCCAGCTCCTTGAACTGCTTAGCGGTGACCGACCGTGGGTTGCCATTATTTCCACTTATATTTTGAACAGGAGTCTCTCTTACCTGATGTTACATGAATTGCATAAAGCCTCTGAACATTCCATCGTTCATCATTTGATCGGTGTTGTTATTTACCTGAGGATTATTGTCTTCCTGTTGCACATTATCCTGGGTATTGATCGTTGGTGACTCAACGATCTCATGTGCTTCATTGCTTATCTCAACATTTTCAGATGCCATTCTCGAACACTGTCATAAAACAAGGGTTAATTAACATGTCACATATTATCCATATACTCTGACCGACCAATTAAATACCAAATAAACTTAGGTAGGTCATATTAGCGAAGGAATTCCCCGTCTCTCCCCTCCTAGTTCTTGTCTCACATCTTAACCAGGGATCATATCCCTAAGCTTTGATACCAACTATGACGCCCCCAAAATAGGTATACATCACCCATCTTAAGTCGCTAGATACATGGTACAAAATTCAAATACAACTTAATAATACAATTATTGTGTAAAATAAGACAAAACATAAACTGAGAGTTTTAATAAGAAAATTGTCATTTAGACAATATCCACACTCAATGGAGTCCTCATTACATTTATTGTCGCACTATTTAACAGAATATTGAGGACTACTAATGCTACCATCTGGACCATCAATCTGTTCCCCTACTCGTCCCAGCTATATTCTCATTTCCTAAAGAGAACAGTGAAAGAAAGGGTGAGCTCAACTAGCCCGGTAAGAAATATTATGACTAAGATAATGCAGAATAAATTATCCTTAGCCTTCAACAATATAACAACTGATAGAATACAATAGACAACAAGTTTAAGATCAACAACTGCAGTGGAAATAAGTAATCCATTAGAAGAGTCAAGTAGAGCATAAAATCTACTATCTTCTATTATTTAAAAAGTTTTTCATCAACTTTATCGCTGAGACTCAGCTTAATAAATAAAATCGAATCATCCCTGCACAAAAGAAATAGTAACTAGTAAAAAAAATACCAAAGAAAATGATATTCCATGACGAGTACAAAAGAAATGATATCTCAGACGAGTATAATAGAATATACGAAACGGCAAATGGATTTTCACCCGCCCTGCGGTAATCCATGTAGACAGATCATTTCCATAATTTAATAAGGAATGAATACACAAGATCTTTCACCATGCATGCGGTAGTCCACATAGACAGGTTATTCCTATGACGCCCCCAAAATAGGTATACATCACCCATCTTGGGTCGCCAGAAAATACATGGTACAGAATACAAATACAAACTTAATTATACAACAGTCATGTAATATACGACAAAACATTGCTGAGAGTTTAAACAGGAATGTTGCCTTCTAGACAATATCTACTCTCAAAGGAGTCCTCATTACATTTATTATCACACTATTTAACAGAATAGTGAGGACTACTAATGCTATCATCTGGACCGTCACTCCGTTCCCCGACTCGTCCCAGCTATATTCTCATTTTCTGAAGAGAACAGTGAAAGAAAGGGTGAGCTCAACTAGCCCAGTAAGAAATATTAAGACTAAGATAATACAGAATAAATTATCATTAGTCTTCAACAAAGTTAAACTGATAAAATACAATAGACATCAAGTTTAACTGCAACGGAATAAGCAATCCATTAGAAGAGTCAAGTAGAGCATGATATCTACTATCTTCTATGATTTAAAATGTTTTCATCATTTTTATCATTTGAGACTCAAATTTTTTAATAAATAAACCACATCATCGAATCATCCCTGCACTACGGGCCAAGGATATTTATTAAATCATCAATGGTCATGACTATACCGAATGATCCCTGGTCATAATCATACCAAGTCCATCTATGCACGTAAGCCAAAGATGACTTTCATCACAATATAAGCATGAGGATGATGAAAATGATATAAGCATTAATCAAACGAAAATAAGGATAAATATTAAAGACTTTAAATATATCCAAATATTATCAATCACTTAATAAACTCATCATCTAATATTATTAATATTATAACAATATTTTAATCACTTCTTAAACTTATAAACAATTTATTTTAATTATTTACACTTTACCAAATAATGCATTTAATCATTCAAAATGTCATACTCATAAGATTTCATCACCAATGATCAAATCCTCATCAAAATCTCAGATATACCCTATATAGGATTCCCAAGCCATAAAATCTTATTTTTCAATTTTGTTACTTCACATAACATATTTAATTCATTTACTCATAACTAGTTCATTTTCATGAAAATACCAAATCGGTCCCAAAAATATTTCTTTTCCGGGATTTAGCGTAATATAGTCCCATATTGAACATATATTTTTCTCGAATTTTTAAAATTCATTTACTATTTTTCATATGGCCAAAATCGCGAATATTTAGATATTTATCATAAATTGTACTTTTGTCCAAAAATCAAAATTTACAGGTATACTCTTGTTATATACATGTACTCCCAATAAAAATTTCACCAATTTTGCAGTTAACCACAAAGAGTTATAAGGGTTTACTTTTAAAATAGTCTTTTTCCATAAATCCATAACTCTTAATCTATACATCCAAAAATCGTCATCTTTGGACACAATATAGAAAACTCATCAAATTATCATTTCAAATTTTTCCAGAATTTTTGAGGGTCAGAAAAATTACAAAACTGCAAATGGATTTTCACCTGCCATGCGGTAATCCACTTAAACAGATCATTTCCATAATTTGATAAGGAATGCATACAAAGGATCATTCACCATGCATGTGGTAATCCACATAGACAGGTTATTCCAACAGAATAATAAATAATGGAACCAGGACATGCGTAAACCGCATAGACAAGATATTCCAACATAATAATAAAGAATAGAACCAGGTCATGTGTAAACCGCACAGACAGGATATTCTATCAGAATAATAAAGAATGGAACCAGGTCATGCGTAAACCACACGCATGTGATATTCCAATGTAATAATAAAGAATGGAATAACAAGAGAATTCACCACATGCACGCGATAGGCCACATGCATAAAAGTTATTCCAATGTAATAATAAAGAATGGAATAACAGAAGAATTTCACCATGTTTGTGGTACTTCACATAGACATATTATTCCAACATAATAATAAGGAATGGAATAACAATTTCTCTCTTCATGAATACGAAAGAAATAATACTCCTTACCTTAGAAGAAACTGAATATTGGAATAGTGAGGTAGCAGACTTCTCTTCTTCTTTCTCTCTATAATTTCTCTCTATAATAATTGCTCTAAAGCTTTAGTGAATTGGTGAGAAATGAAGGAAGAATGAGCTTCTATTTATAGAAAAATATAGTTTCGATAATTGCACATTTTGGGGCGCGAAACATTACAGTACAATACCTCCAACTTTTCTTTCATTTTTAATATAGTCCTGCAAGTATTATCAAACTAGCACCACCTCCCCTAATAGTAAATAATGTGAAACAATAGTTCAATCATGTGAATTAATAGTTATAATCATGTGAAAATATGAATTATAGTATAGTAACTCCATTTATACCTCCATTTTTAACTTAGTCATGCAAGTATTATCAATCTTGCACCAACTCCCCTAATAGTACAAGAATGTGATTCAATAGTACACACATGTGAATAAATAGTCATATAAGCATGTGAATTAGTAGCAATTAATTGCTCTTTATCCGATTAATTACCCGATTTATTAATATAACCCACACACATCAATTATCATCGGAATAGATGTCGATTTCCACTAACACTAATAATCCCAACACAATGGAACTATCAAATTCATCTTTAATCAACACGAACTTATTCATCATTAATATTATAACTCACAATATTTAACAATCAGGTCATTCCCAGGAAAGAGGGGGTTTTCCGATAAGGATTTTTCCTTATTGGCGTGCAATTAGATGATGAAACCTCTCCTTGACAGAACTTCTAAACATTGTAAATATTATAATTTAATAATATAAATAACTTTGTCGTCTCAATTATTGATTTAATAATATAACATATTATGCAGATGATACTGTGATAATAATTGAATCAATAATATGAGAGATATGATGCAGAAATTACTGTAGTAATAATTGAGTATAACTAAGTGACTTCTTATGTAAGCATCAATAATCAATACTGTGTACTACTATGCAACCACGCCAGACATCGTATTTCTTTACTACCGGGTAGTTCAACAGCAGTTTTAACCAGTAACACTTTTGCCATTATTTTTATAAAAGATAATTCTGTCATTTTTTAACTACGACAATACTTCCATTGTGGGGTCCACCAATGATTATGCCGTCGTACGGATATTCCCCGACAAAAAGAATATTCCCTGATCAATCGAATATTATATAACCACTTGCTTACTTTGCAAAATTTGTAAATATTACCCACAACTATAACATTATATCAAATCCACACCATAATATTAAAAAAAATATTTCGAGCAATTTAAATCTTTATTCATAAAATTTGGGGTCTCACAATCTCCCCTCCTTGTGAAATTTCACCCTCGAAATTTACGTACGTACCTGGTATGCCGAAGAGATGAGGATACCTTGACTTCATTTCAGATTCTAACTCTTGAGGTATAACCTTTGAGTGTTGAATACGATCCTTCTTATCCAAGATTTTAACACATATCTCCTCATACGTTAAATCTACTACTATCTCGTCTAGTTCTAATTTAATAATGTGGTTCGGGTCATCCACATATTTATGTAACATCGATACGTGAAAAATGTTATGAACATGCGACATACTTGGCGGTAAAACGAGTCTATAGCCCACAGTTCCTACTCGATCAAGGATTTCAAATGGGCCAACAAAGTCGAGGGTTGAGATTTCCTCTCTTCATCGATTCTTGCTTCTAAAATAACGCCCTCTTGAACCTTCTTCTTCACATTCATCAGCTCTGAGTATGTAGCTTGCACGGCTTTAACTTTATCGATTAAAGTCGATTCTACTCGTATATTTGATATCACCACATGGGTCCTTAGAGTCTTTAAATCTATCTTCATCATTTGTAAGTTATACAAAATGGGTTTTTATGTTAACAACATCGCACTCATAAACGCATACAATTTTCTACTGAACGCGTCACACGTTCGCTCTTCCACGATGATATTGAATGGTATAGTCGTAATCTTCAACAGCTCGTGTAAGACCCCAAATTATTAATAAATGAAATTTATTTTCCTCTATTTATTATTTTGAAATAGTAAGGGTCGATTTGATTAATGTGGATAGTTATGGGTAAAATACGCAAATATTTCGAATAAGCAAGTGGTTATAAAATATTCATTATTGTTGGGAATATTCGTTTGGTCGTGGAATATTCAGATCCGTTCGGGAATATTAAATGATTACGGTAGCGATCTTTTGTGGGCCCCATAACGGAAAGCGATTGGATGAAGAAAAGCGACAAATATAAGTTGTTTATAAATAACTGGCGTGAAGTTGTTACCAATTATCATTGTTGGAATAATTTTGGTTAAAACACACTAATACGCGTTGTTGAACAAGAAGACGCGCAGATTGCACCAATTATTGATTCTTACGTAAGAAGGCACTACTCAATAATTGTTACAAGTAATTATCGCTCAAAGATTTTATTTTATTGATTCAATAATTCTTTGATTGATATTTTATATTACTATTGTTTCAATAAATTGTCATTACATAGTATTTTTTATTATCGAAACAATAATTCATATTATCCGAATAATATTATAAGATAACATTATTGGCAATGTCTAGAAAGTTTCGCATCTAAGGAGAGGTTTGGTCACCTAATTGCGGCCAAGAAGAAGAAATTCTTATCGAAAGCCCCTTTTCTCTGAACCGCTGGTTGTCAATATTGTGATTCGTAATATTATTTGTGAATAATTAATTATTGATTCATATGATGAGGAAAATATTGATTTTATGTGGATATAGATGGAGAAAATTTTAAAATAACAATTGTTGAAAATTAATATTTTATCTTTTTCTGATAAAATAATTCATTTAAATATATTATTTTAATAATATATTAACGGTGATATTTTTACAATGAATGTGGGATATATGAGTATATGAGGAGGAAGAGTATTTTTGTTGCATTAAATGATTAACACATGTTTTGTGTGTCGGTGGACCCCATTTCTTGACTGAAATTTGATTATAGCCTGTAAAATTGTCCGTATGTGGATTTCGATCAATTTATGTTTGGAATTTGGAAAAACTTTCTTCTGAAAAGTTGTAGAGAATTGAATTTCCTATAAAAAGTCGGGAGATTCGAATTTTCTGACAAAAGGGCTATTTATTATGAATTATTGTAGTTTCAGAAATCCGAAATAATTGATTTTTGGGAGTTTTAATTAATTATTTTGAGAAAAACGTTTTTGGTGAGTTTGTGAACCTCATTTAACATGTGTTATGGCTGAAATCAGATTTCAAAGGTGGGCTAAGGAATTTTGTTTATAAATAATATTATTATATTCAATTTTCTACTTTGGTGTTCTAAAGCATTTTCCTATAAATAGGAGCTTAGGTTAGAATTGAAAATCACACCGTAAATCAAGTTTTCTCTCTATATTATCGAGTATATTCTTGTGAGTATTTTGAGTATACTTTGAGTATTGCTATATATGGTGCAAGTTCAAGTCATAGCCTATATCCTGTGTTCAACTAAAGTACTTGTCTTTTCGAGGTAAGGGATGTTATTTTCTTCTCAAATGATATTATTTCTTCAATATCATTATGCTAAAATTTTGGTTGGAACTTTTATCAAATTTGGAACTTTTTCATGTGGGGTTACTATTCATGAGTTACTATTCACGAGTTACTATTCATGAGTTACTATTCACGAGTTACTTATTCACGAGTACTATTCATGAAGCGTGAAGATGTTTTTTTTTGTGGAATTTCTATCTTTTGGTGTCTGAGTTACTATTCACGATACTAAGACTATTCACGATATCTAAGACTATTCAATAGAAAAATGAAAATTTTTCTTTTCGTCTAAAATATCTATTCGGATACTAGCTTTGATTGTATCCATGTTTTGATCATTCTTGAATTTTACACCCTATGATTATTTTTGAGGTATTTTGGACGTGGATAAAACAAAGTACGAATCCTTAATCCTTAATCCTTGTCATTTTGTTTCAATGGATTCGTTTCTTTAAAATATTTTTCATCATCGTCTACCTTAAATGATGATATTATGGAATATCTTTGGCTCGTAGTGCAAAGATGAATGATTTCAAGAATATCTTTGGCCAGTAGTGCAAAAGATGAACAGTGTTTAGATGAACATGACTAATCGATGAATATCTTTGGCCTTGTAGTGCAAAGATGAATATTTGATTCCAGATATATATTGATTGATGTTACAGGATAAAATATCGACGATGAAATTTTAAATTCATATATAGAAGATAGTAGTTTGCATTCTCTACTTAACTCTTCTAATGAATTATTGTTTCACCATGCAGCTTGTTGATTTAAAAAGCGGTTGTCTATCGTATTCTATTAGATTTTTCCCCTGTTGAAGACTAACGATAATTTGTTGTATATTATCTTAGTCATAATATTCTTCATCGGGCTAGTTGAGCTCACCCTTTTCCTTGTTGTTCCACTTTTCTTCTCAGAGGCGAGAATGTAGCGAGTACTAGTCTGGGTATGGAATGAAGGTTCTAGAGAGAGTTGTTTAGTAGTCCTCACCATTTTTGTAAAATAATGTATCAATAATTATGATGGGGATTTATTTGCGTGTGGATATTGTCTAGATGGCAATATCTCGTATTTAAACTCACGGTTTATATGTTGTAATAATAAAGTTGTAGTTATTTCGCACCATGTATTTGGCACTTCGAATGGGTTGGATGGAATGGACCTATTTTGGGGCGTCACGGTTGGTATCGAGCTTAGGATATGATCTCTGGCGGAGATCGGGAATAGAACTCAGAGGGGAGAGACGAGTAAATCCTTCGCTAGTATGTCCTACCTAAGCTTATTTGTTAGTTGGTCAATATATAGGGATATTATGTGATATATTGATTTCCTTAATTAACCCTTGTTTTATATGAAAGATTTGAGAATGTCGAATGAGAATATTAACATTGGAGTAAATGAGACCGTGGAGATGCTCAGATACTTACCAACGAGGAGAACGTGCAACAGTCGGGCAATGTACTCCCTCCGTGAACAACACCACCGAAAGCGAGATGATGAACGAGGGGATGTTTAGAAGCTTTTTGCGATTCATGCAAAATCGCACGAGAGAGAATCGTGTTCAAAATACAGGAGGAAATGATAGCAATTCACGGGTGGTCACGCCAAGCGATTCAAAGAGTTGGGACCACTGCACTTCGGGAAAGCCGGATCCGACAAGGCGAGACGTGGGTCAAACAAATTACCAAGATATTAGATGTCTTAGGATGCACGGAGGAACAGAAAGTTCCATTCGCTACTTTTATGTTCCGTGGCGAGGCGACATCGGTGGGAATCGTGAAGCGCACTCCATCCAAATTGCACTCAAAGATGTCGCCGGAGACGTTTGAAACAATTCAATGACAAGTACTTCCTCGAAAGTATTCGGCTATATGAAGGAAGTGGAGTTTATTAGACCGGAGCAGTAATAACATGACGGTGTCCCAAAGACGAGGCTAAGTTCATGAGTTATCCGTGTTTGCACCACATTTGGTGGAGAATGAGGAACGATGACGCGGATGTTTCGAGAGGTTTTAAACCCGACATACGCCAAGAGATCTCATTTCTCATAAATTTTCTCTCTATTCAGATGTTGTCAATGTGGCTCATTGTTAGAGCGAGATAACGAGTACGTTCAACCGAGGGACCATAACCGTGGATCATATCAAGATAGCGATCATCGTAATAACGATAAACCGGTGGAGAAAGAAGAATACGGACAAAGGCAGTAACCACTCGGTGGTAATCATGGCCATGAAAATAGAAGAAGTTTAGCCTCGGGAGGAGATTTTAAAAGAGGAGATTCAACAACGACCATTTGAAGACGTCGCCAAAGAGCAACTAGTTCCAAGGGAGGAGAAAGACCATCTGGTCGACGTATGTTACAAAAATGCGGAAAGAGGGACATATCACCCCAAACCGCCCACAACAGCTTTTAAGGTATGCTATAATTGTGGAAAAGAAGGACATATCGCTCGAGATTTTACGGTATCGAAATCCAGTCCAACGGGAATGGTGACTCAAAAGGATGTCCTAGAAAAGTCAAAGACAACGATTCCTGGAAGAGCGTTTGTCCTGACTCGTCAAAATGCGAGGAACCCGAACGAAGTTAGCACGGGTTAGTTAATTATAAATTCTTGCGAAGTTTATACCTTACTAGATACCGGTTCTACCCATTCTTTTATCTCTCTTGCTTGCGCTCAACGTTTGAACTTGACTACGGAGAAATTAGACTTTGACCTATCTGTGGAGACTCCGTTAGGAGAAACTTTCATTACATCCGTTGTTTAGAAATCTTGCTTGATTCAGGTTGGCACTATCACCTTACCTGTTAACCTTATTTCTATAGAGATATTTGCTTTTGATGTGATTTTAAGGTTAACTACTCATCATGCCGAAATTGATTACTTTCGTAAGGTTGTTAGTTTTCATATTCCTAAGCAACCTGTTACTCGAATTCAAGCAATCAAACCATTGTAGTCAAACATTTTCATATCAAGCCATGAAGTCATTCGTTTATTATGGATGTCAAGTTTTCTTAGTCCATGTTATGGATTTGAATAAAGACACGCCGATTTGAATAATATTCCCGTTGTTATTGATTTTTCCCGACGTATTTCAAGAATTTCTTGGTTTACTCCCAAAGATCGATATTAAATTTTGTATCGACTTTGAACCCCAGACAAAACTCATTTCTAAAATCTCATATCGAATGGCTCCTATTGAACTTCGTGAGTTAAAAATTCAACTATAGAATTTGGTACCGAGCCTTTATCTGGTGACTTCCTTTGTGGAATGCACCAAGCGCATTCTCCGTAGGGGACACCATATTCATGCGATAGTAAACCGATAGGTGTCATTGTAACGTGCTATCCAAGGTTGGGATATGAGTCACGATTGAGAACAACCTAAGTCTCAGTAATCTAAATACGTAGCTTTCTAGGCTTAGTTGGTTATTATCGGAGATTCGTTGAAGGATATTCTCTAATCGCTATTCCATTAACGAAATGACGACTCGTAGAGATACAAAATTCGAATGGAGCAAGGAATGTGGGAAGAGCTTCAAGAACTCAAGAGGAGACTCATTTCAAAGATATGTTCGACCATGCCATCCTCGGAAAAGTGAACGTGGTAGCCGACGTGTTGAGTAGAAGATCGTATATACAGTACGAAAGTACGATATTGTCAAAGACTCATTTCAATAATTTACAAATAATAGAGATGGAGATGAAAACTCTAGTTACCCACGTGATGATATACTGGTATAATCGATTTTAATCGATAAAGTTAAAGTCGCTCAAGCTACACACCGGAGTCGATGAATTTGAAGAAGGAGGTGCAAGAAGTTGTTATTTCAAAAGCGAGAGAATCGGTGAGGTGAGGAAAGCTCAAACCTTCGATTTATTAATCCATTTAAAATTCTCGATCGAATAGGAATCGTGGCCTATAGACTCGCTTTTACCGCCAAGTATGACGCGTGTTCATAACGTTTTTCACGATCGATGTTACGTAAATATGTGAACGAACCGAACCACGCTATTGAAAGTTAGAACCGGGACGAGATAGCCAAGACTTAACGTATGAAGAGGTACCTGCTCTAGATTTTGGATAGGAAGGAGCATGTCCCTACGTCGACGAAGGTCATACCACAAGTTAAAGTTTTGTGGAGAAACCATGCTATTGAGGAAATGACACGGGAGTTGGAAACGGAAATGAAAGCGAGGTATTCTCATCTTTTCAAACACCAGTACGACGCCAATTTCGAGGACCTAAATTTCATAAGGAGGGAGGTTGTAAGACCCCAAATTATTAATAAATGAAATTTATTTTCCTCTATTTATTATTTTGAAATAGTAAGGGTCGATTTGATTAATGTGGATAGTTATGGATAAAATACGCAAATATTTTGAATAAGCAAGTGGTTATAAAATATTCATTATCATTTGGGAATATTCGTTTGGTCGTGGAATATTTCATATTATTTGGGAATATTCGTGACGACTACCATCTTTTGTGGGCCCCATAACGGAAAGCGATTGGATGAAGAAAACGACAAATATAAGTTGTTTATAAATAACAACAGTAGTTGTTACTGTTAATATCTTGTTGGAATACCCGGTGGTTAAAACACACTAATACGCTGTTGTTGAACAAGAAGACGCAGTATTGCACCAATTATTGATTCTTACGTGAAGGCATTACTCAATAATTGTTACAAAGAATTCTTGCTCAAAGATTTTATTTTATTGATTCAATAATCACGCATTGATATTTTATATTATTCGTTGTTTCAATAAATTGTCATTACACAAGATTTTTTATTATCGAAGCAATAATTCATATTATCTGAATAATATTATTAGATAGCATTATTGGCAATGTCTAGAAAGTTACATCTAAGGAGAGGTTTGGTCACCTAATCATAGCGCCAAGAAGAAGAAATTCTTATTGGAAAGCCCCCTCTTTCCTGGGAACTGCCTAGTTGTCAATATTGTGATTTTGTAATATTATTTGTGAATAATTAATTATTGATTCATATAATGAGGAAAATATTGATTTTATGTGGATATAGATGGAGAAAAATTTTAAAATGACAATTGTTGAAAATTAATATTTTATCTTTTTCTGATAAAATAATTCATTTAAATATATTATTTTAATAATATATTAACGATGATATTTTTACAATGAATGTGGGATATATGAGTATATGAGGAGGAAGAGTATTTTTGTTGCATTAAATGATTAACACATGTTTTGTGTGTCGGTGGACCCCATTTCTTGACTGAAATTTGATTATAGCCTGTAAAATTATCCGTATGTGGTTTTCGGTCAATTTATGTTTGGAATTTGGAAAAACTTTCTTCTGCAAAGTTGTAGAGAACTGAATTTCCTATAAAAAGTCGCGAGATTCGAATTTTCTGACAAAAGGGCTATTTATTATGAATTATTGAAGTTTTGGAGTTCCGAAATAATTGATTTTTGGGAGTTTTAATTAATTATTTTGAGAAAAACGTTTTTGGTGAGTTTGTGAACCTCATTTAACATGTGCTATGGCTGAAATCAGATTTCAAAGGTGGGCTAAGGAATTTTGTTTATAAATAATATTATTATATTCAATTTTCTACTTTGGTGTTCTAAAGATTTTCCTATAAATAGGAGCTTAGGTTAGAATTGAAAATCACACCGTAAATCAAGTTTTCTCTCTATATTATCGAGTATATTCTTGTGAGTATTTTGAGTATACTTTGAGTATTGCTATACGATGCAAGTTCAAGTCATAGCCTATATCCTGTTTCAACTAAGCAATTGTCTTTGAGGTAAGGGATGTTATTTTCTTCTCAAATGATATTATTTCTCCAATATCATTATCTTTGAAATATTGGTTGGAACTTTTATCAAATTTGGAACTTTTTCATGTCGAGGTTACTATTCATGAGTTATTATTCACGAGTTACTATTCATGAGTTACTATTCATGAAGTTACTATTCACGAGTACTATTCATGAAGCGTGAAGATGTTTTTTTTGTGGAATTTCTATCTTTTGGTGTCTGAGTTACTATTCACGATACAAGACTATTCACGATATCTTGACTATTCAATTTAAAAATGAAAATTTTTTTTTTCGTCTAAAATATCTATTCGGATACTAGCTTTGATTGTATCCATGTTTTGATCATTCTTGAATTTTACACCCTATGATTATTTTTGAGGTATTTTTGGACGTGGATAAAACAAAGTACTAATCCTTAATCCTTAATCCTTGTCATTTTGTTTCACTGGATTCGTTTCTTTAAAAATATTTTTCATCATCTTCAGTCTTAAATGATGATATTATGGAATATCTTTGGCCTGTAGTGCAAAGATGAATGATTTCTGAAGAATATCTTTGGCCGTAGTGCAAAGATGAACAGGTGTTTAGATGAACATGACTAATCGATGAATATCTTTGGCTCAGTAGTGCAAAGATGAATATTTGATTCAGATATATATTGATTGATGTTACAGGATAAAATATCGACGATGAAATTTTAAATTCATATATAGAAGATAGTAGTTTGCATTCTCTACTTAACTCTTCTAATGAATTGTTGTTTTCATCATTGTTGTTGATTTAAAAACCGGTTTGTCTATTGTATTCTATTAGATTTTTCCTCGTTGAAGACTAACGATAATTTGTTGTATATTATCTTAGTCATAATATTCCTTCATTGGGCTAGTTGAGCTCACCCTTTTCCTTGTTGTTCCACTTTTTCTTCTCGGGGAGGCGAGAATGTAGCGTAGTACTAGTCTGGGGTATGGAATGAAGGTTCTAGAGAGAGTTGTTTAGTAGTCCTCACCATTTTTTGTAAAATAATGTATCAATAATTATGATGGGGATTTATTTGCGTGTGGATATTGTCTAGATGGCAATATCTCGTATTTAAACTCACAGTTTATATGTTGTAATAATAAAGTTGTAGTTATTTCTGTACCATGTATTTGGCGACTCAGAATGGGTTGGATGGAATGGACCTATTTTGGGGGCGTCACAGCTTGAGCCAACGTCTTTGGCGCATTATTTGTTCATTTTGGTTGAAGAAATATTTAAGGGTTGAAGAAATGGGTTTTGTACTAAGTTCAATACAAAATTTGATTTAACGCTCTAGGGGTAGGCTAAGAAGTCTTCAAGAATTCGTCAGGAAATTTATTAACGATAGAAATATCATTTAAAAACTGTGACTCTAATCCAAGACTTGGATAGCACGTGAAATGAAGGTTTCTCCTAACGAAGTTTCAATCGATAAGTCAAAGTCTAACTTCTCTAGAGTTAAATTTAAACATTTAGCGCAAGCAAGAGAGATAAAATAATGGGTAGAACCGGTATCTAATAATGTATAAACTTCGCTAGAATTTATAATTAACTAACCCGTGCTAACTTTGTTCGGGTTACTCGCTTTTTGAGAAGTCACAAAAAACGCTCTTCCTGAAACCACCGACTTTGTTTTGTCCGTATCCGCCTTTGGTGCCACCGTCCCATTTGGACTTGACTTTGGTGCACGATAAAAATCCTGCTAGGTGACCTTCTTTTCCACAATTGTAACATGCTTTTGTCGCATCACGCATTTGGACCGATATATCCCTTCCCTCCGCATTTGAAGCATACAATTGGTGGTCGTTCTGATTCTTTGAAAATGGGTGTTGGTGCTGCTGTCTTTCCATCGTTGTTGAACCTTCTCTTCTTGAAATCTCCACTCCTATTATCTTGGCCACAATTACCACCGAAGTGGTTACCATTCTTGGCATGATAATTTCCCCCACGATGGTTATCATTGTTCCGATGGCCATTGCCACCAGTACGATCATTATCGTGTTGTTGGTTGTTATCTTTTGGTGGTGCTAACTCATTATCGCGCTCCAATAACTGAGCCCTATTCACAACATCTGAATATAAACAAAGTTTGTGAGAAATGAGGTATTGACGTATATCGGGTTTCAAACATCTTAGAAACATTCGCGTCATTAGCTCCTCATTATCGACCAAATGGGATGCAAATTAGGATAACTCCGCAAATTTAGCTTCGTATTGCGACACGGTCATATTGTTTTTCTCCAACTTGATGAACTCCATCTCCTTCATGTGACGAATACTTTTGGGAAAGTACACGTCGTTGAACAACTCTTGGAACTTCTCCCAAGACATCTTGAGAAAAGGCCAGTCGAGTAACGCGTTTCTGATTTCCACTAGTAATCGCCTCTTCACGCAACATAAAGGTGGCAAGGAACCTTTTGCTCTCTGAGCATCCCAAGACATCAAATATCTTGGTGATCTCGCTTTAACCACGCCTCGCCTTTAAGTGGTTCGGCTTTCCCAAAAACTCCGTAGCCCTAGCTCCTTGAATCGCTTAAGCAAATGACCAAGTGGGTTGCCATTGTTTCCACCTGCATTATGAACAGGAGTCTCTCTCGCCTGATGTTGCATGAATTGCATAAAGCCTCTGAACATCCCATCGTTCATCATTTGATCGGTGTTGTTATTTACTTGAGGATTATTGTCTTCCTGTTGCACATTATCCTGGGTATTGATCGTTGGTGACTCAACGGTCTCATGTGCTTCATTGTTGATCTCAACATTTTCAGATGTCATTTTCAAACACTGTCACAAAACAAGGGTTAATTGACATATCACATATTATCCCTATACTCTTACCGACCAATTAATTACCAAATAAACTTAGGTAGGTCATACTAGCGAAGGAATTTGTCGTCTCTCCCCTCCTAGTTCTTATCTCACATCTTAGCCAGGGATCATATCCCTAAGCTTTGATACCAACTGTGACGCCCCCAAAACAAGTATACATCACCCATCTTGGGTTGCCAGAAAATACATGGTACAGAATACAAATACAAACTTAATTATACAACAGTCGTGTAATATACGACAAAACATAGCTGAGAGTTTTAACAGGAATTTTGCCTTCTAGACAATATCCACTCTCAAAGGAGTCCTCATTATATTTACTATCACACTATTTAACAGAATAGTGAGGACTACTAATGCTATCATCTGGACTGTCACTCCGTTCCCCGACTCGTCCCAACTATATTCTCATTTTCAAGAGAACAAAGGAAAGAAAGGGTGAGCTCAACTAGCAAGTAAGTAAGAAATATTATGACGAAGATAATGCAGAATAAATTATCATTAGTCTTCAACAATGTTAAACTGATAAAATACAATAGACATCAAGTTTAACTGCAGCGGAATAAGCAATCCATTAGAAGAGTCAAGTAGAGCATGATATCTACTATCTTCTATGATTTAAAATGTTTTCATCAATTTTTATCGCTGAGACTCAGCTTAATAAATAAACTACAACATCGAATCATCCCTGCACTACGGGCCAAGGATATTCATTAAATCATCAATGGTCATGACTATATCGAATAATCCTTGGTCATAATTGTAAGACCCCAACTTATTATTAATGAAATTTAATTTTCTCTATTTTGAAATAGTAAGAGTTGATTTGATTAATGTGGATAGTTATGGGTAAAATACGCAAATATTTCGAATAAGCAAGTGGTTATAAAATATTCATTGTTGTTCGAGAATATTCGTTTTGGTCGTGGAATATTCTTGTCGCTTGGGAATATTAAATGCGACGATCACGATCTTTTTTGTGGGCCCCATAATGTAAAGCGATTGGATGAAGAAAACGACAAATATAAGTTGTTTAAAAATAACTACAGAAGTTGTTATTCAGTTAATATCGTTAAAATACTCTTGTGGTTAAAACACAAGAAGAGCACTGCGGTATTGCACCAATTATTGATTCTTACGTAAGAAGGCACTACTCAATAATGGTTCTGATAATTCTTTATTCAATTATTTTATTTTATTGATTTAATAATTCTTTGCGTTGATATTTTATATTGTCGTTGTTTCAATAAATTGTCATTACACAAGATTTTTCATTATCGAAGCAATAATACATATTATCCGAATAATATTATTAGATAACATTATTGGCAATGTCTAGAAAAGTTCATTTAAGGAGAGGTTTGGTCACCTAATTGCGCGCCAAGAAGGAGAAATTCTTATTGGAAAGCCCCCCTCTTTCGTAGAACCGCACGGTCATCAATATTGTGATTCGTAATATTATTTGTGAATAATTAATTATTGATTCATATGATGAGGAAAATATTAATTTTATGTGGATATAGATGGAGAAAATTTTTAATGTGACAATTGTTGAAAATTAAAATTTTATCTTTTTCTGATAAAATAATTCATTTAAATATATTATTATATTTTAATAATATAATAATGGTGATATTTTTACAACGAATGTGGGATATATGAGTATACGAGGAGGAAGAGTATTTTTGTTGCAATAAATGTTTAAAACATGTTAAACATGTCGGCGGACCCCATTTACTGACTGAAGTTTGATTATAGCTTGTAAAATCGCCCGTTTGTGAATTTCGGTCAATTTCTATTTGGAATTTGGTAAAACTTTCTTCTGCAAAGTTGTAGAGAATTGAATTTCCTATAAAAAGTCGCGAGATTCGAATTTTCTGATAAAAGGGCTATTTATAATGAATTATTGAAGTTCTGAAGCTCCGAAATAATTGATTTTTGGAAGTTTTAATTATTTATTTTATGAAAAATGTTTTTTTTCTTACTTTTCTAGAAGGTGGCATGTGGGAAATGCTAGGAGCTGAATTCTAAAGTGGGTGATGAATTTGATATATATATATATATATATATATATTAATTTATTAAATTTTTCGCTTTGGTGTTCTCAAAGATTTTCCTATAAATAGGTGCTTAGGTTAGAATTGAAAATCACATTTAAACTCAAGTTTTTCTCTCTATATTATCGAGCGTATTCTTGTGAGTATTTTGAGTATATTTTGAGTATTGCTATACGGTGCAAGTTCAAGTCATAGCCTATATCAGGTGTTTCAAACTAAATCTTGTCTTTGTGAGGTAAGGGATATTATTTTTTTCGTAATGATATTATTTCTTCAATATCATTATCTTTGAAATATTGATCTCAAGTTTTATCAAATTTGGAACTTTTGGTGTCGGAGTTACTATTCACATTATCTGGATTTATTCATACGACACTATTTACTTCTGAATCTAAGACTATTCATCGAAAAATGAAAATTTTCCTTTTCTTCCAAAATATCTATACGGATACTAGCTTTGATTGTATCCATGTTTTGATCATTCTTGAATTTTACACCACTATGATTATTTTTGAGGTATTGTTGGACATGGATAAAACAAAGTACTAATCCTTAATCCTTAATCCTTGTCATTTTGTTTCTTTGGATTCGTTTCTTTAAAAATATTTTCATCATCCTTAGTCTTAAATGATGATATTATTGAATATCTTTTGCTGTAGTGCAAAGATGAATGATTTCGATGAATATCTTTGGTCCAGTAGTGCAAAGATGAGCAGTGTTTAGATGAACATGACTAATGATGAATATCTTTGGCTCAGAAAGTGCAAAGATGAATATTTGATTCCGGATGTATATTGATTGATGTTACTGAGGGATAAAAGATGAGCGACGAACTTTTAAATTCATACATAGAAGATAGTAGTTTGCATTCTCTACTTAACTCTTCTAATGAATTATTATTTTCGCTACGAATATTGGTTTAAAACTTGTTGTCTATTGTATTCTATTAGTTTTTTTTCCTGTTGAAGACTAATGATAATTTGTTGTATATTATCTTAGTCATGTTATTCTTTACTGGGCTAGTTGAGCTCACCTTTTTCCTTGTTGTTCCATTTTTCTTCTCAAGAGGCGAGAATGTAGCGAGTACTAGTCGGGGTATGGAAGGAAGGTTCTAGAGAGAGTTGTTTAGTAGTCCTCACCATTTTTGTAAAATAATGTATCAATAATTATGATGGGGATTTATTTGCGTGTGGATATTGTCAGATGGCAATATCTCGTATTTAAACTCATGATTTATATGTTGTAATAATAAAGTTGTAGTTATTTATGTTCCATGTATTGACAACTCGTAATGGGTGATGTATACCTATTTTGGGGCGTCACAGTTGGTATCGAGCTTAGGATATGATCTCTAGCGGAGATCGGGAATAGAACTAGGAGGGAGAGGCGAGTAAATCCTTCGCTAGTGTGTCCTACCTAAGCTTATTTGTTAGTTGGTCGGTATATAGGGATATTATGTGATATATTGATTTCCTTAATTAACCCTTGTTTTTATGACAAAGATTTGTGAATGTCGATCGAGAATATTAACAATGGAAATGAGACCGTGGAGACGCTCAGTACTCACCAACGAGGAGAACGTAAACAGGGTGGCAATGTTCCTCCTGTGAACAACACCACCGGCAGATGATGAACGAGGGGATATTTAGAAGCTTTTGCAGTTCATGCAAAATAAGACGAGGGAGACTCGTGTTCAAAATACGAGGAGGAAATGATAGCAATTCACGGGTTTAATAAATGCAAGCGCTTCAAAGAGTTGGGACCACGAATTTAAGGAAAGCCGATCCGATCATGGTGGAAACATGGGTCAAGCAAATTACCAAGATATTCGATGTCTTGGGATGCACGGAGAACAGAAGGTTCCATTCGCCACCTTTATGTTCCGTGGCGAAGGCGTATACATCGGTGGGAGTGCGTGAAGCGTATACATCCACCCTTTTCAAAGATGTCTTGGGAGACGTTTCAGAAACTATTTAATGACAAATACTTTCCGAAAGTGTTCAAATATATGAAGGAAGTGGAGTTCATCGATTAGAACAAAACAACATGACGGTGTCTCGAGACGAGGCAAAGTTTGCAGAGTTATCCAGTTTACACCTCATTTTGGTGGAGAATGAGGCGTATGACGCGGATGTTTCGAGAGGTTTGAAACCCTAAGATACGACAATATCTCATTTCTCATAAATTTTCTCTCTATTCAGGATGTTGTTAATGAGGGCTCAATTGTTAGAGCGAGATAATGAGTATGTTCAACCAAGGACCATAACCAGGATCATACCGGAGATAGCGGTCAGCGTAATAACGATAACCGGTGCAGAGAAAGAAATAGAGCGGACAAAATGGTAACCACTCTGGTGGTAATCATGGCCATGAAAATAGAAGAAGCGAGTCGGGAGGAGATTTTAAAAAGGAGATTTAACAACGACCATGTGAAGACGACAATCTAAGAAGAATCGGTTCTAAAGGAGGAGAACGACCACCGGTATATATACTATAAATGCGGGAAAGAGGGACATATCGCTCGAGATTATGCAGAGAAGCGAAACCTAGTTCAATGGGGACGGTGACTCAAAAAGATCGTCTCGAGAAAAGTCAAAGTCAACGATTCCCCGGAAGAGCGTTTGTTGTATTTGGTCAAAATGCGAGGAACCCAAACGAGGTGATCACGGGTAAGCTATTTATAAATTCTTGCGAAGTTTATACCTTACTTGATCACCGGTGCTACCCATTCATTTATCTCTCCTGCTTGTGCTCAACGCTTAAACTTGACTCAGGAGAAATTAGACTTTGACCTATCTCGTGGAAACTCCGTTAGGGAGAAACTTTCATCACATCCATTGTTTATAAATATTGTTTGATTCAAGTTGGCACCATCACCTTACTCATTGACCTTATCTCTTTAAAGATACTTGCTTTTGATGTGATTTTAGGATTTTGATTGGTTAACTACTCATCATGCCAAAATTGATTGTTTTCGTAAGGTTGTTAGTTTTCATATTCCTAACCAACTGTTGTATTTAATTCAAGCAACTAAACCATTAAAATCAATCATCATCATATCTAATCATAAAGCTATTCGTTTATTGAAAAACGGATGTCAAGCTTTCTTAGCCCATGTTATGGATTTGAATAAAGACACGCCAAATTTGAATAATATTCTGTTGTTATTGACTTTCCCGACGTATTTCTGAAGAACTTCCTGGCCTACCCCGTAACGTGAAGTTGAATTCTTTATTGATCTTAAACCCGTACAAAGCCCATTTCTAAAACCCCATATTGAATGGCTCTATTGAACTTGGAGTTAAAGGTCCAACTATGAGAATTGTTGGACATCGGTTTCATTCGCCCCTAGTACATCTCCTTGGGGTGCTCCTGTTTTATTCGTAAAGAAGAAAGAGCATCGGAGTATGCGATTTTGTATTAACTATCGGAATTGAACCATGTCACCATCAAGAATAGGTATCCTCTACCTCGTATTGATGACTTGTTTGACCGATTTGCAAGGCACAATTCTTTTTCAAAATCGATCTTCATTCGGATATCATCATTTGAAGATTAGGCGAGGATATTCCAAAGATCGCTTTAGAACTCGAGACGGGCATTATGAATTCTTAGTCATGTCTTTCGGATTGACTAATGCTCTCCTGCTGGCTTTCATGGATATGATGAACCGAGTATTTAAGGAATATTTAGATCAGTTCGTTGTTGTTTTTATTGATGACATCCTCATATATTCCAAAAGTCGTGAAGATCATGAGCACCATTTGAAGCTGGTACTCCAAAGGCTTCGTGAAAACAAACTATATGCCAAATTAAAGAAATGTGAGTTCTGGCTTGAGGAAGTAGCATTCCTTGGGCACGTGGTGTCGAAACGTGGAGTATCTGTTGATCCGACGAAGATTGTAGCAATACAAAGTTAGGAGCAACCGAAGTCGGTGACAGAAGTACGTAGCTTTTTGGGCTTAGCTGGTTATTATCGGAGATTCGTGGAAGGGTTTTCTCGAATCGCTACTCCATTAACCCAGCTAACTCGGAAGGATACAAAATTCGTTTGGAGCGAAGAATGCGAGAAGAGTTTCCAAGAGCTTAAGAGGAGACTTATTTCGCAATTTTGTTCTAACAATACCATCTGGTTCGGATGGATTTGTTATCTACAGCGATGCTTCAGGCAAAGGGTTAGGATGTGTTCTCATGCAACGTGGGAAAGTCATAGCCTATGCCTCGCGACAATCTGTATTTAAACTCACAGTTTATATGTTGTAATAATAAAGTTGTAGTTATTTCTGTACCATGTATTGACAACTCAGAATGGGTGATGTATACCTATTTTGGGGGCGTCACAATAATCATATAAAAAATTGTCCATCAATGCACTACAGGCAACTGAGGACTTTTACAACATCATTTACAACATTACAAGTTATGATTATACCGAATGATCCCTGGTCATAATCATACCAAGTCCATCTATGCACGTAAGCCAAAGATGACTTTCATCACAATATAAGCATGTGGATGATGACAATGATATAAGCATTAATCAAACGAAAACAAGGATAAATATTAAAGACTTTAAATTTATCCAAATATTATCAATCACTTAATAAACTCATCATCTAATATTATTAATATTATAACAATATTTTAATCACTTCTTAAACTTATAAACAATTTATTTCAATTGTTTATACTTTTTACCAAATAATGCATTTAATCATTCAAAATGCCATACTCATAAGATTTCATCACCAATGATCAAATCCTCATCAAAAATCAGATATACCCTATATAGGATTCTCATGCCATAAAATCCTATTTTCCAATTTTGTTACTTCACATAACATATTTAATTCATTTACTCATAACTAGTTCATTTTCATGAAAATACCAAATCGGTCAAAAATATTTCTTTTCCGGGATTTAGCAGAATATAGTCCCATATTGAACATATATTTTTCTCAAAATTTTTAAAATTCAATTACTATTTTTCATATGGCCAAAACTGCCGAATATTTAGATATTTATCATAAATTGTACTTTTGTCCAAAAATTCCAAAATTTACAGGGTATACTCCTGTTATATACATGTACTCCCAATAAAAATTTCACCAATTTTGCAGTTAACCACAAAGAGTTATAAGGGTTTACTTTTAAAATAGTCTTTTCCCATAAATCCATAACTCTTAATCTATACATCCAAAAATCATCATCTTTGGACACAATATAGAAAACTCATCAAATTATCATTTCAAATTTTTCCAGAATTTTTGAGGGTCAGAAAAATTACAAAACTGCAAATGGATTTTCACCCGCCATGCGGTAATCCACGAAAACAGATCATTTCCACAATTTAATAAGGAATGCATACAAAGGATCATTCACCATGCATGTGGTAATCCACATGATAAAGTTATTCCAATGTAATAATAAAGAATGGAATAATGTAAGAATTTACCATGTATGCGATGGACCACACGCATGTGTTATTCTCAATGAGAATAATAAAGAATGGAACTGTGTCACGCCGTAAACCGCATGCATGAGGATATTCCAAATGTAATAATAAAGAATGGAACCCGTGTAATACGTAAACCGCATGACGGGATATTTCAATGTAATAATAAATAATGGAACTGTGTCATGCGTAAACCGCATGCATGAGGATATTCCAAATGAATAATAAAGAATGGAATAACAACAGAATTCACCGTGCATGCGATAGAGCCTTACAGATAGGTTATTCCAACGAGTAATAATAAAGAATAGAATAATGTAAGAATTTCACCACGTAAGTGATGCGTAGCATGTAAAAGTTATTCCAATATAATAATAAGGAATGGAATAACAATAGCTCTCTTCAGAATACAAAAGAAATAATACTCCTTACCTTAGAAGAAACCGGATATTAGAATAGTGAGGTAGTGAGATTTCTCTTCTTTCTCTCTATAATTTATCTCTATAATAATTGCTCTAAAGCTTTTAGTGAATTGGTGAGAAATGAAGGAAGAATGAGCTTCTATTTATAGAAAAATATAGTTTCGATAATTGCACGCGTTTTGGGGTTGAAATATTACAAGACAATACCTCCAACTTTTCTTTCATTTTTAATTTAGTCCTGCAAGTATTATCAAACTTGCACCACCTCCCCTAATAGTAAATAATGTGAATCAATAGTTCAATCATGTGAATCAATAGTTATAATCATGTGAAAATATGAATTACAGTAATAGTAACTCCACTTATACCTCCATTTTAACTTAGTCATGCAAGTATTATCAATCTTGCACCAACTCCCCTAATAATACAAGAATGTGATTCAATAGTACACACATGTGAACAAATAGTTATATAAGCATGTGAATTAGTAGCAATTAATTGCTCATTTATCCGATTAATTACCCGATTTATCAATATAACCCCCAGACATCAATTATCATCGGAATAGATGTCGATTTTAACTAATACTAATGATCCCAACACAATGGAACTATCAAATTCATCTTTAATCAACACGAACTTATTCATCATTAATATTATAACTCACAATATTTAACAACCAGGTCGTTCCCAGGAAAGAGGGGGCTTTCCGATAAGGATTTCTCTTTATTGGCGCGCAATTAGATGACCAAACCTCTCCTTGAATAAACTTCTAAACATTATAAATATTGCAATTTAATAATATAAATAACTTTGTCGTCTCAATTATTGATTTAATAATATAACATATTATGCAGATGATACTGTGACTATAATTGAATCAATAATATGAGATATATGATGCAGTAATTACTGTAGCAATAATTGAGTAACTGAGTGACTTCTTACATAAGCATCAATAATCAATACCGTGTACTACTATGCAACCACGTGTATTACTATACTTTTACTACCGGGTAGTTCAACAGTTTTAACGGTAACACTTTCGCCGTTATTTTTATAAAAAGATAATTCTGTCGTTTTCTAGCTACGACAATACTTTCGTTGTGGGGTCCACCAAGAATATTTTATAACAACTTGCATACTTTGCAAAAATTTTCACATATCACCCTTAACTCTAACCTTTTATCAATTTAACCATTTACGAAATAAAATAATAATTATAAGAAAATTGAATATTTTTATTTCATAAAATTCGGGGTCTTACAATTAATGCTTATGTACTATTTGATTCGGGTGCTACGTGTTCATTTATATCTGATGAATTTGCTCAGAACTTAGATTTGCCTCAGGAAGAATTAGAATTTCCTTTAAGCATAGAGATTGCGAATAGGGAAGTGATTCCTATTAGATTTATATATAAGAATTGTAAAGTGGTCATAAAGGGTCAAGAGATGATGATAGACTTGATACCAATTAGACTTGGTGAGTTTAATGTTATACTGGGAATGGATTGGTTATTCAATTACGGAGCAGTAATTCATTGCCAAAGGAAGTGTGTTAACCTTATGACTCCGTCAAAGGTTGTGTTCTTTGGTAGCAAGTCACCTCGACAAGCAAGTTGTCAGACGGTGATGCAAGCCAAGAAGTTGTTGAAACAAGGATGTGTAGGATATTTAGCCTACATAGTCGATACACAGAAGAAGAGTGCGAAGCTAGAAGAGATACCGATCATAAGAGATTTTGCAAACGCATTTCCAGATGATTTGTCGGGTCTTCCGCCGGATCGACAAATTGAATTCGTGATTGATTTACTACCAAGAATGGCCTCGATATCTAAGGCACCATATAGAATGGCCCCGGTAGAGATGAAAGAGTTAATGGTACAGTTGTAAGAATTGCTCGACAAGAAGTATATTCAGCCGACTGTGTCGCCATGGGGAGCACCGGTGTTGTTTGTTAAGAATAAAGACGAATCGATGCGGCTCTACATTGATTACTAAGAATTGAATAAGGTCACGATTAAAAATAAGTATCCATTGCCTAGAATCGATGACCTGTTTGATCAGTTGAAGGGAGCGAGATATTTCTCGAAGATAGACCTGAGAAGTGGTTATCATCAGTTGAAGGTGAGGCCGGAGGATGTACCAAAATACAGCGCTCGTAATCCCTGGGTATGGTCATTACGAGTTCCTGGTTATGTCTTTTGGTTTAACCAACGCACCTGCAGCGTTCATGGCCTTGATGAACAGGGTGTTTAAACCATTCTTAGACAAATTAGTGGTGGTGTTTATTGATGATATATTGGTATATTCCAAAACCAAGGAGGAACATGTGGAACACTTGAGATTGACATTGGAGACGTTGAGAAAAGAGAAGTTGTACGCTAAGTTCTCAAAATGTGAATTTCGGTTGGAACGTGTGCAGTTTCTCGGACATGTTATTGATAAGGACGGAATTTCGGTAGATCCATCAAAGGTTGAAGCTGTAATAAATTGGGATCAGCCGAAGACACCGTCAGAAGTGAGGAGTTTCTTAGGATTGACAGGTTACTACAGACGTTTCATTCAAGACTTTTCCAAGATCGCGACTTCGTTGACGAACTTAACTAGGAAGGCGGTTAAGTTTGTTTGGACAGAGAAGTGCAAGGAGAGTTTTCAAGAATTGAAGAAGAGGTTGAGTTCAGCACCTGTGTTGTCATTGCCTAATGATACAGGAAATTTTGTGGTGTATAGTGATGCATCGCATAAAGGACTAGGTTGTGTGCTTATGCAGAACGGAAGAGTTATTACGTATGCATCACGTCAATTGAAAGATTACGAGAAAGGGTATCTAACTTATGATTTAGAGTTGGCGGCGGTGGTATTTGCCCTGAAAATTTGGAGACATTATCTTTATGGAGAGAGGTGTGAGATATATACTGACCATAAAATTCTGAAATATATCTTTACACAAAAAGACTTGAACATGTGACAAAGAAGATGGTTGGAGCTGATCAAAGATTATGACTGTGAGATTTTCTATCATCCCGGAAAGGCAAATGTTGTTGTTGATGCTTTTAGTAGAAAGGAACGAGAGAAGTTAATGTTGTTAACTACTCAGGAGAAGTTAGTGTCGGAAATGGCTAAGATGGAGTTGGAAATTAAATATCCCATAGAATCTGATGAAAAGTTGTTCCAGATGGGAAATAGTTCAACGTTGGTGGATAAAGTGAGAAATGCACAACTTCATGATGAAGACTGCAAAAAAATTAAACAAAGAATATCTGAAGGTGAGGAAAATAAATTCAAAATTGATTCAGAAGGGTTACTTTAGTTCGAAGGGAGAATTTGGGTTCCGCCAGTACCAGAAGTTAAAGAAGAAATTTTGAGAGAAGCTCACAACTCAAGATATTCGATTTACCTTGGGAGTACAAAGATGTACCAGGATCTTAGACATCATTTTTGGAAGCCGAATATGAAGAGGGATGTGTCTGAGTGTGTGGAGAAATGCTTAACTTGTCAGAAAGTTGAAGCTGAACATCAAAGGCCAAGCGGATTGTTACAACCGTTGGAGATACCAGAGTGGAAATGGGAACATATCACAATGGATTTTGTGGTAGGTCTTCCAATGACCCAATAAGGTTAAGATGCCATTTGGGTGATTGTTGATCGACTAACGAAGTCTGCACACTTTTTGCCAATCAAGCTTCAATTTACCCTAGATCGGTTAGCAAAACTGTATGTGAAGGAAATTGTGTCAAGACATGGTGTACCTGTGTCCATTGTATCAAATAGAGATCCACGTTTCACATCTAATTTCTGGAAACGACTACAAGAGTGCTTGGGGACACAGCTGAGAATGAGCACAGCGTACCATCCTCAAATCGATGGACAGAGTGAGAGAACCGTCCAAACACTAAAAGATATGTTCAGAGCATGTATCATGGATTTCAAGGAAAATTGGGATGACCATCTACCATTGGTAGAATTTGCTTGTAATAATAGTTATCACGCAGTATTGGCATGCCGCCTTACGAAGCATTATACCGCAGGAAATACAGAACTCTGTTATACTGGATGAAGTATGTGAATGTCAGCTATTGGGTCCAGAATTGGTACAACAGACTGTCGAGATAATCAAGGTTATTCGAGCGAGATTGATCATAGCACAAGATAGATAGAAGAAATATGTCGATCAGCATCAGCAAAATAGAGAATTTGATGTCGGTAGTTCTGTTTTCTTGAAAGTGTCGCCCTGGAAGGGGAAAATTCGGTTTGGCAAGAAGGGGAAATTTAGCCCTGGATTTATATGACCTTTCGAAGTGCTTCGACGAGTTGGTGAAGTGGCGTACGAGGTAGCTTTACCTCCGGAGTTGGAACATATTCATAATATTTTCCATATATCGGTATTAAGGTCATATAAGCCTGACTATAAACATGTTATAGAATATGAGCCCTTATAGTTTGAGAAAGATTTGTCATATGAAGAAGTCCCTATGCAAATTGTTGACAAAAAAAAGCAAGTACTAAGGAATAAGGTGATACCTTCTGTTAAGGTAATCTGGAGAAACCACAATGCTGAGGAAGCTACATGGGAGCTTGAAAGCGTTATGATGAAGAATTATCCTCAGTTATTTGCTTGATTCAGATAGCGATTCGGGGATGTAATCTTGTTAAGAGAGGAAGAATGTAACGAATAAATTTTTCGAGTTGTGATTCTGGGGACAGAATCCTTTTATGGAGGGAAGGATGTAACGATCGAGAAATTTGTAATTTAATTTAAATATTTATTGAATTAAATAAATATTTTAAATAATTTATTTATTGAGAAAAAAATAAATAATTGATGAATTATGGTGAATTAATTTGGTAACTAAATTAATTAATGTTAACTAAATTGAGTAATGATAATTTTATCTGAAGGATTTAATATAAGAAAATAATTAAATTAAATCAATTGCTTAATATTTAAGAAGATAATTAAATTAAGTGCATTGTTTAATTGAAAGGAAATAAATTAATTAAATAAAGTGATGCTTCTAATTTATTAATTAAATTAGATATATAATTATTTATTAATTATAAGTATAATGATAATAAGATTTTTATTATTATTATTATTATTATTATTATTATTATTATTATTACAAGTTATTTAAATTACTTAAGCTAAAGTTATTTAATTAACTAGAGTGTGACACAAAGTAACTATATAATATAATAATATAAAAATAATCTAGTTGGGGGAAGGGTGAATGGCCAAACAAGGCCTTGAGGCCTTTGGTCTAACTTAGCTGATGAAGGCGCATTGTTTTTTTTAACTGAAAGAGGACGTGGGAGAGTTAAGCCATATCGGTTTATTTTTCTCTTGCGTCTTATTTTTCTCCTAAGGCTGAAGAGCAGAGTTGAGAGAGAGAGACAGAGAGAGCTTGGAAGAAGATAGAAAAACACTGAGAGAATTGCTAAGAGATTGAGGGTTTTGTTGTGGAAGAAATTGAAGCCACTACATATCAATTGCTTCAATAAACAAGGATTAAGGTATATTGTAGTTCAAATTTTTATGTTTTGAGTTCTCTGTGAAAATTTTCTATAAACTATTAAGTCACGTGGATGATTGAATATATGTATACTCTTGATAAATTGGTTGGTTATCATCTGTGATTGTATATCAGTTATCAAATTCTTGAGAATTGGGTTTGTAGGAGGGAATTGAAATATCAGTGTTTATGTTCATATAATATGGCTTAGAAAGTACAAAATGTAAGACCCCAACTTTTATTAATAAAGATGATTTTTCTATAAATATCATTTTTGAATATTATGGAATAAATTTGATATAATGTTATAGTTGTGGGTAATATTTATAAATTTTGCAAAGTACACAAGTTGTTATATAATATTCGATTGGCTCTGGGAATATTCGTTTTAATCTGGGAATATTCGCATAACAAGACAATCATTGGTGGACCCCGCAACGGAATTATTTTTGGATTGAGAAAATGACAAAAATATTTTATGAAAATAACTACAGAAGTTTTACCGCTAATCGTTGAAACACCCGATGTTAAAAGTATACGAATAATGCGTGGTTGCATAGTACCACACCTGGTTTTGATTATTGATGCTTACGTGAGAAGTCACTCGGTTTTGTTCAATTATTGCTATAGTAATTGCTGCATAGTATCTCACGTTATTTGATTCAATTATTATCGATATTTTATATATTATTAAATTAATAATTGAGATAACAAAGTTATTAATATTATTATTTACAATATTAACGATGTCTAGAAGTTCGCCAAGGAGAGGTTTGGTCACCTAATTCATGCGCTAATAGGAGAAATCCTTATTGAAAGCCCCTCTTTCCGGAACAACTTGGTCGATTAATATTGTGAATTATAATAAAGGTGATAAGTTTTGTTTTATTATTATTATAAATGTAATAAAAAGTAAAACTTTTTTATATAAAATGTAATACTTTTATAAAGTTATTCATTTTATTAGACTATAAATAGAATATATAATATTCTATTATGCATAGAGTTTGTATAAGTGCTCTGCATAGTATTTAGATAGTAAAATCTTTTATATAAAACATAATACTTTTATAAAGTTATTTGTTTTATTAGACTATAAATAGAATATATAATATTCTATTATGCATAAGTGTTTGCATAAGTGCTCGTATAGTGTTTGCAGATAGTAAAATCTTTTTATATAAAACAAAATACTTTTATAAAGTTATTCGTTTTATTAGATTATAAATAGAATATATTATATTTTATTTAAAAGATTTTGTTTTATTAGAATATTTTATTAATACTGCATAGTAATTGAATATGGACCGTCCGTTTAAAAGTAAATCAATCTGGATCGTTCATGAATTAGTTACTATTCAGTCCATTCTTCTATAAATAGAAGCTCATTCCTTCATTATTTCTTATGAATTCATTGAAACTCTAGAGAGAGAAACTATAGAGAGAAAGAAGAAAAGTATTCTACTACTTTACTACTCCTACATCCAGTTTCTTATAAGGTAATGGGTATTATTTCTTTCATATTCATGAAGAGAGCTATTGTTATTAGATTCCTTATTATTATGTTGGAATAACCTGTCTATGCGAAGTACCGCATACATGGTGAAATTCTTCTATTATTCCATTTTTTATTATTCTGTTGGAACATCCTGTCTGTGCGTTTACGAATGACCTGGTTCCATTATTTATTATTCTGTTGGAATATCATGTATGTGCATTTACGCATGACCTGGTTCTGTTATTTATTATTCTGTTGGAATATCCTGTCTGTCTGTTTACGCATGACCTGGTTTTGTTATTTATTATTATGTTGGAATAACCTATCTGTGCGGTCTATCGCATGCCTGGTGATTTCTTTTGTTATTCCATTCTTTATTATACTCAGTTGGTTAAAGTTTTGGCTTTTATACTCTATGAAATTAGTGGAATATCTTTGATATTTGCACTTCATCCAGTATCTTTTCATGGAAATATTCTTCTGAGCATTCTTGAATTTTACTGCACAAAGCAGTATCATGTTGACAATTTGGACGTTATTGGTTCCTGGATAAATTAATTCTTGAACTTGTTTTCTTGAATTCTTATATCATTATCATCATTCTCATGTTTATATTATGTTGAAAGTCATATGTGGTTTGTAGTGCATAGATGGACTTGGTATGATTATAACCAGGGATTATTCGGTATAATCATGACCGTAATGTTATAAATGATGTGGTAAAAGTCCTTATTGGCCCGTAGTGCATTGATGGACAGTTGTTGGCATGATCATGACCATTGATGAATACACGAATATCCTTGGCCCGTAGTGCAAGGATAATTTGTGGTTGTGATACTAATAAATATCCTTGGTCAGTAAAAGTGTGGATGATGTGGATTATTTATTGTCGAGTCTCGCCGATAAAAGTGATGAAAAACCTTTTAAATCATAGAAGATAGTAGATTTTATTCTCTATTTGACTCTTCTAATGGATTGCTTATTCCGCTGCAATTAAACTTGATGTTTGTTATATTGTATCAGTTTAACACTGTTGAAGGCTAACGATAATTTATTCTGCATTATCTTAGTCATAATATTTTTTACTGGGCTAGTTGAGCTCACCCTTTTACTTTCATTGTTCTCTTCAGGAAATGAGAACGTAGCAAGGACTAGTCGGGGAACGGAGTGACGGTCCAGATAATAGCATTAGTAGTCCTCACTATTCTATGAAATAGTGTGATAATAAATGTATTGAGGACTTATTTTGAATTTTAATATTGTCTAGAAGATAATATTTGTATTAAAACTCAAACTCATGTCAGATATTTAAGATTGTATTTGTATTCTGTACCATGTATTTGGCGACTCGAGAATAGGTGATGTATACCTATTTTGGGGCGCCATGGTTGGTATCAAAGCTTAGGATATGATCCCCGGCTGAGATGTGAGACAAGAACTAGGAGGGGAGAGACGGGGAATTCCGTCGCTAGTATGACCTACCTTAGTTTATTTGATATTTAATTGGTCGATCAGAGTATGGGGATAATATGTGATATGTTAATTAACCCTTGTTTTGTGGCAGTATTTGAAAATGACATTCGAGAATGTTGAGAATATCAATGGAGCACAGGAGACCATTGAGTCTCCACAGATAAATAATCAGGATAATGTGCAGCAGGAAGGCGACAATCCTCATGCAAACAACAACACTAACCAAATGATGAACGATGGAATGTTCAGAGGCTTTATGCAATTCATGCAACATCAGCAAGAGCTGCCATCGTCCAAAAATATGTGGAAACACCGACAACTCTCTTGACGGTCACCGCTAAGCGATTCAAGGAACTGGAACCACCGGAGTTTTTTGGAGAGCCAAAACCACTTAAGGCGGAGACGTGGATAAAGCAGATCAGTAAGATATTTGATGTCTTCGGATGCTCCAAGGAGCAAAAGGTTCCCTTTGCCACCTTCATGTTGCGAGCAGAGGCAGATTACTGGTGGGAATCTGTAAAGCGTACTCAACCTTCCGCACTAAAGATGACTTGGGAGAAGTTCCACGAATTGTTCAACAATAAGTACTTTCCCGAAAGTATTCGTCACATGAAAGAGGAAGAGTTCATCAAGATGGAGCAAAACAACTTGACCGTATCGCAGTACGAAGCCAAGTTTGCCGAGTTATCCCGGTTTGCGTCCCATTTAGTTGATAACGAGGAGAGAATGACGAGAATGTTTTTAAGAGGTTTAAAACCCGAGATACGTCAATATCTTATCTCTCATAAACTGTGTTTGTATTCAGATGTTGTTAATAGGGCTCAGTTATTGGAGCGCGATAATGAGTCAACCCAACCAAAAGATAGCAGCCGGCAAAATGATAATACCAGTGAGAATAGTCATCGAAGCGGTGACAATAAGCGTGGAGGGAATCAACATGCCAGAAATGGTAACCACTTCAGTGGTAATCATGGCCAAAACAATAAGAATGGACATTTCAAGAAGAAGAGATTCAACAATGATGGAAAGACATCAGCATCAGCACCCGTTGTCAAGGAAGGAGAACGACCACCTATCATATGCTTCAAATGCAGAGGGGAGGGACATATCAGTCCAAAATGTGCACATCAGTCCAAAATGTGTTACAATTGTGGAAGAGGAGGTCACCTAGCTCAATTTTGTCATTCACGGAAGGCAAGTTCAGCTAGGATAGAAGCACCAAAGACCGTTCCAGAAAAGTCAAAGCCAGTAGTTCAAGGGAGGGCGTTTGTTGTGACCTCCCAGAAAGCAAGGAACCCGAACGAGGTCATCACAGGTAAGCTTATCATAAACTCTAGCGAAGTCTATACATTATTTCATACCGGTTCTACCCATTCCTTTATTTCTCCTACTTGCGCTCAACGTTTAAATTTGACTCCGGAGAAATTAGACTTTGACTTATCTGTTGAAACTCCGTTGGGAGAAACCTTCATTACATCCACTGTTTATAAGTCTTGTTTAGTTCAAATCGGCACCCACACGCTTATTCGTCGATCTTATTTCTTTGAAAATACTTACATTTGATGTAATTCTAGGGATTGATTGGTTAACTACTCATCATGCAAAAATTGATTGTTTTCGTAAGGTTGTTAGCTTTCATATTCCTAACAAACCTATTATGCGAATTCAAGCAACCAAACCATTAAAATCAATCACTGTCATCTCAAGCCATAAAGCTATTTGTTTATTGAAAAATGGATGTCAAGCTTTCTTAGCTCATGTCACGGATCTAAACAAAAATACATCAGTTTTGAATGTTATTTCTATTGTTAATAAATTTCCTGATGTATTCCCTGAAGAACTTCATAGCCTACCCTCAAAGCGTGAAATTGAATTTTGTATCGACCTTGAACCCAGTACAAAACCCATTTCCAAAGCCCCATATCAAATGGCTCCTATTGAACTTCAGGAGTTAAAGACCCAACTGCAGGATTTATTAGACATTGGCTTTATTCGTCCTAGTACTTCTCCTTGGGGTGCTCCTGTTCTATTCGTGAAGAAGAAAGATGGGAGAATGTGACTTTGCATTGATTATCGGGAGTTGAATCATGTCACCGTCAAAAATAGGTACCCATTACCACGTATTGATGACCTGTTTGACCAATTGCAAGGAACCAAATTCTTTTCAAAGATTGATCTTCGTTCCGGATATCACCAATTGAAGATTAGAACCAATGACATTCCAAAGACTTCGCCGTAACTCAATGACGGGCATTATGAATTCCTAATCATGTCTTTTGGATAGACTAATGCTACTGCTGCCTTCATGGATATGATGAACCGAGTATTCAAGGAATATTTGGATCACTTTGTGGTCGTCTTTATTGATGACATCCTCATATATTCCAAAAGTCGAGAAGATCATGAGCAACACTTGAGGCTGATACTCCCAAAGCTTCGTGAAAACAAGCTTTATGCCAAGTTGAAGAAATGCGAGTTTTGGCTTGAAGAAGTAGCATTCCTTGGGCACGTAGTATCAAGTCATGGAATATCTGTTGACCCAGCAAAGATTGAAGAAATTAAAAGCTGGGAGCAACCTAAATCAGTGACCGAAGTACGTAGCTTTCTCGATTTAGCTGCTTATTATCGGAGATTCGTGGAAGGATTTTCTCGAATCGCTACTCCACTAACTCAGCTGACTCGAAAAGATACAAAATTCGATTGGAGCGAGGAATTGTGACACCCCCAAATCTAGGTACTTCATTCCCACAAGATTTGGTGCTCACTATTCAAACATTCATACTGTCTACCCAAATAAATATTATTTAGACCATAAAATCCTCCCTTTAAATAGGGTTACATAATTAAACTCAAAACATCCCAGGTTATCTAACCTTTAAACATCATTCAAATGTGGAATTAAATTATTACATAACGTCATTAAAATTAAGTCTAAGATCATCATAATAAAAGTACAAATCAGCATCACTTGTACAATTTTCCCTTTCATTTGCTAGTTGAAGGTTCATCTACCTTCTCCACTTTAGCTGTAATGAGTTTATAAATATGCAAGAGTGAGCAAAACAATTGACCACTGGATATAATAATGAATCAACATTAGAATTACAATAATATCTGCTAACGAATAGGCTCAACAAAAATTGGATAGTACTCTAACAATGATAATCAGGAACTAAAATCCAAAATATGGAATATACATAACTGAGGGTCATAAGACCATGAACTATGTCTACAGTTGTAAGTAATCTTTCAACTCCAACTTTAATGATCATAAGGCTATAAGGACTCCTCGCATTTAGGGGATCAACCCTTCGCGTACCATGTATTGTGCACAAACATTTAATGCTACGCGTAAGTTATCCCCTAATAATAATAGGGTTGTTCATCTCAAATTATTTAGAGTACAAGTCCGCAACCAAAGAAAGTTTGGTTTGGATAAGCTTTCAAGGGTAATTTGAAGTTCAACGAACATTAACTAGAGGACTAGTTGAATCAATAGTGTTTGATATCACAACAGATGATCAATAATAACATAATATGAAACAATGAATAAGTGTAAATGAACCGACGATGATACTTGATCTCATGCTTAGAAATAACTACATATCATAAGTATTTAACAAAATAGACAATAATAAGCCTTGCTTGAACAAAAATTAAGCTAGGACTATGAATTATTGAATAAACATTAAGTGAATAGCAAGTTGAAAATAAAGCTTACTTATCATGAGAATGAATGACTTGTCAAGTAAATGAACTATAATAATTCAACATTTGAAATTAGAATTCAAGAAAACGCATTCATAATATCCGAATAACAATAATGAAACTTAACTAACAATAAACAACTTAGAATGCATCAATAAGTATTGGACTTCAAACTTGTTTGAATAAAATAATGTCATAGCTAGATTATTCAAATTATGATTAAGAATACAATAGTTCATTTAACGAAACTTTAAAGTAAAAACTAACTCAAGATAAATGTAAGGATAAAAGACTTGCTCAATGTAAAAAGAGAAGTTTAGAAACTTGCTCAATGTAAATATAGAGTTAGAAAACTTGCCTTGAACGTAAGCTATAAATTAAACTCACGATCACCTACAAATAATTTTAGAACCACAATACCTATTAGATATGCTAACATACCATAACATGTTCATTTCTAACTAAACTTATCATTTAAGCACAAGTCTTTCATTACCACTTACATTTCAGAAATTCCAAGTGTTATACTTCGCAACACTTAACTAACGTTCATTATGTATACTAAATTATCACATAACGCGTTCTCGATTTACTAATCATGTTTGTAACTTTGAACTTACTAACCACAATTCAATATGCTATGTTAACCTTAACATTACCCATTTAACATGCTAACACAATTTTAAACTACGTTATGTTGTTATCCCAAGTCTGCAGTAACAGCAAAAACCAAAATCTCAAACAGGGTATGGGGCAATTGCACGCCATACAAAGGCAGGGGACAAGAACATTGCTTGCTTTTTTTTTTTGCCTTGGCACTGCAAATGCATTACGCTTCGGTGTTCAGACAGACGCAGAGAGGCTAATGAACAGTAGCCGACTTTAGCCCAACAAACACAAATTTCACCCACCAAATAGTGAAATTAACACGTAAAATAAATATACAACTATCATAAACATGATTGGTCACGTATTCAATCACTTGGCATAATTTAACAGCAACTAAAGCTATTTTAATTTCTCAATTTTCTTGATATTCATTCTAGAAATCATCACCATGAATTCATTATTTGGCTAAATCACTCCATTTCAATTACGTTATGTTCAGTATCTCAATGAACTAACATATATACAAGCTTCAATTTATAATTTCACACACTATTTAACCACTAAAATTGATACTTTTCATGAACATATGAAAAAATACATATAAACATACATCGTCAAAATTTTCTTCATCAGAATCAAGAGATTAGCATGCAATTATTGTTTAAACAAAACATATAATCATCATATCGCATGTATAATCATCATAACTAAGTTACCTCATACAACAATTCGGAAAAACATCATTCACAGAGTATAACAAACTTTACCGAGATACTCATAAATAATATCAAAATAGTAGAACATACCTTTTGTTGCTTTGTCAGAAATTCTTGCTAAACACACTGAATTTGCTGTCAAAATCCTAAGCTTTCTCTCAATTTCTCTCAACTCTCAATTCTCTCTATTGCCTAGCACAACTAGAATGAAACTCTGATAGCTAGAATGCGTAACATAAAAAAAACACAAACTGATATGGCCATAATAGCCATAATCAGATATCAAAATAACGTCTATAACATAAATACCTTATATTTATTATTTATTTTATTTTATTTATATTATTTATTTTAAATTTCCAAAAGTAGAAATATCAAAGGTCCTAAGGCTTGTTTGGAAAACCAATTAAATTTTAAAGAATTAAAATACTTAAGCCTTGTTTGACAAAAACTAATTTAAACCTTTTTTTTTAATTTATTTTAATAAACACTTTAGTTTATAATTATAATCACATATTTATTATATTTTAATTAAATATAGCCTTTTAATTAAAAAATCACAAAATTATAATTTTCATTATAATTTTTATTTAATAACTTTATTTAATATAATATACCATCTCAATTATTAAATCAACAATATAACATCTCATGTTATTTTATAGCTCTCTAAATTATAAATTAATTTAATTTAGAAAATTCTCTAATAAATTTAGATTCATCAATTCAACAATAGACACACCAAATAAATATTTATATTATTCAATAAATATTTAATATTACACTTTGAAATTTCGGATCGTTACATCCTTCCCTCCTTACAAGGATTCTGTCCCCAGAATCACAATTCAAACAATCAAATCGTCACATTCTCCCCTACTTACAAAGATTTTGTCCCCAGAATCGAAGACACAGACTAAACAAATAACTCAGGATAATTCTTCATCATATCAGCTTCGAGTTCCCACGTAGCCTCTTCGACGTTGTGGTTCCTCCATATCACCTTCACAGAAGGTATCACTTTATTCCTGAGCACTTGTTCTTTCTTGTCGACTATCTGGATAGGAATCTCTTCGTAAGACAAATCTTTACTGAATTGCAACGGTTCATACTCGATCACATGCTTGTAATCGGGTTTATAAGGTCGTAACACCAAAACATGAAAAACATTGTGCACATGCTCTAATTCTGGAGGTAAAGCTATTTTGTAAGCCACCTCTCCCACTCTTCGCAAAATTTTGAAAGGTCCAATAAACCTTGGGCTGAGCTTTCCTTTTTTGCCAAAATGAATCTTCCCCTTCCAAGGAGAAACTTTCAGAAACACGAAATTTCCTACTTCAAATTCACGATTCTGCCTGTGTTGATCAGCGTACTTTTTTCTGTCGATCTTGAGCAGCTACCAATCTTGCTTTGATGAGTTTGACAACTTCAGCGGTCTGCTGAACTAATTCTGGGCCTAACAATTATTGTTCTCCAACTTCATCCCAGCATAACGGAGTTCTGCAATTTCTACATATAACGCCTCGTATGGCGGCATACCAATGCTTGCGTGGTAACTGTTGTTGTATGCAAATTCCACCAATGGTAAATCCATGATGCAAGCTCTAAGCATATCTTCAAGTGTTTGGATCGTTCTTTCACTTTGCTCATTAGTTTGCGGATGATACGCTGTGATCATCTACAATTGTGTTCCATGTATTCTTGTAGTCTCTTCCAAAAATTTGATGTGAACCTCGAATCTCTATCTGATACAATTAATACTGGAACTCCATGTCTTGAGACGATCTTTTTAACGTATAATTTAGCCAGCTAGTCAAGATTAATCTAATCATTATTGGCAAAAAGTGTGCAGATTTTGTCAATCTGTCCACTATTACCCATATCGCATCATATCCTTTCTGAGTCGTTGGAAGACCTACCACAAAATCCATTGTGATATGCTCCCACTTCCATTCTGGTATCTCCAATGGTTGAAGTAATCCGCTTGGTCGTTGATGCTCGGCCTTCACTTTTCGACATATCGAAGCACTTTGCAACGATTCTCGCAACATCTCTTTTCATGTTCTACCACCAAAAATGACGCCGCAAATCTTGATACATTTTCGTACTTCCGGATGAATTGAATATCTTGAGCTATGATCTTCCATCAATATGTCTTCTTTAATTTTCTGTACTGCTGGAACCCAAATTCGTCCCTCGAATCTTAGCATTCCCATGATGTCGACCTTGTATTTCGCTTCTTTACCCCCTACCGCCACGTTTTCCTTTATTTTCTTGCATTCTTCATCCTCGTGAAGTTGAAGCGTTTTCACTTTGTCCACCAAAGTTGGACTAGTTTCTATCTGGAATAATTTTTCATCGGACTCTTACGGAAATTTGATTTCCAACTCTAACCTTGCCATTCTTTGTAATAAGCTCCTCCTTATCTCATTAACAACATCAACTTTTCTGCCTTTCTACTCAAGGCATCTCGCAACCACGTTTGCTTTTTGCGGATGATAAAAGATCTCACAATCGTAATCCTTTATCAATTCCATCCATCTTCTTTGCCGCATGTTCGAGTCTTTTCGTGTGAAAATATACTTGAGACTTTTTATGGTGCGTGTAGATCTCACATTTTTCTCCGTAGAGATAGTGTCTCCATATCTTGGTCTTGAACACAATGGCCGCCAACTCTAAGTCATGAGTCGGATATCCTTTTCGTAGTCCTTGGTTGCCTTGATGCATACGCAATAACCTTGTCGCTTTCATATAAGACACAACCCAATCCTTTGTGTGAAGCATCACTATACACCACAAAGTTTTCTGTATTATCGGTAGAATGAAAACACAGGTGCCACACTGAGCTTCTTCTTTAATTCTTGAAAACTTTCTTCACATTTCTCCGTCCAAACAAACTTTACAGATTTTCTTGTCAAATTTGTCAATGGAGTGGCAATCTTGGAAAAATCTTGAATAAACCATCTATAATAGCCTGCCAAACCCAAGAAACTTCTTACTTCAGATGGAGTTCTTGGTTGTTCCCAATTTATCACAGCTTCGACTTTTGATGGATCCACAGAAATCCCATCCTTATCAATTACGTGTCCAAGAAATTGTACACGTTCCAGCCAAAATTCACATTTAGAGAATTTTGTACAACTTTTCTTTTCTTAACATCTCCAACGTCAGACGTAAGTGTTCCATGTGTTCCTCTTGAGTTTTAGAGTACACCAGAATATCATCGATAAACACCACCACAAACTTGTCCAAAAATGGTTTAAACACCCTGTTCATCAAATCCATGAACGCTGCAGGGGCGTTTGTCAAACCAAATGACATTACTAAAAATTCATAATGTCCATACCGAGTTTGGAATGCCGTCTTCGGTACATCCTCTTTCCTCACTTTCAATTGGTGATATCCACTTCTCAAGTCTATTTTTGAGAAATATCTAGCACCCTTCAATTGATCAAACAAGTCATCTATTCTTGGCAATGGATATTTGTTTTTAATAGTGACTTTGTTTAATTCTCTATAATCAATGCAAAGTCGCATTGACCCATCCTTCTTCTTCACGAATAACACCGGTGCTCCCCACGGTGACACACTTGGTTGAATGTACTTTTTATCTAACAGCTCTTGCAGTTGCACCATTAGTTCCTTCATTTCCACCGGGGCCATTTTGTACGGGGCCTTCGATATCGGAGCGGTTCCTGGCGCTAAGTCGATCACGAACTCGATTTCTCGGTCAGGCGGAAGTCCTGGCAAATCCTCCAAAAACACGTCCACGAACTCCCTAACTACCGGTATTTCCTCCAATTTCATACCCTTCTCCTTTTGAGTATCGACTATGTAAGCTAAATACCCCACACAGCCCTGACTCAATAACTTTTTGGCTGCATCATCATCAGACATTTCATTTGTCTAGGCGATTTGCTACCATGAAAAACTACCTTTGACAGAGTCATAAGGTTTACACACTTCTTTTGGCAGTCAATTATCGCTCCATAATTGAATAGCCAATCCATTCCCAATATCACATCGAACTCTCCGAGTTTTATCGGGATTAAGTCTACTTTCATAACATTCCCTTTTATATTCACCCTACAGTTCTTGTATACGAACCTAACAAGAATCACTTCCCTATTCGCAATTTCTATGTTTAAAGGGAATTTCAACTCTTCACAAGGTATTTCTAACTTCTTAGCAAAATCATCATATATAAACGAGCAAGTAGCACCCGAATCAAATAATACATATGCATCTATATCATTGATTGGGATTAAACCTGACATAACATCCTTTGATTGTACCGCATCCTGCACCGTCATGTTGAAGGTTTTGGTTGTGGGCTTATTTGTTGATGTTGGTCCTGCAATAGCCAGTGCACCTCCACTAGCATTTCCCTTGCTCCCATTTATCTCACTCAGATCTCTTCTTAGGGCATTCAGGAGCAAAGTGATCCTTGGACCCACACGTGAAACACACATTCTTCTTAGCTTGAGTGCAATTTGGGGCGATGTGACCCTCATGGCCACAATTAAAGCATACTCATTTCCCCAGCAAACACACTCCCTTGTGAAACTTTTCGCACGTAGCACATGCTTCGAACTTCTTATTTTGCTGGTTTCTTTGCTGATTTCCAGCTCCTCCATTCGCATTCCACTTCCTCTTCAGGTTGTTGTTGCCATTTCCACCGTTACCACCACCACCATTTTTAGCCTCACCTTCACTTTTCTTCTTCCTCTGTTCTTGGTTATGTTTTGTTACTGCCTCGCCTCCACTTTCAGCGAGAATCGCCTTCTCCATCACCGCTGCAAACGTCTTCAACTGGAATAGGGAAACCCTACTGTACAACCAGGGTTTCAGTCCCTGCTCGAACCTCTTCGCCTTGCGCTCGTCTGTACTGACTTGATATGGCGCAAACCTCGCTAACTCGTTGAATTTTGCGGCATACTCAGACACCGACATCGTTCCCTGCTTAAGTTCCAAAAACCGAACCTCTAGCTGGCTCTTCGATCTCTCCGGAAAATAGGTCTCAAAGAATATCTCTTTGAACCTTTCCCAAGTCATCACTCCTGGTCCTTCCCGAGTTTTGTTGGCCTGCCACCAATAGCTAGCCTCCTCTTTCAACATAAACGTTGCAAAAGCAGTCTTCTGGTTATCCTCTACCCTAGCAACATCAAAAACCTTCTCGATTTCCATAATCCAAGTTTGTGCTTCAACTGGATTCATGGACCCTTGAATTCTGGTGGTCCAACCGCCTTGAAGTCCTTAAACGTGGTACCTTGATTCTGAGGTTGATTCTGCAAAGCACCCGTCAGTAACGTCACTAGCTGTTGAACCGGGTTTCCTTCCACCACATTGTTGTTGTTTTCCTCAGTGGTTCTCCGTCATGGTGGTTAACATCTTGAAGCCATTTTCTATTAAAATACACCCATTAGCTTTTATTCAACTTTTTTAAGTATTATATACTTAGGTTGCACATCATAAAAGTTTATCATGTAACACATAACACTTTGAATAAAATAATAACTTTTATTCATTCATCATCTTTTAAAAACATCAAAACAATAGCATCATTGCTATTTAAATTACTTTCCTGAACTATAACAATTGCAGGACAACATCATCATCATCTATCCCATTGGTTATATCATACCCGGGATTTACATTTCGTTTATTATCAAACCACCTATCAATTACATTTTCTACAATGTTCTACTAAGATACTGCGTAGCCTTTCGACGCTCTTCTTCCATGATTCGGAACATTGTTCGGCGATCCAATATGTATGATGGTAGCGTCTCAAACTGAATCGGATAACCCATGACTCGATCTTGAGCTCGATTGATCACGGTGTTGAATACGTTGTTCATTTCTTCCATCTTCCTCCTCTTTGCTTGTGCATCTCTCTCTGCCATTCCGGCCCGTTGATAAGCTTCATTGTACGCATCTTCAGCCCTTGCCCTCTTAGTAGATTCCTCTTTCAGCTTATTCTCCAGTTCTGCAATCTTCTCCATCAGTTGCTCGTTTTCCCCTTCTGTGTGGATCAGCTTCTCTTCAACGTTGTTCAGTCGTTCTTCTCGATCTTGGATCTTGTCGTCTTTCTGTGCCATCGAGGTCTATTGTTAAGCTACTATCTCCTGTAACTCCTCGACGGTATCTTGAAGTTCCACATTACGGTCATACACCTCATCATACATACGGGCAGCTATCGAACTAAGTGGAAGCTCTTCCTCCTCGTCCTCCTCATCCCCCGACTGTGGCAGCTCCACGGGATCCTCCCCGTCCATCTCTATCTCATCATCCTCATCGGTACCTCTCTCCGCTTTCAACTATCATGACCGATTGGAACTCGCTTTCCGTGGCGATAGTTGTTCCCAAATCACCTGAATATCTCGAGGCTCCTCCTCTCTAGCCTAACTGGATCCTCCTATAATAGTCATCCTGTCAATCAAAGTTTAAGTTTTAATTACTAGTTATTACTACTTGACACTCACGAGCACATAAGTTGTAATCACATAAGCACATAAGTGTTTTATTAATTTCCTAAAACTCGATAAGAGTTCATCATCACTATCTTTTCAAAGGTTACTTCCTAAGGCTTTTCCCCCACCAAAGGTTCATAACCTAAGGCTTTGATACCAACCTGTGACACCCCCAAATCTAGGTACTTCATTCCCACAAGATTTGGTGCTCACTATTCAAACATTCATACTTTCTACCCAAATAAATAATATTTAAACCATAAAATCCTCCCTTTAAATAGGGTTACATAATTAAACTCAAAACATCCCAGGTTATCTAACCTTTAAACGTCATTCAAATGCGGAATTAAATTATTACATAACATCATTAAAATAAAGTCTAAGATCATCATAATAAATAAAAGTACAAATCAGCATCACTTGTACAATTTTCCCTTTCCTTTGCTAGTTGAAGGTTCATCTACCTTCTCCACTTTAGCTGCAATGAGTTTATAAATATGCAAGAGTGAGCAAAACAATTGCTCACTGGATATAATAATGAATCAACATTAGAATAACAATAATATCTGCTAACGAATAGGCTCATCAAAAATTGGATAGTACTCTAACAATGATAATCAGGAACTGAAATCCAAAATATGGAATATACATAACTGAGGGTCATAAGACCATGAACTATGTCCACGATTGTAAGTAATCTTTCAACTCCAACTTTAACAGTCATAAGACTATAAGGACTCCTCGTACTTAGGGGGATCAGCCCTTTGTACCATGTATTGTGCACAAACATTTAACGCTACACGTAAGTTATCCCCTAATAATAATAGGGTTGTTCATCTCAGTATTTAGAGTACAAGTCCGCACCAAAGAAAGTTTGGTTTGGATAAGCTTTCAAGGGTAATTTGAAGTTCAACGAACATCAACTAGAGGACTAGTTGAATCAATAGTGTTTGATAATACAACAGTTGATCAATAATAACATAATATGAAACAATGAATAAGTGTAAGCGAACTGACGATACTTGATCTCATGCTTAGAAACAACTACATAGCATAAGTATTGAATAACAATAATAAGCCTTGCTTGAATAAAATTAAGCTAGGACTATGAATTATTGAATAAACATTAAGTAATAGCAAGCTGAAAATAAAGCTTACTTATCATGAGAATGACTTGTGTCAAGTAAATGAACTATAATAATTTAACATTTGAAATTGGAATTCAAGAAAACTGCATTCATAATATCCGAATAACAATAATGAAACTTGTCTAACAATAAACAAGTTAGAATGCATCAATAAGTATTGGACTTCAAACTTGTTTGAATAAAATAATGTCATAGCTAGATTGTTCAAATCATGATTAAGAATACAATAGTTCATTTAACGAAACTTTAAGGTAAGAACTAACTCAACATAAATGTAAGGATAAAAGACTTGTTCAATGTAAAAAGAGAAGTTTAGAAACTTGCTCAATGTAAATATAGAGTTAGAAAACTTTCCTTGAACGTAAGCTATAAAATTAAACTCACGATCACCAACATATAATTTTAGAACCACAATACCTATTAGATATGCTAACATACCATAACATGTTCATTTCTAGCTAAACTTATCATTTAAGAACAAGTCTTTCATTACCACTTACATTTTAGAAATTCCAAGTGTTATACTTCGCAACACTTAACTAACGTTCATTATGTATACTAAATTATCACATAACGCGTTCTCGATTTACTAATCATGTTTGTAACTTTGAACTTACTAAAAACAATTCAATATGCTATGTTAACCTTAACATTACCCATTTAACATGCTAACACAATTTTAAACTACGTTATGTTGTTATCCCAAGTCTGCAGTAACAACAAAAACCAAAATCTCAAACCAGGGTATAGCGCAGCTGCGCCATACAAAGGCTTAGGATCAAGGCAAATGCTGCTTATTTTTGCTGTAGCACTGCAGTGCATTGCTTGTACGTTGTGTTCAGACAGACGCAGAGAGGCTAATGAACAGTAGCCGACTTTAGCCCAACAAACACAAATTTCACCCACCAAACAGTGAAATTAACACGTAAAATAAATATACAACTATCATAAACATGATTTAACAACAACTAAAGCTATTTTAATTTCTCAATTTTCATGTTTTTCATAAAAACTCAATTTTCTTGATATTCATTCTAGAAATCATCACTGTGAATTCATTATTTGGCCAAATCACTCCATTTCAATTACGTTATGTTCAGTATCTCAAATGAACTAACATATACAAGCTTCAATTTATAATTTCGCACAATAATTAACCACTAAAATTGATACTTTTCATGAACATATGAAAAAAAATACATATAAACATATATTTGTCAAATTTTTTTCATCATGTAAACCGAGATTAGCATGCAATTATTGCTTAAACACAACATATAATCATCATATACGCATGTATCATCATAACTAAGTTACCTCACAAGCAATTCGGAAAAACATCATTCACAGAGTATAACAAACTTTTTACCGAGATACTCATAAATAATATCAAAATAGTAGAACATACCTTTTGTTGCTTGACGATAAATTCTTGCTTAAACACTTTGGATTTTCTTGTGAAAATCCTAAGCTTCTCTCTCAATTTCTCTCAACTCTCAATTCTCTCTATTGCTAGCACAACTAGAATGAAACTCGATAGCTAGAATGCGTAATAATAAAAAACACAAACCGATATGGCCTTAATAGCCATCATCATCGTTATCAAAATAACGTCTATAACATAAATAAATATATTATTATTATATTTTATTTTATATTATTTATTTTAAATTTCAAAATTAGAAATATCAAAGGCCCTAAGGCTTGTTTAGAAAACCAATTAAATTTTAAAGAATTAAAATACTTAAGCCTTGTTTGCAAAAAAAAAACTAATTTAAACCCTTTTTAATTTATTTTAATAAACACTTTAGTTTATAATTATAATCACATACTATATTTTAATTAAATATAGCCTTTTAGCAAAATCACAAAATTATAATTTTCATTATAACTTTATTTAATAATTTAATATACCATCTCAATTATTAAATCAACAATATAACATCTCATGTTATTTTACTGACTCTCTAAATTATAAATTTATTTAATTTAGAAAATTCTCTAATAAATTTAGATTCATCAATTCAACAATAGACACACCAAATAAATATTTATATATTCAATATATTATTACAATAAATATTTAATATTACACTTTGAAATTTCTCAGGACCCATGTGATGATGGCGAATATCTGAGTAGAACCAGGCTTTAATTGATAAAGTTAAAAGTTGCTCAAGCTCTGATCCGGAGCCGATCGTATGAGGAAGAAAGTGCAAGAAGGTGCTATGTAGGAAGCAAGAATCGATGAAGAAGGAATACTTCAAGTCAACTCCAGACTTTGTGTTCCTAACGACCCTAGTTTAAAGTATAAAATCGTGATGGAGGCGCACAACACACCATTTGTAATCCATCTTGGGAGTACCAAAATGTATCATGATCTTCGTCATACATTTTGGTGGAGCAATATGAAGAGAGAGATAGCGCTGTTTATCTCAAGGTGTCTAACTTGTCAACGAGTCAAGGCGGAGCATCAAGTACCAAAAGGTCCATTGCAACCACTTGAAATTCCAGAATGGAAGTGGGAGCACATTACCATGGATTTCGTTACTGGTCTTCTCAAGGTTTCTCAAGGCATAGATGCAATTTGGGTGATTGTTTATAGATTGACCAAGTCTGCTCACTTCTTACCAATACGAGAAACTTATACACTTGAACGTCTTGCTCGTATATACATAAACGAGATTGTAAGACTGCACGGTATGCCAGTATCCATAGTTTCTGATCGAGACCCAAGATTCACTTCATGATTTTGGGTTAGTTTGTAAAAATCTATGGGCACGGATTTACGATTTAGTTCGGCATATCATCCTCAGACGGATGGATAATCAGAGAGGACTATTCAAACTCTGGAATATTTATTAAGACTTTGTGTCCTTGACTTCAAGGGAAGTTGGGATAAGTTCTTACCATTAGTGGAGTTTTCCTACAACAACAGTTATCAAGCAAGTATTGGCATGGCTCCATTTGAGGCGTTGTATGGAAGAAAGTGTCATTCTCTAGTATGCTGGGATGAGGTGGGTGAAGCAACGTTGTTGGGACCGGAGTTGGTGCGTATGACTACGAAAATGATTCAAACGATTCAACAACGTATAAAAACCTCACAAGATTGACAAAATAGTTATGTTGATCTTCATCGGAAGGACGTGGAATTCGATATTGGAGATCATGTGTTATTACGTGTTGCTCCATGGAAAGGAGTTACGAGATTTGAAAACAGAGAAAATCTCAATCCTCGATTCATTGGCCCATTTTTAATCCTCGATCGAGTAGGAACTGTGACCTATAGACTCGCTTTACCGCCAAGTATGTCTCATGTTCATAACGTTTTTCACATATCCATGTTACGTAAATATGTGGAAGACCCGAACCACATTAATAAGTTAGAACCGGACGAAATAGCGGAAGATTTAACGTATGAAGAGGTTCCTGTTCAAATCTTTGATAAGAAGGAACATATCCTACGCTCCAGGGTTATACCTCAAGTCAAAGTTTTGTGGAGAAACCACGATGTTGAGGAAACGACCTGGGAGTTAGAATCTGAAATGAAATCAAGGTATCCTTACCTCTTCGATATACCAGGTACGTCCCCTAATTTCGAGGGCGAAATTTCATAAGAAGGGGAGATTGTAAGACCCCAACTTTTATGAATAAAGATGATTTTTCTATAAATATCATTTTTGAATATTATGGAATAAATTTGATATAATGTTATAGTTGTGGGTAATATTTATAAATTTTGCAAAGTACGCAAGTTGTTATATAATATTCGATTGGTTGGGGAATATTCGTTTTAACAGGGAATATTCGTACAACGGCACAATCATTGGTGGACCCCGTAACGAAATTATTGTCGGATTGAGAAAATGACAAAAATATTTTATGAAAATAACGGCGGAAGTTTTACTTAATTAATCTGTTGGAACACCCGGTGTTAAAGAAATGCGAATGTCTGAGTGGTTTCATAGTACCACACGGTTTTGATTATTGATACTTACGTGAGAAGTCACTCAGTTTTGTTCAATTATTGCTATAGTAATTGTTACATAGTATCTCACGTTATTTGATTCAATTATTGTCGATATTTTATATATTATTAAATCAATAATTGAGATAACAAAGTTATTAATATTATTATTTGCAATATTAATGATTTCTAGAAGTTCTGCCAAGGAGAGGTTTGGTCACCTAATTGCGCTCCAATAGGGAGAAATCCTTATTGGAAAGCCCCATCTTTCCTGGGAACGACCTGGTCGATTAATATTGTGAATTATAATAAAGGTGATAAATTTTGTTTTATTATTATTATAAATGTAATAAAACAGAAAACTTTTTATATAAAACAGAATACTTTTATAAAGTTATTCGTTTTATTATACTATAAATAGAATATATAATATTCTATTATGCATAGTATTTGCATAGTGTTTGTGTAGTGAAATCTTTTTATATAAAACGGAATACTTTTATAAAGTTATTCATTTTATTAGATTATAAATAGAATATATTATATTTTATTTAAAAGATTTTGTTTTATTAGAATATTTTATTAATACTGCATAGTAATTGAATATGGACCGCCTGTTTAAAAGTAAATCAATCTGGACCGTTCATAAATTAGTTACTATTCAGTCAATTCTCCTATAAATAGAAGCTCATTCCTTCATTATTTTTTACGAATTCACTGAAACTCTAGAGAGAAAAACTATAGAGAGAAAGAAGAAAAGTATTTTGCTACTTCACTACTCTTATATCCAGTTTCTTCTAAGGTAAGGGGTATTATTTCTTTCGTATTCATGAAGAAAGCTATTGTTATTCCATTCCTTATTATTATGTTGGAATAACCTGTCTATGCGAAGTACCGCATACATGGTGAAATTCTTCTATTATTCCATTCTTTATTATTCTATTAGAACATCCTGTCTGTGCGTTTACGCATAACCGGTTCCATTATTTATTATTTTGTTGGAATATCCTGTCTGTGCGTTTACGCATGACCTGGTTCCGTTATTTATTATTCTGATGGAATATCATGTTTGTCCGTTTACGCATGACCTGGTTCCGTTATTTATTATTCTATTGGAATAACATGTCTGTGCGGTCTAACACATGCCTGGTGATTTCTTTTGTTATTCCATTCTTTATTATACTCAGTTGGTTAAAGTTTTGGCTTTTATACTCCATGAAATTAATAGAATATCTTTGATATTTGCGCTTCATCCAATATCTTTTCATGGAAATATTCTTACGAAGCGTTCTTGAATTTTACTCCTGCAAAGCGATTATCGCGTTGACAATTTGGGCGTAATTGGTTCTGGATAAATTAATTCTTGAACTTGTTTTATTGAATTCTTATATCATTGTCATCATTCTCATGTTTATATTATGTTGAAAGTCATCTCGTATTTTGTAGTACATAGATGGACATGGTATGATTATGACTGAGGATTATTAAGGTATAATCATAAATCGTATTGTTACAAATGATGTGGTAAAGTCCTCATTGGCCCATAGTGCATTGATGGAATGGTTGTTGGCATGATCATGACCATTGATGAATACACGAATATCCTTGGCCCGTAGTGCATGGATAATTTATGGTTGTGATACTAATGAATATCCTTGGCCGTAGTGCAGGCATGATGTGGATTATTTATTGAGCTGAGTCTCAACGATAAAAGTGATGAAAAACCTTTTAAATCATAGAAGATAGTAGATTATATTCTCTACTTGAATTTTCTTAATGGATTTCTTATTCCGCTACAATTAAACTTGATGTTTGTTATATTGTATCAGTTTAACACTGTTGAAGGCTAATAATAATTTATTCTGCATTATCTTAGTCATAATATTTCTTACTGGGCTAGTTGAGCTCACCCTTTTACTTTCATTGTTCTCTTCAGAAAATGAGAACGTAGCAGGGACTAGTCGGGAAACGGAGTGACGGTCCAGATAATAGCATTAGTAGTCCTCACTATTCTATGAAATAGTGTGTTAATAAATGTATTGATGACTTATTTTGAGTTTGAATACTGTCTAGAAGACAATATTTGTATTAAAACTCACAGCTCATGTCGTATATTTAAGATTGTATTTGTATTCTGTACCATGTATTTGGCGACTCAGAATAGGTGATGTATACCTATTTTGGGGGCGTCACACAAAATTTCATGCTTAATGTGTGTTGGAATCTGCAATTTAATGTTAGAATATGTTTGTATGTTAAGAAACGAAAGCAGCGTAATTGGAATTGTGTCAATTGGTTAAGAAATGAATTCGTGATGATCGAATTCGCTAAAGGTGTCAAAAATTGAGTTTTTATATGAAAACATAAAATTTAATGAATTAAATTAGTTTAATTTGATGTTTAATTGTTCTAAGTCGATGAATATATGAGGAAACATGTTTGTGTTAGTTTTATATCAATTGGATGTGCTAATTTCACTCTCTTAAGGGTGAAATTCGTGTTAGTTGGGCTAAAAACAGAACATTGTTCTTTGCGTTTACAGTTTCTGTCGTACTTGCACCAAGTATGGCGCTTGACAAGGCCAAAACGCCAGAGTAGTTGCTTTGGGTCGAGGGCTTAAGTATGGCGCAATTATTGCCTTACACCTACAGTTTGAGACGATGAAATGCGCTTGTTTGTAGGATATGAGTAATGGACTTGTGTGGGTTAAGCATGCATGCTAATGATGTTAAGACATAATATAAACTACAATAACAGATTGTAAGGTGTTGTAATACAAAATGTGAAGATTTTAAGTAATTATTTATATAAGTTATGTAATGAACCAAATGTGATGTTTTCAAAAGTTAAAGATAAATGATAAGGTTTATGTTAGTTTATAGTGTGATTTCAGAATCGTTAAGGTGTTAACCAACATGGTTAGGTGCTAGGTTAGGGTTATGACCTAAATGATGGTTTAAACCCTAAAGCTAATATTCATACAACTAATTGTTGTTGCGATTTCAATGATATATGTAAGGTAATTGGAGATTATATTACATTTGTGTAGCTTACATACACGGCAAGTTTCTAAACCTTAAGTCTTTACATTGAGCAAGCTTCTTAATTTCATTCTTTTCATATTGAATGCAAGTTCCCATTACTAAATCATTATTGTACAAGTTTCTAAAATTCTTTGTAAAGTTGAACAAGCCTAGTCTATCTTGAGTATGTTTGTACAAGTTCTTGTAACCTAATTCGTTACATCGAGCGAGTTTCATTTTCCTAATTACTATACAAAGCATATATTATTCTAATATGTCGATTCAAATGAGATTGTTCTAACTCTTTTGGATATAGCACTTTGCATGTATATCATGTTTATTCAATTATATATTGTTGATATCCGATCTTTGACTTTGATAGCCTTGTTCAGTTATACATTCTTGTATTAGACCTTCAATTAGTAAGCAAAGTCTTATTGATTTAGTTAATCTATAACTGAATAATGTTCTAAAATTCTAGAAACACTGATAAGCTAGTTCCAAACTAAACTTTCTTTAGTGCGGAAATTCTAAATTCAAACTGAGACGAACAACCCTAACATAGGAGATTTTGTACGTGTAAGGCTTAGATGTTTTTGCACAATACATGGTACAAAGGGCTAATCCCCCTAAGTACGTTAAGAAGGGTCCGTATAGTCTAAATGACTGTTAAGGTTGGGTAATAATACCTAAGTACCGGGGACATAGTTCGTGGTCTTAAGACCCTCAGATATTAAAGTTCGAACGTGTTTTTCTATTTTGATTCGTAGAACAAGTTCATTATTGTTCAGCTTTCGTTGTTCATTTTCATGTTATTATCATTACTACTTTCTATATCAGTGAGCATTTGTTTGTTCACTCTTGCAATTAACACTGCAGCTAAAATGGAGAAAGTTGATGAGCCATCCACTAGCAAAGGAAAGGGCAAACTATCCAAGTGTTGAAGACTTATTGAAATTAATTTAAGTGTTTTATGTTACCAGACTTGTTTTATTTTATGATGTATTCTATAAACTGATGTAATAAATTTAAGGTTAGATTACCTGGGATTGTTTTGGAGATGATGTAACCCTTTAATGGGAAAGATTATTGTTTAAGTTATTTAAATTATTTCTTTATCCTTTATGATGGGTAGTTAGATGTAATGGTTTTGGATAGTGAACACCAAATCCTGTGGGAATGGAGTACCTGGATTTGGGGGTGTCACATCCACTGTTTATAAGTCTTGTTGGATTCAAATCGACAACCGCACATTACCTGTCGATCTTATCTCTTTGAAAATACTTGCATTCGATGTGATTTTAGGGATTGATTGGTTAACCACTCATCATGCTAAAATTGATTATTTTCGTAAGGTTGTTAGCTTTCATATTCCTAACTAACTATTATGCAAATTCAAGCAACCAAACCATTAAAGTCAATTACTGTCATATCAAGCCATAAAGCTATTCGTTTATTGAAAAACGGATGTCAAGCTTTCTTAGCCCATGTCACAGATTTAAACAAAAATACGTCAGTCTTGAATGATATTTTTATTGTTAATAAATTTCCTGACGTATTCCCTAAAGAACTTCCTTGCCTACCCCCAGAGCGTGAAATTGATTTTTGTATCGACCTTGAACCCGGTACAAAATCCATTTCCAAAGCCCCATATCGAATGGCTCCTATTGAACTTCAGAAGTGAAAGACAATTGCAGGAATTGTTAGACATCGATTTCATTCATCCTAGTACGTCTCTTTGGGGTGCTCTTGTTCTATTAGTAAAGAAGAAAGATGGAAGTATGTGACTTTGTATTGATTATCAGGAGTTGAATTATGTCACCGTCAAAAATAGGTACCCGTTGCCTCGCATTGATGACCTATTTGACCAGTTGCAAGGCGCTAAATTCTTTTCAAAGATCTATCTTCGTTCTAGATATCATCAATTAAATATTAAAATTGATGACATTCCAAATACTGCTTTCAGAACTCGGTACGAGCATTATGAATTCCTAGTCACGTCTTTTGGATTGACTAATGCTCTTGCTACCTTCATGGATATGATGAACCGAGTATTCAAGGAATATTTAGATCATTTTGTAGTCATCTTTATTGATGACATCCTCATATACTCCAAAAGCCATGAAGATCATGAGCAACACTTGAGGCTGATACTCCAAAAGCTTCGTGAAAACAAGCTATATGCCAAGTTGAAGAAATGCGAGTTCTGGCTTGAGGAAGTAGCATTTCTTGGGCACGTGATATCAAATCATGGAATATCTATTGACCCGGCAAAGATTGAAGCAATTCAAAGCTGGGAGAAACCTAAGTCAGTGATCGAAGTACGTAGCTTTCTTGGCTTAGCTGGTTATTATCGGAGATTCGTAGAAGGGTTTTCTCGAATTGCTACTCCATTAAATCAGCTGACTTGAAAAGATATAAAATTCGGTTGGAGCGAGGAATGTGAGAAGAGTTTTCAAGAACTTCGAGGAGACTCATTTCAAAGACCTGCTCGACAATACCATCCGGTTCGGAGGATTTGTCATCTGATGATGCTTGAGCGGAGGGTTAGGATGTGTTCTCATGCAACATGGGAAAGTCATAGCCTATGCCTCACGATAACTCAAAGAATATGAGAGGAATTATCCTACTTATGATCTAGAGTTGGCAGCTGTCGTTTTCGCGCTTAAAATCTGGAGGCATTACCTGTATAGGGAGAAAGTGGAGATCTATACGGATCATAAGAGCCTCAAATATTTCTTCACCCAAAAGGAGCTCAACATGCGGAAACGACATTGGCTTGAGCTGTTAAAAGATTACGATCATACCATTCAATACCATCCTGGAAAAGCGAATTAGGTAGCTGACGCATTGAGTAGAAGATCATATGCGGGTACGAGTGCGATATTGTCAACGCAAAGGCCCATTTTGTATGACTTTCAAAGGATGGAGATAGAGTTAAAGACTCCAGGGACCCATACGATGATGTCAAATATACGAGTAGAACCGACTTTAATCGATAAAGTTAAAGCTGCTCAACTCCAAACTTTGTGTTCCTAACGACCCTGATTTAAAGTATAAGATCATGATGGAGTCGCACAACACACCGTTTGCAATCCATCTTGGGAGTACCAAAATGTATCATGATCTTTGACATACATTTTGGTGGAGCAATATGAAGAGAGAGGTAGCGAAGTTTATCTCAAGGTGTCTAACTTGTCAATGAGTCAAGGCAGAGCATCAAGTGCCAAAAGGTCCATTGCAACCACTTAAAATTCCAGAATGGAAGTGGAAGCGCATTACCATGGATTTCGTTACTGGTCTTCCCAAGGTTTCTCAAGGCATAGATGCGATTTGGGTCATTGTTGATAGATTGACTAAGTCTGCTCATTTCTTACCTATACAAGAAACTAATTCACTTGAACGTCTTGCTCGTATGTACATAAATGAGATTGTAAGACTGCATGGCATGCCAGTATCCATAGTTTATGATCGAGACCCAATATTCACTTCACGATTTTGGGTTAGTTTGCAAAAAGCTATGGTTATGGATTTACGATTTAGTTCGGCATATCATCCTCAAATGGACGGGAAGTCGGAGAGGACTATTCAAACTCTTGAAGATCTATTAAGACTCTGTGTCCTTGACTTCAAGGGAAGTTGGGATAAGTTCTTGCCATTAGTGGAATTCTCCTACAACAACAGTTATCAATCAACTATTGGCATGGCTCCATTTGGTGAAGCAACATTGTTGGGACCAAAGTTGGTACGTATGACTACGGAAAAGATTCAAATGATCTGACAACGTATAAAAACCTCACAAGATCGACAAAAGAGTTATGTTGATCTTCATCGAAAGGACGTTGAGTTCAATGTTGGAGATCATGTGTTGTTACGTGTTGCTCCATAAAAAGGAGTTACAAGATTTGGAAAGAGAGAAAAGCTCAATTGTGACGCCCCCAAAACAGGTATACATCACCCATCTTGAGTCGCCAAATACATGGTACATAATACAACTATAAACTTCTTTTATACAACTGTCGTGTAAAATACGACAAAACATAGCTGAGAGTTTAAACAAGAATATTGTCTTCCAGACAATATCCACACTCAATGGAGTCCTCATTATAATTATTATCACACTATTTCACAGAATAGTGAGGACTACTAAAGCCACTTATCCTGAACCATTACTCCATTTCCCGACTCGTCCCAGCTATATTCTCATTTCCTGAAGAGAACAATGAAATAAAAGGGTAAGCTCAACTAGCCCAATAAGAAATATTTTGACAAAGATAATGCAGAATAAATTATCCTTAGCCTTCAACAGTATAACAACTGATAGAATATAATAGACAACAAGTTTTAAATCAATAACAACAGCGAAACAACCATTCCATTAGAAGAATCAAGTAGAGCATGATATCTACTATCTTCTATGATTTAAAAAGTTTTTCATCAATTTATCACTGAGACTCGGCTTAATAAATAAACCACATCATCGAATCATCCTTGCACTACGGGCTAAGGATATTCATGTAATCACCAATGGTCATGATTATACCGAATAATCCCTGGTCATAATCATACCAACAACTATCCATCAATCCACTACGGGCCAATGAGGACTTTTACCACATCATCTGTAACATTACGAGTCATGATTATACCGAATGATCCCTGGTCATAATCATACCAATCAACAGTCCATCTATGTAAGTAAGCCAAAGATGACTTTCATCACAATATAAGCATGAAGATGATGACAATGATATAAGCATTAATCAAACGAAATCAAATCAAACGAAATCAAGGATAAATATTAAAGACTTTAAATTTATCTAGAGTTTAAAAATATCCAAATTGTCAACATGATACTACTTTGTGGAGTAAAATTCAAGAATAATATTCATGTACCAAAAAATAATTTGGACAGAAAAGAAATATATTTTTTAGGTGAATAGTACCCCGTGAATAGTACTTCGGGAATAGTACCCCATGAATAGTACCCCAGCATGAAAAGTGTCCCAAATACCTGAGTGAATAATACTAGAGTGAATAGTAATCAGGTGAATAGTATTTCGTGAATAATAACTCATGAATAGTACTCCGGCACGAGAAGTGCCCCGAATACCCGAGTGAATAATACTAGAGTGAATAGTAACCAGATGAATAGTAACCCATGAATAGTAACTCGTAAAAGAAAAATACCAAAGAAACGATATTCCATGACGAGTACAAAAGAAATGATATCTCCTACGAGTATAATAGAATATACGAAACTACAAATAGATTTTCATCCACCATGCAGTAATCCACGTAGACAGATCATTTCCATAATTTAATAAAGAATGAATATGAAGGGTCATTCACCATGCATGCGGTAGACAACGTAGACAGGTTATTCTAATAGAATAATAACGAATGGAATAACAGAAGAATTTCACCATGCATGCGGTAGTCCGCGTAGACAGGTTATTCCAACAGAATAATAAAGAATGGAATAACAGAAGAATTTTACCATGTATGCGATAGTCAGTGTAGATAGGTTATTCCAACAGAATAATAAAGTATGGAATAACAGAAGAATTTCACCATGCATGCGGTAGTCCGCGTAGACAGGTTATTCCAATAAAATAGTAAAGAATGGAATAACAACCCTTATGAGTATTGAAAGAAAATAACTCTCTTCATGAATACGAAAGAAATAATACCCCGTACCTCAGAAGAAGACTGGATACTGGAATAGTGAAGTAGCAGACTTCTCTTCTTCTTTCTCTCTATATCTTCTCTCTCTATAATTGCTCTTGTGAGTCTTAGTGAATTGGTGAGAATGAAGGAAGGATGAGTTTCTATTTATAGTAAAATATAGTTTCAATAATTGCACGTTTTGGGGCTTGAAATATTACAGTATAAAACCTTCATCTTTTCCTTCATTTTTAATTTAGTCCTGTAAGTATTATCAAACTTGCACCACCTCCCCTAATAGTATATCATGTGAATTAATAGTACATTCATGTGAATCAATAGTTTAATCATGTGAAAAATATAATTACAGTATAGTACCTTCATCTATACCTCCATTTTTAATTTAGTCATGCAAGTATTATCAATCTTGCACCACATCCCCTAATAGTACATGCATGTGAATCAATAGTACACACATGTGAACAAATAGTTATAAGCATGTGAATTAATAGCAATTAATTTCTCATTTATCCGATTAATTACCCGATTGGTCAATATAACCTCCAGACATCCATTATTATCGAAATAGATGTCGATTTCCACTAACACTAATAATCCCAAAACAATGGAGCTATCAATTTCATCTTTAATCAACATGAACTTATTCATCATTAATATTATAACTCATAATATTTGTACCTGTGCCAGTCGTTCGAGGAAAGAGGGGCTTTCAGATAAGGATTTCTCCTTATCATGCGTATGATTAGGTGACCAAACCTCTCGATGTGAGAACTTCTAGACATTTTCAATATTGCAAATAATAATATGAATAACTTTTGTAAGACCCCGAATTTTATGAAATAAAAGTATTCAATTTTTCTATTCAGTAAATGGTTAAATTGATAAAAGTTAAAGTTAAGGGTGATATATGAATTTTTTTTTTTTTCAAAATACGCAAGGGGGTATAAAGTATTCATTGTTGTCGGGGAATATTCGTTTGGTCGTCGTGGAATATTAAATCTTGTCGGGGAATATTAAATGCGACGTAGCGACCATGTGTGGGCCCCATAACTTGAAAGCGATTGGATGAAGAAAGCGACAAAATTAAGTTTTTATAAAATAGCGGCGTAATCGTTCACAGATTAACATCGTTGGAATACCCGGTTGGTAAAGTAAAGTAATCTGGCGTTGTTGCAAGGTAGCACCGGTATTACGCACAAGATTTTTTTTCAATTATTGATTCTTACGTGAGAAGGCACTACTCAATAATTATTACGATAATTCTTGTTCAATATTTTATTTTATTGATTCAATAATTCTTTGTGTTGATATTTTATTATTGTTGTTCAATAATTATCTTTGCGAGATTTCCCATTATCGGATCAATAATTCATATTATTTGAATAATATTATTAGATAGCATTATTGGCAATGTCTAGAAAGTTACATCGAGGAGAGGTTTGGTCACCTAATTGCGGCGCCCGATAAAGAGAGAAATTCTTATTGGAAAGCCCCTCTTTCCAGGCGCCGGTTGTCATTATTGTGATTACGTAATATTATTTGTGAATAATTAATTATTGATTTATATGATAAGAAAATATTTATAAATGATGGATTTATTTGTTTTATGTGGTTATAATTGAATGATTTAATGTTGAGGTGTTTTATCAAGTAATTTTTGCCGGAATGGAGGTATTAAAAATCAAATCAAATTATTTTTACGATATATTCGTGAGTTATAATTTTTAATCCGACCGTTGGATCGTTGTAATTTTGGATATGTTATACATATATAAGTTGAGTATATGTCCACAAATTTTGAACCGTTAAAAATGAACGTATGATTTGTTATGAATTTTAAGAGGTGGCGATTAGGAAATTAGGTTTTGGTGGAAAATTCTAGAATTGAGTGGGCCCCACTCTTGGTTGTTGGGGAAGATGGCTGATTTTTGGTGGGTGGAATAGTAGCAGGTAAAGCCATCAGGTTGCAGGTTAAGTCTGCTTCGGCGTGCTAATATTTTCCTATAAATAGAGGGCTAAGTTAGAATTGAAAATCACACCAGAAACATAAGTTTTCTCTCTTTTTCTCTCTAGATTATTGAGTGTATTTTGTGAGTATTTAGATACTTGGTGAGTTGATATTCATCAATTGCAAGTTTCCTTCACGTCATATCCGATATCCGTCAGAAGTCGCTGCTCTTTTGAGGTAAGGGATAGTAAGGGATATTATTTTTTCGTAATGATATTATTTCTTCAATATCATTATCTTTGAAATGTTGATCTGAAGTTTTTATCAAATTTGGAACTTTTTCATGTCGGGGTTACTATTCACGAGTTACTATTCATGAGTTACTATTCACGAGTTACTATTCACGAGTACTATTCATGAAGCGTGAAGATGTTTTTTGTGGAATTTCTATCTTTTGGTGTCGGAGTTACTATTCACGTATACGGCACTATTCACGTATACGACACTATTCACGAATACGGCACTATTCACCGAAAAATGAAAATTTTTCTTTTCGTCTAAAATATCTATTCTGGATACTAGCTTTGATTGTATCCATGTTTTGATCATTCTTGAATTTTACACCACTATGATTATTTTGAGGTATTTTTGGATGTATAGATTAGGAGTTATGGATTTTATGAGAAAAGACTATTTTAAAAGTAACTATTTATAACTCTTTGCGATTAACTCCAAAATTGATGAAAATTTTATTGAGAGTACATCTATATAATATCGATTGTACTACTGTGAATTTGAATTTTTGGATAAAAGTACAATTTATGATAAATGTTTAAATATTAAATTGGTGTTGGCCATATGAAAAATAGTAAATGAATTTTTAAAATTTTAGAGAAATATATATTCAATATGGGACTATTTTATGCTAAATCCCTTAAAAGAAATATTTTTAGAACCGATTTGGTATTTTCATGAAAATGTTCTAATTATGAGCAAATGAATTAAATATGTTATGTGAAGTAAGAAAATTAGAAAATATGATTTTATGGTTTGAGAATCATATATGAGGTATATGCAGATTTTTGATGAGGGTTTTAGTTATTGGTGATGAAATTTTATGAGTTTGGCATTTTATGATGATTAAATGCATTAATTAGTAAAGTGTAAACAATTTAATTAAATTGTTTATAAGTTTGAGAAATGATTAAAATATTATTATAATATTAATAATATTAGATTATGAGATTTCTAAGTGATTTATAACATTTGGATTAAGGTGTTATAAATATGGATATGAATTTTATTATGAAACTTTATCTTTTCGTGTCGAGGTTATACGCATTATACGGGACTATGTGCGAATACTGTAAGTACTATTCACAACAAATTGGTTTCTTCTCCGACCAAATTATCGTTGATTTATGAATCTTACTCTTGAAATTAAAACCATGTTTTGATTATATTGTTTTATATAACATTCTTATAACCCCTAATGATGATATTTCTCTTTGACTTGAGTGTAAAGATGGGTAGATTATTGGTATGATCGTGACCATAGGTTCTCTTTGGCCGATGGTGCAAAAGTTGAATTGTTATTTGGTATGATCATGACCATTGAATTTACAATTGAATATTTTTAACTTAAGTGCAAAGGTGAATTGATCAACATGGTTATAATTATTGTTATATAACTTCGAAATGATTATGTATTTCGTTGATATATGAATATCTTTGGCTCGTAATGCAAAGATGACTGTTGTTGAATATCTTTGCTTTTGTAGTGCAAAGATGAATTATTGATGAATATCTTTGGCTCGTAATGCAAAGATGACTGTTGTTGAATATCTTTTGCTTTGTAGTGCAAAGATGAATTATTGATGAATATCTTTGGCTCGTAATGCAAAGATGACTGTTGTTGAATATCTTTGCTTCGAAGTGCAAAGATGAATTATTGATGAATATCTTTGGCTCGTAATGCAAAGATGACCTGTTGTTGAATATCTTTAGCCTGAAGTGCAAAGATGAATTATTGATGAATATCTTTGGCTCGTAATGCAAAGATGACCTGTTGTTGAATATCTTTAGCCTGTAGTGTAAAGATGAACTGTTGATGAATATCTTTGGCCCGTGGTGCAAAGATGAATTTATTAGTATGATTATGAGCAGGCGTGATTTGGTATAACCATGATCTTTGATGTTTGAGGGTAAAGACAAGTGATGAAAATTATCTTTGTCTTGGATGAGGAAGAGGAATTTAGAATTACAATTATGATTATGAGTTATTCATATAATTGTGGAAAGGAACTGTTGATTGATGTTACAAGGATAAAACATTGTTGGTGGATTTTTAACATGGAGAAGACAATAGACTTTATAGTCTATTTGACTCTTCTAATGGATTGCTCATTTCATTTGCAACTATGGTTGAAAAGTTTTATCATCTACCATATGTTCTAAATCTACGATTTATTCTTGATGAAGACTATTGATAATTTATTTATCTTTAGTCATAATATTCTTTCTTGAGCTAGTTGTGCTCACCCTTTTGTTTCACAATTCCTTCGGGTAATAAGTGTATGGGGTCGAGGCGGGGGATAGCGAGGAATAGAGTGGTGGTCTATAGATGTTGAGGTGAGGTGAATTTAACTTGGAAGGGTGTTTTGTCACTATCATACAAGATGTCTAATGACATACAACCTCGTGTTATCATAAGACATGGTTGTGCTCATCCACTTCTTTGAGTATATTTACAAGCACTACCTATATAATCTTGGTGTTTGTTTGGAGTATAATACCCAATTAGAGACAGTGGAGATAATGATATGTCAAGAGAAGACTCACCATTGGGAAGAATACGATAGTAATCTTCGTTTTTCTTTGGGGTCTATTAGGGTCAACCAAGGATAATTTCGTGGCCATATGATATCTACCATAACCGAAAAGCATGGCCTCCCATATACGAAGGTTTCCTTGAGCACTTCCCAAAGATTCTAATTTCTAAAGCAGCTTTTTGACTATACCTTTATGTAAGGTGTCATTGTGACGACGCTACAGTTGGTATATATTTGCATCAAACTCACAAAGATATGTGTTGTTGTATTTTGCCACGACAATTGTTGTAATAAAGTTGTAGTTATTTTACGTACCATATATTTGGCGACTCAGAATGGGTTGGATGGAATGGACCTATTTTGGGGTTGTTACAACTTTGTCGTCTCAATTATTGATTTAATAATATAACATATTATGCAGATGATCTTTGTGACAACAATTGAATCAATAATATGAGAGATATGATGCGATAATTATTGTAGCAATAATTGAGTATAAGCGAGTGACTTCTCACGTAAGCATCAATAATCAATACTGAGTGTGCTACTATGCAACCATGCCAGACATCGTATTTTTACTACCGGGTAGTTCAACGGTTTAACAGTAAAACTTTCGTAGTTATTTTTTATAAAAGATAATTACATCATTTTCTAACTACGACAATACCTACGTTGTGGGGTCCACCAATGATTATGCCGTCGTACGAATATTCCCTATTAAAACGAATATTCCCCGACCAATCGAATATTCCCCGACACAACGAATATTTTATAACAACTTGCATACTTTGCAAAATTTTCAAATATCACCCTTAACTTTAACCTTTATCAATTTAACCATTTACTAAATAACATAATAATTAAAAGAAAATTGAATACCTTCATTTCATAAAATTCGGGGTCTTACAATCTTCCCTCTTTATGAAATTTTGCCCTCGAAATTTACGTACATACTTGGTATGCCGAAGAGGTGAGGATACCTTGTTTAGATTCTAACTCTTGAGGTATTACCTTTGAGTATCAAATATAAACCTTCTTATCCAAGATTTTAACATGTATCTCCTCATACGTTATATCTTCTGCTATCTCGTCTAGTTCTAATTCAATAATGTGGTTTGGGTCGTCCACATATTTACGTAACATCGATACGTGAAAAAAACGTTATGAACACGCAACATACTTAGCATTAAAACGAGTCTATAGGCCACAGTTTCTACTCGATCGAGGATTTCAAATAGACCAATAAAATCAAGGGTTGATATTTCCTCTCTTCATCGACTCTTGCTTCTAGAATAACGCCTTCTTGAACCTTCTTCTTCGTATTCATCAGCTCCGGGTCTGTAGCTTGAGCGGCTTTTAACTTTATCAATTAAAGTCGATTCTACTCGTATATTCGCCATCATCACATGGATCCCTGGAGTCTTTAACTTTATCTCCATCCTTTGTAAGTCATACAAAATGGATCTTTGCGCTGACAATATCTCATTCGTACCCGCATACGATCTTTTACTCAACGCGTCAGCTACCACGTTCGTTCTTCCACAAAGATATTGAATGGTATGGTCATAATCTTCAACAGCTCGAGCCAATGTCTTTGGCGCATTATATGTTCGTTTTGGTTAAAGAAATATTTAGGGGTTTTAGAAATGGGTTTTGTATTGGGGTCAATACAAAATTTGATTTCACACTCTGGGGTAGCCAGGAAGTCTTCAGAGAATACGTCAGGAAATTTATTAATAATAGAAATATCATTCAAATCTGTCGTATTTTTATTTAAATCCGTGACATGGGCTAAGAAAGCTTGACATCCATTTTTCAATAAACGAATAGTTTTATGGCTTGATATGACAGTGATTGACTTTAGTAGTTTGGTTGCTTATAATAGGTTGGTTAGGAATATAAAAGCTAAAAAATCAATTTTAGCATGATGAGTAGTTAACCAATCAATCCCTAAAATCACATCAAATGCAAGTATTTTTAAAGAGATAAGATCGACAGGTAACGTGAAAGTGTCAATTTGAATCAAACAAAATTTATAAATAGTGGATGTAACGAAGGTTTCTCCTAACAGAGTTTCAACAGGTAAGTCAAAGTCTAATTTCTCAAGAGCCAAGTTCAAACGTTGAACACAACTAGGTGAAATACAAGAGTGGTTAGAACCGGTATCGAATAAGGTATAGACTTCACAAGAGTTTATGATTAACTTACCCGTGATAACTTCGTTCGGGTTCCTCGATAAACGCTCTCACTTAAACTACCAAATTTGACTTGTCTAGGACATCCTTTGGCGTCACCATCCCAGTTGGACTTAACTTTGCTATAGAGTACATTCCACCCATAATTGCTTCGTCACATTCCTGATCCATGATTTGAATCATTATTCAACGCGTCGTGCGGCTTTTACCCATGCATCATCTATTCTCATTCGTTCAGTTACTTCTTCTTTCATCAGAACTTTGATCATAGCATTCTCAGATTCAAACTCTAATATCTTATACTCTGCCAAAGAGTGCTTCTGTTCAAGCATCGCACATCGAGTAACACAATTTTGAATTATTGCATCTCTTTGCTCCACGACCGCCTGCCGTTCTTCAGCCTGCTCTTCTAACTCATGAATACTATTTTGTAATTCTAAATTTATATCATAAAATTCTTCTAATAAATTCTCCTCAGGTTCCTTTTCTTCCTCTTCTTCCTCACTCTCAGCTGCTACCTCTGTGACTAGCTCGGGTGCAACTATTAGTTCTTCACTCACCACATAGATATCTCTAATTTCTTCTTCGTCTGACATCACATTAACTTGTTTGGTGATTAAAGGTGTCTCAACGGTCTCATTCACTCCATTGTTAACATTTCTAGCTGCCATTTTCAAACACTACAACAAAACAAGGGTTAATTGACATATCACATATTATCCCTATACTCTGACCGACCAATTAAAAAAACAAATAAACTTAGGTAGGTCATACTAGCGAAGGAATTCCCTGTCTCTTCCATCCTAGTTCTTGTCTCACATCTCAACCAGAGATCATATCCCTAAGCTTTGATACCAACTGTGACGCCCCCAAAACAGGTATACATCACCCATCTTGAGTCGCCAAATACATGGTACATAATACAACTATAAACTTCTTTTATACAACTGTCATGTAAAATACGACAAAACATAGTTGAGAGTTTAAACAAGAATATTTTCTTCTAGACAATATCCACACTCAATGGAGTCCTCATTACAATTATTATCACACTATTTCACGGAATAGTGAGGACTACTAAAGCCCCTTATCCTGGACCATTGCTCCATTTCCCGACTCGTCCCAGCTATATTCTCATTTCCTGATGAGAACAATGAAAGAAAAGGGTGAGCTCAACTAGCCCAGTAAGAAATATTATGACTAAGATATTGCAGAATAAATTATCCTTAGCCTTCAACAGTATAACAACTAATATAATACAATAGACAACAAGTTTTAAATCAACAACTGCAGCGGAACAAGCAATCCATTAGAAGAGTCAAGTAGAGCATGATATCTACTATCTTCTATGATTTAAAAAGTTTTTCATCAATTTATCGCTGAGACTCAGCTTAATAAATAAACCACATCATCGAATCATCCTTGCACTACGAGCCAAGGATATTCATGTAATCACCAATTGTCATGATTATATCGAATAATCCCTGGTCATAATCATACCAACAACTGTCCATCAATGCACTACGGGCCAATGAGGACTTTTACCACATCATTTGTAACATTACGGGTCATGATTATACCAAATGATCCCTGGTCATAATCATACCAATCAACAGTCCATCTATGCACGTAAGCCAAAGATGACTTTCATCACAATATAAGCATAAGGATGATGACAATGATATAAGCATTAATCAAACAAAATCAAATCAAACGAAATCAAGGATAAATATTAAAGACTTTAAATTTATCTAGAGTTTAAAAATATCCAAATTGTTAAAATGATACTACTTTGTAGAGTAAAATTCAAGAATAATATTCATGTACCAAAAATAATTTGGACAGAAAAGAAATATATTTTTCAGGTGAATAGTACCCCGTGAATAGTACTTCAGGAATAGTACCTCGTGAATAGTACCCCGACATGAAAAGTGCCCCAAATACCCGAGTGAATAATACTCGAGTGAATAGTAATTGGGTGAATAGTATCTTGTGAATAATAACTCGTGAATAGTACTCCGGCACGAGAAGTGCTCCGAATACCCGAGTGAATAATACTAGAGTGAATAGTAATCGGGTGAATAGTAACCTGTGAATAATAACTCGTAAAAGAAAAATACCAAAGAAAATAATATTCCATAACGAGTACAAAAGAAATGATATCTCCTACGAGTATAATAGAATATACGAAACTGCAAATGGATTTTCATCCGCCATGCGATAATCCACGTAGACAGATCATTTTCACAATTTAATAAAGAATAAATACGAAGGGTCATTCACGTAAATGCGATAGTAAAGCGTAGACATGTTATTCCAATGAATAATAATGAATGGAATAATGAAGAATTTCACCATGCATGCGTGTAGTCGCGTAGATGTGTTTTTCAACGAGAATAATAAAGAATGGAATAATGAAGAATTTCACCGTAAATGCGGTAGTCGCGTGAGCAAAGTTATTCCAATGAGAATAATAAAGTATGGAATAACGAAGAAGAATTTCACCGTGCATGCGGTGAGTCGCGAGAGCGAGTTATTCAAGCGAGAATAATAAAGAATGGAATAACAAACCTTACAAGTATTGAAAGAAAATAACTCTCTTCATGAATATGAAAGAAATAATACCCCTTACCTCAGAAGAAGACTGGATACTGGAATAGTGAAGTAGCAGACTTCTCTTCTTCTTTCTCTCTATATCTTCTCTCTCTATAATTGCTCTTGTGAGTCTTAGTGAATTGGTGAGAATGAAGGAAGAATGAGCTTCCATTTATAGGAAAATATAATTTCAATAATTGCACGTTTTGGGGCTCAAAATATTACAGTATAATACCTTCATCTTTTCATTCATTTTTAATTTAGTCCTGCAAGTATTATCAAACTTGCACCACCTCCCATAATAGTATATCATGTGAATTAATAGTACATTCATGTGAATCAATAGTTAATCATGTGAAAAATATAATTACATTATAGTACCTTCATCTATACCTCCATTTTTAATTTAGTCATGCAAGTATTATCAATCTTGCACCACCTCCCCTAAGTACATGCATGTGAATCAATAGTATACCCATGTGAACAAATAGTTATAAGCATATGAATTAATAGCAATTAATTTTTCATTTATCCGATTAATTACCCGATTTGTCAATATAACCTCCAGACATCCATTATTATCGAAATAGATGTCAATTTCCACTAACACTAATAATCTCAACACAATGGTGCTATCAATTTCATCTTTAATCAATACGAACTTATTCGTCATTAATATTATAACTCACAATATTTAACAAACGAGGTCGCGTTCGGGAAGAGGGGATTTACGATAAGGATTTCTCCTTATTGGTAGCGCATGATTAGGTGACCAAACCTCCTTGTGAACTTCTAGACATTGTCGATATTACAAATAATAATATGAATAACTTTTTCGTCTCAATTATTTATTTAAAATATAACATATTATGCGGATGATCTTTGTGACAACAATTGAATCAATAATATGAGAGATATGATACAAGCAATTCTTTGTAGCAATAATTGAGTATAAGCGAGTGACTTCTCGTATAAGCATCGATAATCAATCTTTGTGTGCTCTTATACGACCATGCACGTATTCACTTGTACTTTTACTACCGAGTAGTTCAACAGTTTAACGATAAAACTTTCATCGTTATTTTTATAAAAAGATAATTATTTCATTTTCTAACTACGACAATACCTCCGTTGTGGGGTCCACCAATGATTGTGTCGACGTACGAATATTTCCTGTTAAAACGAATATTCCCCGACACAACGAATATTTTATAACAACTTGCATACTTTGCAAAATTTTCAAATATCACCCTTAACTTTAACCTTTATCAATTTAACCATTTATTAAATAACATAATAATTATAAGAAAATTGAATATCTTCATTTCATAAAATTCGGGGTCTTACATCAATCCTTGATTCATTGAGCCATTCGAAATCTTTGATCGAGTAGGAACTGTGGCCTATAGACTCGCCTTACCGCCAAGTATGTCTCGTATTCATAACGTTTTTCATATATCTATGTTACGTAAATATGTGGAAGACCTTAATCACATTATTGAATTAGAACCGAACGAGATAGCGGAAGATTTAACGTATAAAGAGGTACTTGTTAAAATCTTGGATAAGAAGGATCATATTCTACGCTCCAAGATTATACCTCAAGTCAAAGTTTTGTGGAGAAACCACGATGTTGAAGAAATGACCTGGGAGTTAGAATCTGAAATGAAGTCAAGGTATCCTCACCTCTTCGACATACCAGGTACGTACCCTAATTTTGAGGATAAAATTTCATAAGAAGGGGAGGTTGTAAGACCCCAACTTTTATGAATAAAGATTATTTTTTCTCGAAATATATTTTGGAATATTATGGTGTGGATTTGATATAATGTTATAGTTGTGGTTAATGTTTACAAATTTTGCAAAGTAAGCAAGTTGTTATAAAATAATCGATTGGTTGGGGAATATTCATGCGACGGCACAATCATTGGTGGACCCCACAATGGAAGTATTGTCGTAGTTAAAAAACGACATAAATAACTTTTTATAAAAATAACGGCAAAAAATTTACTGTTAAACTTTTGAAATATCCAATGGTAAAAATACCGTAATACGCGTGGTTGCATAGTAGCACACGATATTGATTATTGATGCTTACGTAAGAAGCACTCAGTTTACTCAATTATTTCTACAGTAATTGTTGCATAGTATCTCACGTTATTTGATTCAATTATTGTCATAGTATCATCTGCATAATATTTTATATTCTTAAATCAATAATTGAGATGACAATGTTATTCATATTATTATTTGTATTATTGACGATGTCTAGAAAGTTCTGTCGAGGAAAGGAGTTTGGTCACCTAATTGCGCGTCAATAGGGAGAAATCCTTATCGGAAAACCTCCTCTTTCCTGGGAATGATCTGGTTATTAAATATTGTGAGTTATAATATTAATAATGAATAATTGTTAATAGATTAAAAATGTGTTTATTAAAGATAAATGATTTGTGATAAATATTTATTCAATTTTTTTGATATAAATATAGGGATTTGTTATGAGGCATTTGTTGTAAGTTTGACTTAATATTCCATGGGAAGATTTACTAATTTTATGGACCGTCGGTGGTGCTTTTAATAGTAAATCAATCTAGACCATCGATGGTGGTTTTAATAGTAAATCAATCTAGACCATCGATTGTGGTTTTAATAGTAAATCAATCTGGACCGTCGGTGGTGGTTTTAAAAGTAAATCAAATTGGACCGTCTGTGGTGGTTTTAAAAGTAAATCAATCTGGACCGTCGGTGGTGGTTTTAAAAGTAAATCAATCTGGACCGTCGGTTGTGGTTTTAATAGTAATCAATATGGACCGTCCATTGTAATAGTAAATCAATCTGGACCGTTCATGAATCAGTTACTATTTAGTCCATTCTCCTATAAACAGAAGCTTAATTCTTCTTTCATTCTCACCAATTCATTGAGATTCACAAGAGAAATTGAAGGGTTTTTAATACGTATACTATTCATGCTTACACATAATTTGGAGAATCAAAGGCATACCTCTTGAAGCGTGATTGAGCCTTTGATGTGGAAAAACTCTTGCCATTCCTTCAACCCAACAGCGTCTCCGAACTACGATTGAGAACGGACCACTAATTCACAGTACGTAATAATTAGGGTTTTGGGCTCGATATTGGGAGCGGTGTTTTGGCAACTAAAGTATTGTGCGTATTTTGATAAATTGAGGGATGTGGTGTAAGACCCCAACTTATTATAAATAAAATTGAATTTTCTCTATTCATTATTCTAAATTAATAAGGTGTTAATTTGATAAAATACTTTGATAATGGGTGAAATGTGCAAATTTTGCAAAATAAGCAAGTGGTTATAAAATATTCATTATTATCGGGGAATATTCATTTGGTCGTGGAATATTCTTGTTGTCGGGGAATATTTGTACGACGGTGCAGCCATTCGTGGGCCCCATAACAGGATAATTGTCGGATGAAGAAAACGATAAAGTATAAGTTTTTATAAATAACGGCGTAATTATTACTGAATTAACATCATTGGGTTACACGGTGGTTAAAATACTGATGTCTGGCGTGGTTACACAAGAAAGCATTACCTGCATTGCACAGTATTATTGAATTAATGATTCTTACGTAAAGAAGGCACTACTCAATAATTATTACACAGTGATTCTTTATTCAATATTTTATTTTATTGATTCCATAATTGTTGCGTTGATAGTTTATATTATTGTTATTTCAATAATTATCACTACACAGTATTTTCCATTATCAGATCAATAATTCATATTATTTGAATAATATTATTAGATAAGAATTATTGGCAATGTCTAGAAAGTTTTGTCAAGGAGAGGTTTGGTCACCTAATTGCGCTCCAGTAAGGAGAAATCCTTATTGGAAAGCCCCCCTCTTTCGGGAAGGAGCGGCTTTGGTTGTCATAATTGTGATTCTGTAATATTATTTGTGAATAATTAATTGTTGATTTATATGATAAGGAAATATTTATTTGATGTGGATATAAATGATGGATTTATTTATGTGGTTATAAATGAAGGAATTAATGCTGAGGTGTTTTATCAGTATTTTGTCAGAATGGAGGTATTAAAAATCATCTGTTTGTGGATTTCGGATATTTTCTGTTTGTAATTTTGAAAAACTCAAAACTACAAAGTTGTAGAGAATTCGATTTCGTGTGGAATGAACATAAAATTCGTATTTTTCTAATAAACGGCCTATTTTCTATGAATTACTGAAGTTTCAGAAAATAAAATAATTTTTATTAAATTATGGGTGGGACCCACTTATGTTATAAACATGTGGGCTGTTGAATTCTCTTCCAAGATGGCTGCTGGTGGCTTTTCAAAGTGATGGCGTAGAAAGAAGAAAAAAAAATATTTTATTATTTTGTCTTCTATAGCGTTCTAGCATTTTCCTATAAATAGGCGCTTAGGTTAGAATTGAAAATCACACCAGAAACAAGTTTTCTTTCCCTCTAGATTATTGAGCGTATTTTTGTGAGTATTTTAATACTTTGAGAGTTGTTGTTCGGTACAAGTTTCCTTCGGCTTTCTATCCGATATTCCGATCAGAAGTACCTTTATTTTGAGGTAAGGGATGTTATTTTCTTCTTAAATGATATTATTTTCTTGATATCATTATCTTAGAAATATTGGTGAACTTTTAATCAAATTTAAAACTTTTTGTGTCTGGGGTTACTATTCACGATATCTGAGACTATTCACGAATACTAAGCACTATTCAATTAGAAAAATGAAATTTTCTTCTTTTTGTCTAAGATGTCTATTATGGTTACTATCTTTGATTGTATCCATGTTTTGATCTTTATTTTGAATTCTTCTTCACAATTGGTTATTATGAAGTATTATTGATCTTGGATAAACCGCATTATACGAATCCCTAATATTTGTCCTTCCGTCTCTCATTGGATTCGTTTTCTTTAAAATATTTTCATCATCCTCGGTCCTAAATGATGATATTCTTGAATATCTTTGTGCCGTAGTGCAAAGATAAATGATTAATCGATGAATATCTTTGGCCGTAGTGCAAAGATGAGCAGTGTTGAGATGAACATGACTAATTTGGTGATACAAATAAATATCTTTGGCACGTAGTGCAAAGATGAATATTGATTAAAGATGTATATTGATTGATGTTCTGAGGATAAAATATTGATGATGAACTTTTAAATCTTAGAAGATAGTAGAATTCATTCTCTACGTGACTCTTCTAATGGATTGTTGTTTCATTGCATTTGTTGATCTAAAACTTGTTGTCTATTATATTCTATCAGATTTTTCCCTGTTGAAGACTAATGATAATTTGTTGTATATTATCTTAGTCATAATATTCTTTACTGGGCTAGTTGAGCTCACCCTTTTTCTTTTTGTTCCATTTTTCTTCTCAGGAGGTGAGAACATAGTAGGATCTAGTCGGGGTATGGAGTGATGGTTCTAGAAAGATGTTTTAGCAGTCCTCACTATTTCTGTAAAATAGTGTATTAATAATTAGAATGAGGACTTATTTGAGTGTGGATATTGTCTAGAAGACAATATTTGTATTTAAACTCACAGTATGTGTTGTCGTATTTTGCACGACAATTGTATTATTGAAGTTGTAGTTTGCTTTCTGTACCATGTATTTGGCGACTCAGAATGGGTGTTGTATACCTATTTTGGGGGCGTCACAGTTGGTATCAAAGCTTAGGGATATGGTCTCTGGCGGAGATCGGGGAATAGAACTAGGAGGGGAGAGATGAGTAAATCCTTCACTAGTGTGTACTATCTAAGCTTATTTGTTGGTTGGTCATAATATAGGGATATTATATGATATGTTAATTTGTTTAATTAACCCTTGTTTTATGGCAGTATTTAAGAATGGCTGCTGAGAATGTTAACAATGGAGTGTATGAGACTGTGGAACAACCTTTAGTCACAAACCAGGAGAATGTGCAATAAGAAGGAAATATTCCTCCTGTAAACAACGCTACCGAACAAACAATGAATGATGGAATGTTTAAGAGCTTTTTGCAGTTCATGCAAAATCAGACGAGGGAGACTCGTGTAAAAAATATGGGTGGAAGTGATAGCAACGCGCGGTCTGTCATAGCCAAACAGTTCAAGGAGTTGGGACCACCAAATTTCTGGGGAAAGCCCGATCCGATTAAGGCAAAAACGTGGGTCAAGCAAATTACCAAGATATTCGATATCTTGGGATGCACGGAGGAATAGAAGGTTCCATTCGCCACCTTTATGTTCCATGGAGCGGCAGATTACTGGTGGGAATCCGTGAAGCGTACCCAGCCAGCCGCACTCAACATGTCTTGGGAAAGATTTGAAAGCTGTTCAATGACAAGTACTTTCACGAAAGTATTCATCATATGAAGGAGGTAGAGTTTATTAGACCGGAATGAGAACAACATAAGCGGTATCTCTCAGATGCAGGCGAAGTTCGCAGAGTTATCCGAGTTTTCACCTCATTTGGTAGAGAATGAGGAGCGTATGACGCAGATGTTTCTGAGAGGTCTAAAACCCGAGATTCGTCAATACCTTATCTCTCATAAATTTCTCTCTATTCAGATGTTGTCAACAGGGCTCAATTATTAGAGCTAGATAGTGAGTATGTTCAACCGAGGGACCACAACCAGGGTCATACCAGTGAAAGCAGTCATCAGAGCGATGATAACCAGCGAGGAGGGAAGAATACGGACAAAAGCGGTAACCACTCGGGTGGTAATCGTGGCCATGATAATAGAAGAGGTGAGTCTAGTGGGAATTTTAAAAAGAGGAGATTCAACAATGACGGGAAGACATCAAGAAGACCACCAAAGATCAAGCTGTTGTTGGGGAGGAGAACGACCTTCGGTCGTATGTTATATAAATGCGGGAAGAGGGACATATCCCAAATTGCCCACAACAATCCAAGGTATGCTATAAGCGTGGAAAGGAGGGTCATATAGCCGAGAGTGTTCTCAGAGCAAAACCAAGTTCGTGAGGATGGTGACTCAAAAAGCTGTCCGGATAAGTCAAAATCGGCGGTTCTTGGAAGAGCGTTTGTCGAATCGCCAAAAACACAAGGAACCCGAGCGGGTAAGCTAATCTTGAATTCTTGCAAAGTTTATACCTTACTAGATACTGTTCTACCTATTCTTTTATCTCTCACCTTGTGCTCAACGTTTAAACTTGACTCAGGAGAAATTGGACTTTAACTTATCTCATTGAAAACAGATTGGGTGAAACCTTCGTTACATCTAGTTTATAAATCTTGTTTGATCCAAGTTGGCACTATCACATTACTGTTGATCTTATCTCTTTAAAGATACTTGCTTTTGATGTGATTTTAGGAATTGATTGGTTAACCACTCATCATGCCAAAATTGATTATTTTCGTAAGGTTGTTAGTTTTCATATTCCTAACCAACCTGTTATACGAATTCAAGCAACTAAACCACTAAAATCAGTCACTGTCATATCAAGCCACAAAGCTATTCGTTTATTGAAAAATGGATGTCAAGCTTTCTTAGCCCATGTTATGGATTTGAACAGAGGCAAGTCAGATTTAAATAATATTTCTGTTGTTAGAGAATTTTCTGATGTATTTTCTGAAGAACTTCCCGATCTACCCCCAGAACGTGATGTTGAATTCTTTATTGACCTTGAACCGGGTACAAACCCCATTTCTAAAACCCCATATCGAATGGCTCCTATTAAACTTCAGAAGTTAAAAGTCCAACTACAGGAGTTATTAGACATCGTTTCATTAAATCTAGTACATCTCCTTGGGGTGCTCTGTTTTATTAAGTAAAGAAGAAAGGCGGGAGTATGCGACTTTTGTATTGACTACTGAGAATTGAACCATGTCACCATCAAGAATAGGTATCCGTTACCTCACATTGATGACTGTTCGACCCGATTGCTTGAGGAGCACAATTCTTTTCAAAGATGGACCTTCGTTCTGGATATCATCAGCTGAAGATTAAAATTGAGGATATTCCAAAGACTGCCTTCAAAACTCGGTACGGACATTATGAATTCTTAGTCATGTCTTTTGGATTGACTAATGCTCCTGCTGCTTTCATGGATATGATGAATCGAGTATTCAAGGAATATTTGGATCAGTTCGTTGTTGTCTTTATTGATGACATCCTCATCTATTCCAAAAGCCGTGAAGATCATGAGCACCATTTGAAGCTGATACTTGAAAGGCTTCGTGAAAACAAGCTATATGCCAAGCTAAAGAAATGCGAGTTCTGGCTTGAGGAAGTAGCATTCCTTGGGCACGTGATGTCAAAACATGGAGTATCTATTGACCCGGCGAAGATTGAAGCAATACAAAGTTGGGAGCAACCAAGTTTCGGTGGCCAAGATATGCGACTTTACGGGCTTAGCTGGTTATTATCGGAGATTCGTGGAAGGATTTTCTCGAATCTCTACTCCATTAACTCATCTAACTCGAAAAGATACAAAATTCGTATGGAGCGAGGAATGCGAGAAAAGTTTCCAAGAGCTCAAGATGAGACTCATTTCGGTACCTGTTCTGGCAATACCATCTGGTTCGAATGGATTTGTTATCTACAGCGATGCTTCAGGCAAATGGTTAGGATGTGTTCTCATGCAACATGGGAAAGTCATAGCCTATGCCTCGCGACAACTCAAAGAATATGAGAGGAATTATCCTACTCATGATCTGGAGTTGGCAGCAGATTTATACGGACCATAAAAGCCTCAAATATTTCTTCACCCAAAAAGAACTCTACATGCGACAACGACGTATGCTATAAAAACATTAAAATGCATCCAAAAAAATTTCAAAAGTAAATTAACATTATAAAACATTACTGTAATTTTTTGGAATTTATTTTGATAATTTTCTTAATTATCACAATTAATTAATCATGCATAAAAAGATGGAAATTAACCAAAGATGTCCAAATCTGTTAATTTCTTCCAAAAAAATTTATAACAGTATCTTATCATCATAAAATGATAATCGTAATTTTACGGAATTTTCTAATAATCATGCTAATTATCATAATTAATAAACTATTGCACAATTAATTGGAAATTAACTAAAACTATCCAAAATAGTTATTTTCCTCCGAAAAAATTCTAACAATACCTTAACATCATAATATAGCCCTAATTGAAATTTTTCTAGAATTTTTGTGATATATTTGCTAATTTTCATAATTAATAAGCCATTAATTAATAGGTAGAAAATTAACCAAAAATATCCAAAATAGTCAATATTTCCAAATTCCAAATTATAATAATTAATTATATACCAATAATTAATTTCTATTAATTTTTCAGAATTTAATAGTCACTGTTACTATTTTTTAAATTAATTTCCATGTTAAAAACAATTAATAAATTATTTTCTAGAAATTAAATATAAAAAATCATTAAAAGCAATTCAAGCATGACGGGTCGGTCGAGAGGTTGAGACACGGGTCCATCCGTGTGGTCGGTAGCAGTCATCTTCAACCTCCAGACACCAAAATTTACAGAAATGTCATTTTGCGACTAACTTTGAGAAGTCATATCTCACTCTATATAACTCCGATTTAGGCCCATAATATATCGTTGGAAAGCTTACAACGATTACTACGCATATATATAAAAATCAACCGAATCGGACAATCACAAAAAAAGTTATGGCTGTTCAAAGAAGGCTATTTGTAAACTAGGATTTTAAATTAATTATCCAATTAAACCTAAATTATGTAGATCATATACACTGTGTTTAGGCTATAATATACTGTAATATTAGGCCCTAACATTTAGTGTATCTAAGATTACCATTAATGATGTTTTCAAGCTTTTTAAACATGCAATCATGGCATAAAATGTAAATATTCCATACATAGCATACATGAGATCGTTAAACCATGCTCTGATACCAATGAAGGGTTTTTAATACGTATGTTATTCATATTTACACATAATTTGGAGAATCAAATGCATACCTCTTGAAGCATGATTGAACCTTTGATGCGAAAAAACTTCTGCCGTTCCTTCAACCCAACAGCGTCTCTGAACTACGATCAAGAACGGAGCACTAATTCACAGTACGTAATAATTAGGGTTTTGGACTCGATATTGGGAGCTGTGTTTTGGCAACTGAAGTATTGTGCGTATTTTGATCAACTGAAGGATGTGGGTATGTAATACGTGAGTGGTTAAACCACTCCCCAACACTTCCTCCACGTTTAGTCCATCCACGTTCACATTAATGAAACTCAATTAACCTTATCAATTGGGAACTCAGTTAATGTAACTGGGTTGGACCCTCCATGTGTAACTCCCCAAAATCCGGTCTATCTTCACATCCGGATTCCGTACGTCACGATCCCATCTTTCAACCAAACATACATCATTATATACTGAAATATAAGAATATACATTCTAAATTCCCAGGTTCTAAAACCTTCTAACTCCTTTCATTACAAATAACGATAATTACATTATCCTTTACATCTTACACGAGTGACTTTCATCCGCCACTAAGGATACATAACAGTTCATTAAACTAATCTAAAGTTCATTTAACTTATTTTATATTACAAGTCTTCACTCAATCTTCTCTCTCATCCACATTCGGAATGGCACTTCATCTGGATACCGTCAGCTTGATCTTTACGGGATCCTTAAATTCATCTAACATCGTTCGCTGAAAATGTTTTTCATTTAAAGCAAGTGTGAGCATTCAATTTCTCAGCAAGTCATAGCAGTTGAACAAACAACTTCAAGAATTTAAACATTCTTTTAAGACTTCAATAACCAAACAAAGGTTATAAAGCAGCTTGAATAATAGGAATAATCTCGATTCCTATCATTTTAAAACAATATTCACTTTCATTTTAAAATACTTTCATTCTTCTACCTTTTTTATACACATTCGTAAAATTTAGAATCATTAGCTTACAGACTTAATAAATAACGGATCATGTATAAACAGAGCATTCTCTTATTGAATAGTTAAATCACAGAACATTTCATCTCATAGAAACACCGAAGTGTTCACATTGTGGCACAAGGCCTCATCTGTTCTACCACCTTGCACAAATATCGCTCATTAACACATAGACAGAACTTCTCAAGTTCAACATCTGAGAAGTTTAAGTAACTAGCATTCATTTAAAATATGAATGAAGTTAGGAAACTTACATTATGCACAGCTACAGCTTACGCTGAACTGCTCATTCTAGTTCCTATGTAGCACATAAGAAAAACAACACATACACTAATTAGTCATGTATATTTAACTTATGCATTAGTTTTCTTAACTTTACTACTTAGGGTTCGCGTTCTTGTAACCTAAGTTTACGCGACCACTTTCATTACCGTTCTACAGCTTCATGACATACGGATATGTCTTACTTTTACGTTCATTATCTTTGATGTTTTACATTCCTATCTTCTTCTTATAACTTTTCTAGGACTCAGCACACATCGTTTCTCTGCTAGTAGTCCATATGGTACTCTAAGTGGTTTCCCACAAATAACCAACAAACAAGTTCGTCTGTCTGCGTCTAATCGCCATCAGCGGTGAGTTAGATCGATTGCCCGATTTTTGTATATACCTTCGCTCTCTGAAGGAATTGTTTAGCCCAGCTCCCATATGTCAACCATCAAAGGTTACGATTGCACCACAACCTAACTTATCTTAACTTATCTGAACTATTAAACTATAATCTTCGTTAAGTTAATTTCTCATTCCTTATGGCAACTAAATGCCACACCTCAGTATTCACTCTTTATCGTCTAAGTCATACAGTCTTTTGTATACTCAGAGCAATCATTCAAGTTAATCATTACTCAGCTTCGTTACGCTAACGTCATTGCCTTTAATTCAGTCTTTTACCATTCATGGTTTAATCATTGATCTTCATTATCTTATGGTTAAACCATACACGAGGTGTAGGTTCTATCCGCTGAATATTCACATACACTCAACTTTCACATTGGTTAAAATGTTCCATTCTTACAATTCATTCTATCATTTTCTATCCGAATCACGATCGGCTTTCATTAATCTTATTACCGTTCGTTACGGATTTCTTGTTACCATTTTTATCTTACTTAATACTTTCGTTATCCATTACTGAACCCCATGTTCATTACTCTTTCTTAATGTCGAAGACATATTGTTCATTGTATGCTAAGACTGCTTGCAACTGCGTTACATTTACGTTTACGTTTATTCCCTTCTTAATCTTTTAATCTCTTTTGATCATTTCGTTCAACCTATACTAACGGTCTAATTCACTTGTTTAAGTGTTACATTAGTTGAACATTATGTTCTTTATCTTCCCATACGTTTCCCCCCAAGGGTTGAGCAGTTAAAAGCTCTTCTCTGGCTTTTTCCTACACTGGCGTTGCGGCGCCACTCTCTTCTTTATCTCTCGCGCCGAGGCGCGAGTTTCTGCATCTAACTTCACAGTGCAGCGTCACTGCATTTCACTTTTCAGCAGCATGGTGGCCATGTGGCCAAACCCTAACCCTAGAAAATTTCTCTAAGTGTTAAATTTAATTTGAGACGCTTACTTCCCGCTTCCATAATTTATTCGTTATAACTCAGAATGAGGTCATTCCAAAGCCATTCTCTTCCTTATCTTACGTACTTCAATACCCCTAGAGAGAACTTCATTCTGAATTCGTTAATGTGCCATTCGATTGGCTTGATCTTCACCTATCATTTGTTTTACGTTTTTAACGCTCTTCGTTCGTTCGTCCGTAATTCGGTCATCCGAACTCAGAATTCGTTCGTTCTTGAGTCCAAGACTCATGTTTTCTATGTTCTCTTATATTCTTATGAAACCCTACATGTTTGGGTTCATTTACTAACTTTTTAATTATCGTTTGTCTTTTACAAAATTTTTGCCATAACTTCGTTATAGCTAAGTTTTAATCCGTTCTTCATGAACATTTCTACTGTTCCTAACCAAGAAATGTGCATCTAACTTATACGCGATGGTTTTAAACTTGTCCATCAACAACAATTATCCAATGATGGTTTTAAATTTGTCCATCAACAACGTTCTTCACATGTTCTTCGTTCGTTCTTCATTTTAATCGATATTTTGGATTACGATTTTACTTTTTTTGGAATTTGATGTTATAGAACATCATTCCTTACTTATTTCACCTACTTATTTATATAATCCACTCGGATCGTTCTAATTCATTACGAATCTTATACTTCCTTAAGAAATTTATAAACTAAACTTTTAATTCTTATTCCTTCATTTTCTTACGATTTCAACCATATGAAATCATTCCTAACATCATTTACTTCTTATTATTATTAATCTATGTTTTGAACATAAAAACTTAAGAAAAGTTAACTTAGGAGTTAAGTTTTAATACCTTTCCTCTTTATTTTTCTTCCGCTAGACAAAACCGACGATTTGCTAGCTTTTCTATTTCACAAACACTTTTGATCCGATCAATCATGATCATGCTCTTCCTTCTCCCTCTCCATCCGAACCCTCTCTCTCTCTCTCTCTCTCTAGTTGTAGGATTTTCAAAATCTCATTTAAATGAAAGTTAGCTTCCTATTTATAGAAAATCCAAAGCTAGGGCAAAATAGTCATTTCACCCTCTAACCTTCTTACTATTCACACCTCCATACTATTCATGACATAAGTGTTAAGTTAACTTAGCCCTTAAGTCTACTTAGCCTTTAAGTTTCATGGTTCCGTCTTTCGGGTTTCGTCCGACAGTTTTAAAAACTGCGATTCTCGGAATCCAAATATTTTTGGATATTTCGTCTTTCCTTTACCGATTAACTTTTACGTATTCTTCGGATTTCTGAAAAGCTGAAAAACACTTTTTGGTGTTAAGCGTTTTCCTTCATGTTTTCCCTTAACGTAGCTAAACGAATGAAAAGTACATAACAGTACTTTTCGTCATTTTTATTTTGTCCGATTTCTGCACGTTTTTCGAAAAAAACTTTTATTGGCTTACTTAACTTTTCAAGATATATTATCGTCAAATCTTTCGACGGAATGTCATTTCGACATACCGAACTCTCGGAAAGGCTTAGGTTATTCAAACCCTAACCCTTAGGTTTCGTCGGGTGAATAGTGTTTATTTCGTCTTTTTCCCCGAAAATATTTTTGTTCCCGAAAAATTTTCATTTTCGTCTTGAAAATTCTTAATCGCTTAGTCTAGCTCGTAGCCAGAATCCTCTCGACTTATAATCATCCTAGGTTCTACAATGATTAATAAACACATAGCATATAATATTATTAATAAAAAATCATTTTATTAATAACTAATTCTTTAAACTTAAATTTTGGACGATTCGAATTTTCGGGTCGTTACATTCTACCCCTCTTATAAAAATTTCGTCCTCGAAATTTCTTAAAACCACACCCATACCCGGGTCATCACATTCACCCCTTCTTCACATAATTTCGTCCTCAAAATTTTAGCCTACCCCTCTTCTCAACTTCTCTTTAAAGAAGTAGAATGAACAACGAGGAATATAAGAATTCCTTTAAAATATTTCATACTTTTGTTGAGGGGTCAAATCAACCATGAACTCTTACTAGGTTTAACAGCATGACGCCATAACATTTCTTCCATGGTCAGTTTACAATCACTAAGAAAGCAAACTACCTCTTACCCATCGAATATCCCATTTCTGGAAATGTTCACCTCAGACTTAAACATTAGATTCCGCACCAAAACAATTTGGTTTGGCATAACTTCTTCAAAGAAAGCTCAATTTTCTTTTAAACATGACATACCATTTGTCTAGCCGAATCAAGTAGCTTAGATCATACCAATGAATTGGATATCAATGTGAAACATTCGTCTAGTCAACTCAATTGACATTGACTATTTCTATAAATTCTTTTCGCAATACATCAAAACGTTTTATGACGTCATGATACCGTACTTTTCACAGTACGTTGAGGACTTCGTCAGTTTGTGACTTCGTCATTATACATCATACCAAAGCGGGTTATTGATCCTAAGATCACATCCAACACTAGGTTCAATTGCATTAATAACTCCATCCTTTTACCATCCTTGCATCAAATGCACTGATGATATAAAATTTATTTTGATATTTCAAATCAATTTCTGTCTAGCCGAAACAATTAGTATAGACATACCAAGAATAGTTCTTTTAAAAATCTATTGGTTCCAAAAGTTTAACCAATTCTTTCCTTTTTCAAAATGTACATATCAGCACGAGTTCAATAAACTTTGAAATCTAGCATAGCTAGATGACTTGAAATATCATATTCTTCATCTTCCTTCATTGTCTTACTGCGACAATACTTAATCTTCTCTAGCACCTTCAATACTAGGCCTACTGAAAATAACTTATTTTCAGTCTAAACATTCCTATATCTTATTACAGTCCATCAACTTACCACACATTATGAGTTCAGGAACTTTCCACAATAATATGAGTTTAAGAACTATCCTAGACAAACCATAATTTTAAATTATGATTGTGATTGTGATTCAGGAACTCATAATCATAATTGTGATTCTAAATTCCTCTTCTCACCCAGGACGAAGATAATTTTCATCACCTGTCTCTACCTGAAACATCAAAGATCATGGTTATACCAAATCACAGTTCCTATTCATAATCATACTAATAAATTCATACTTGCACTACGGGCCAAAGATATTCATCAACAGTTCATCTTTGCACTACAGGCCAAAGATATTCAACAACAGGTCATCTTTGCACTACGGCCAAAGATATTCAACAACAATTCATCTTTGCACTACAGGCCAAAGATATTCAGCAACAGGTCATCTTTGCACTACGAGCCAAAGATATTAATATCTCAAAGAAATATATAATCATTTCAGAATTTATATAAAACAATAATTATAACCATGTTGATCAATTCACCTTTGCACTTAAGCTAAAGATATTCAATTATAAATTCAATGGTCATGATCATACCACTCAACAATTCATCTTTGCACTACTGGCCAAAGAGAACTCATAGTCAAGATCATACCGATAATCTACCCATCTTTACACTTCAGTCAAAGAGAAATTTCATCACCAGGATTATAAGAATATTATATATGATAATAAAAATAATATGATCAAAACATGGATTTAATTTCAAGAGTAAGATTCATAAATCAACGATAATTTGGTCAGAAAAAGAAACCAATTCTGTCGTGAATAGTAACTCGTGAATAGTAACTCGTGAATAGTAACTCGTGAATAGCAACTCGTGAATAGTAACTCGTATTCATAAATAGTACCGCATACGTGAATAGTACCCATGAATAGTACTCCGTGAATAGTATTCATAAAAGGAAAATACAAAAGAAAACGATATTCCATGACGAGTACAAAAGAAATGATATCTCATACGTGTATACTAGAATATATGAAACTGCAAATGAATTTTCACCCGTTATGCGGTAATCCACGTGGACAGATTATTTCCACAATTTAATAAAAAAATGAATATGAAGGGTCATTCACCATGCATGCGATAGTCCGCGTAGATAGGTTATTCCAACAGAATAATAAAGAATGGAATAACAGAAGAATTTCACCATGCATGCGGTAGTCCACGTAGACAGGTTATTCCAACAGAATAATAAAGAATGGAATAACAGAAGAATTTCACCATGCATGTGGTAGTCGCGTGAGCAAAAGTTATTCCAACAAAATAATAAAGAATGGAATAACAACCCCTTACAGTATTGAAAGAAAATAACTCTCTTCATGAATATGAAAGAAATAATATATCCTTACGATTGTTGAGCGAAAATAATATTCCTACGAATATTGAATGAAGATGATATTCCTTACTTAATATTGAGCGAAAATAATATTCATACGAATACGAAAAATAATATCTCTTCAGAATATGAAATAAATAATACCCCTTACGACTGTTGAACGAAAATAATATTCCTACGAATATTGAATGAAAATGATATTCCCTACGAATATTGAATGAAAATAATATTCATACGAATACGAAAAATAATATCTTTTCAGAATATGAAATAAATAATACCCTTATCTTAAAAGAAGATTGGATACTGGAATAGTGAAGTAGCAGACTTCTCTTCTTCTTTCTCTCTATAGCTTCTCTCTCTATAATTGCTCTTATGAGTCTTTGTGAATTGGTGAGAATGAAGAAAGAATGAGCTTCTATTTATAGGAAAACATAGTTTCGATAATTGCACATTTTGGGGTTTAAAATATTACAGTATAATACCTTCATCTTTTTCTTCATTTTTAATTTAGTCCTACAAGTATTATCAAACTTGAACCACCTCCCCTAATAGTACATCATGTGAATCAATAGTACAATCATTTGAATCAATAGTTCTATACATGTGAAAAAATAATTACAGTATAGTACATTTATCTATATTTCCATTTTTAATTTAGTCATGCAAGTATTATCAATCTTGCACCACATCCCCTAATAGTACATGTGATGCCCCCAAAATAGGTATACATCACTCATCTTGAGTCGCCAAATACATTGTATATAAATCAAATACAAACTTAATTATACAACTATCATGCGAAATACGACAAAACATAGCTGAGAGTTTAAATAAGAATATTGCCTTCTAGACAATATCCACTCTCAAATAGAGTCCTCATTACATTTATTGTCACATTATTTTATAGAATAGTGAGGACTACTAATGCAAACATCTGGACCGTCACTCCATTCCCCGACTAGTCCTGGCTACGTTCTCATTTCCTGAAGAGAACAATGAAAGCAAAGGGTGAGCTCAACTAGCCCAGTAAGAAATATTATGACTAAGATAATGCAGAATAAATTATCATTAGTCTTCAACAATGTTAAACTGATAAAATACAATAAACATCAAGTTTAACTGCAGCGGAACAAGCAATCCATTAGAAGAGTCAAGTAGAGCATTATATCTACTATCTTCTATGATTTAAAAAGTTTTTCATCAATTTATCGCTGAGACTCAGCTTAATAAATAAACCACATCATCGAATCATCCCTGCACTACGGGCCAAGGATATTCATGTAATCATCAATGGTCATGATTATACCGAATAATCTCTGGTCATAATCATACCAACAACTGTCTATCAATGCACTACAGGCCATTGAGGACTTTTACCACATCATTTGTAACATTAAGGGTCACGATTATACCGAATGATTCATGGTCATAATCATACCAATCAGCAGTCCATCTATGCACGTAAGCCAAAGATGACTTTCATCACAATATAGGCATGAGGATGATGGCAATGATATAAGCATTAATCAAACGAAATCAAGTATAAATTTTAAATACTTTAAATTTATCCATAGTTTAAAAATATCCAAATTGTCAACATGATACTGCTTTGTAGAGTAAAATTCAAGAATAAAATTCATGTATCAAAAATAATTTGGACAGAAAAGAAATATATTTTTCGGGTGAATAGTACCCCATGAATAGTATCCTATGAATAGTACTTCGAGAATAGTACTTCGGGAATAGTACCCCGGCATGAAAAGTGCCTCAAATACCTAAGTGAATAATATTTGAGTGAATAGTAACCCATGAATAGTAACTCGTGAATAGTACTCTGGCATTAAAAATGCCCCGAATACCCAAGTGAACAATATTCAAGTGAATAGTAATTAGGTAAATAGTAACCCGTAAATAGTAACTCATGAATAGTATTCCGGCATGAAATTATCAATAATTAAAAAAAAGCTCAGAATAATATTTCCATGAAAAGATATTGGATGAAGTGCAAATATCAAGGATATTCTACTAATTTCACGGTGTATAGAAGCAATACTTCAACAGAATGAGGGTATAATCAGGAATATGAAACGAAATAATTTTACTCACATACTACAGAGTATGGAAGAAAATATTATTTCTACGAATACTGAAAAATATAATATCCCTTAATAATAAGAAATAAATAACATCCCTTACGAATATTGAACGAAAATAATATTACTTTCGAATATTAAACGAAGACAATGAATATTGAATGAAAATGATATTCCTTACGAATATTGAACGAAAATAATATTCATACGAATACGAAAAATAATATCTCTTCAGAATATGAAATAAATAATACCCCTTACCTCAGAAGAAGACTGGATACTGGAATAGTGAAGTAGCAGACTTCTCTTTTTCTTTCTCTCTATAGCTTCTCTCTCTATAGCTTCTCTCTCTATAATTGCTCTTGTGAGTCTTAGTGAATTGGTGAGAATGAAAGAAGAATGAGCTTCTATTTATAGGAAAATATAATTTTGATAATTGTACGTTTTGGGGCTCGAAATATTACAGTATAATACCTTCATCTTTTCCTTCATTTTTAATTTAGTTCTGCAAGTATTATCAAACTTGCATCACCTCCCCTAATAGTATATCATGTGAATTAATAGTACATTCATGTGAATCAATAGTTCTATACATCTGAAAAAAATAATTACAGTATAGTACCTTCATCTATACCTTCATTTTTAATTTAGTCATACAAGTATTATCAATCTTGCACCACATCCCCTAATAGTACATGCATGTGAATCAATAGTACACACATGTGAACACATAGTTATAAGCATGTGAATTAATAGTAATTAATTGCTCATTTATCTGATTAATTACCCGATTGGTCAATATAACCTCCAGACATCAATTATTATCAAAATAAATGTCGATTTCCACTAATACTAATAATTACAACACAATGGAACTATCAATTTCATCTTTAATCAACACGAACTTATTCATCATTAATATTATAACTCACAGTATTTAACAACCAGATCATTCCCAGGAAAAGGGGCTTTTCGATAAAGATTTCTCCTTATTGGCGCGCAATTATGTGACCAAACCTCTCCTTGACAGAACTTCTAGACATTGTCAATATTGCGAATAATAATATGAATAACTTTGTCGTCTCAATTATTGATTTAATAATATAACATATTATGCGGATGATCTTTGTGACAATAATTAAATCAATAATATGAGAGAGATATGATGCGATAATTCTTTGTAGCAATAATTGAGTATAATTGAGTGACTTCTCACGTAAGCAACAATAATCAATACCAGGTATGCTACTTATGCAACCATGCGTATTCATCGTATTTTTTTACTACCGGGTAGTTCAACAGTTTAACGGTAAAACTTTCGCCGTTATTTTTATAAAAAGATAATTCTGTTGTTTTCTAACTACGACAATACTTCTGTTGTGGGGTCCACTAATGATTGTGTAATCGTACGAATATTCCCTGTTAAAATGAATATTCCCTGACCAATCGAATATTATATAACCACTTGCTTACTTTGAAAAATTTATAAATATCACCCACAACTATAACATTATATCAAATCCACACCATAATATTCAAAAATATATTTCGAGAAATTATTCTTTATTCATAAAAGTTGGGGTCTTACAGTATATGCATGTGAATCAATAGTACACACATGTGAACAAATAGTTATAAGCATGTCAATTAATAGCAATTAATTACTCATTTATCCGATTAATTACCCGATTGGTCAATATAACCTCCAGAAATCAATTATTATCGAAATAAATATCGATTTCCACTAACACTAATAATTTCAACACAATGGAACTATCAATTTCATCTTTAATCAACACGAACTTACTCATCATTAATATTATAACTCATAATATTTAACAACCAGATCATTCTCAGGAAAGAGGGAGCTTTCCAATAAGGATTTCTCCCTATTGGCGCGCAATTAGGTGACCAAACCTCTCCTCGACAGAACTTTCTAGACATCGTCAATATTGCAAATAATAATATGAATAACTTTGTCGTCTCAATTATTGATTTAATAATATAAAATATTACGCCGCGCCCCCAAAATAGGTATACATCACCCATTCCGAAGTTGTCAATACATGGTACGTAAACAACTACAACTTTATTATTACAACAAGAAATCTGTGAGTTTGAATACAAATATTATCTTCTAGACAATATCTATACTCAAATAAATCCTCATCACATTTATTGATACATTATTTTACAAAATGGTGAGGACTACTAAACAATTCTTTCTAAAACCTTCATTCCATACCCCCGACTGCGTACTCGCTTATATTCTCGCCCCCGAGAAGAAAAATGGAACAAAAAGGAAAAGGGTGAGCTCAACTAGCCCAAGAAAGAATATTATGACTAAGATAATATACAACAAATTATCGTTAGTCTTCAACAGGAAAAATCTAATAGAATACAATAGACAACAAATTTTAAATCAATATTTCGCAATGAAATAATAATTCATTAGAAGAGTTAAGTAGAGAATGCAAACTACTATCTTCTATGTATGAATTTAAAAGTTCATCGCTCATCTTTTATCCCCGTAACATCAATCAATATACATCCGAATCAAATATTCATCTTTGCACTATGTGCCAAAGATATTCATCAGTTGGTCATGTTCATCTAAACACTGCTCATCTTTGCACTACGGCCAAAGATATTCTTCGAAATCATTCATCTTTGCACTACATGTGCCAAAGATATTCAATAATATCATCATTTAAGATCGAGGATGATGAAAAATATTTTTAAAGAAACGAATCCAAAGGAAACAAAATGACAAGGATTAAGGATTAAGGATTCGTACTTTGTTTTATCCACGTCAAAAATACCTCAAAAATAATCATAGTGGTGTAAAATTCAAGAATGATCAAAACATGGATACAATCAAAGCTAGTATCCGTAATAGATATTTTGGAAAAAAAGAAGAAATTTCATTTTTTTGGTGAATAGTGCCAGATTCGTGAATAGTGTCAGATACGTGAATAGTGCCAGATACGTGAATAGTAATCCGACACCAAAAGATAGAAATTTCACAAAAACATCTTCACGCTTCACTTAATAAGACTCGTGAATAAGAAACCCGTGAATAAGAACTCGTGAATAAGAACTCGTGAATAAGAACTCATGAATAGTAACCCCGACATGAAAAAGTTCCAAATTTGATAAAAAGTTCCAACCAATATTTCAAAGATAATGATATTGAAGAAATAATATCATTTGAGAAGAAAATAACATCCCTTACCTCGAAAGATTAAGACTTCTAATTTCGAATACCTGCATATAGTGTCAAGGAACTTGCACCGCCTAACAATACTCAAAGTATACTCAAAATACTCACAAGAATACGCCGATATAATAGAGAGAGAAAACTTCATTTTCGTGTGATTTTCAATTCTAACCTAAGACCCTATTTATAGGAAATCGCTTGTAACACCAAAGTTAGTAAAATTTAATAAAATATTAATATATATATATATTAAATTTCTACTAACCTTCCTAGATCTGATGATTTCAGCTCATTAAACACATGTTGTAGCCCAGAAAAAACAAACAAAAAACGTTTTTATTATTTAAAATATTTTAAACTTCCAAAATCAATTATTTTGAGCTTTTAACTTCAATAATTCATAATAAATAGCCCTTCATCAGAAAATTCGAATCTCATGAGTTTTTATAGGAAATTCAATTTCTACAACTTTGCGTAAGAAAGTTTTTCCAAATTCCAAACAGAAATTGACCAAATCCACAAACCAAGCGATTTTATGTGCTATAATCAAATTTCACCAATAAATGGGGTCCACCGACATGTTTAACATGTTTTAAACATTTATTGCAACAAAAATACTCTTCCTCCTCAGATACTCATATATCCCACATTCGTTGTAAAAATATCACCATTATTATATTATTAAAATATAATAATATATTTAAATGAATTATTTTATCGTAAAAAGATAAAATTTCAATTTTCAACAATTGTCACATTAAAAATTTTCTCCATCTATATCCACATAAAATCAATATTTTCCTCATCATATGAATCAATAATTAATTATTCACAAATAATATTACGTAATCACAATATCGACAACTGTGCAGCTTCCTGTGAGAGAGGGGCTTTCCAATAAGAATTTCTTCATCAAGCGCCGCAATTAGGTGACCAAACCTCTCCTTGATGTAACTTTCTAGACATTGCCAATAATGTTATCTAATAATATTATTCAGATAATATGAATTATTGCTTCGATAATGAAAAATACGTGTAATGACAATTATCAAACAACAAAAGAATATAAAATATCAACGCAGCAATTATTAACTCAATAAAATAACGATAAAGAATTATCGTAACCATTATCGAGTAGTGCCTTCACGTAAGAAGAATCAATAATTGTGCAATACCGCAAAGCTATCGTGTTTTAACCACCGAGTATTTTAACAAGATAATCTGTGAATAACTACGCCGTTATTTTTAAACAACTTATATTTGTCGCTTTCTTCATCCAATCGCTTTCACGTTATGGGGCCCACACATCGGTCTACCGTCGCATTTAATATTCCCCGACAAAGATTTAATATTCCACCACCAAACGAATATTCCCCGACAACAATGAATATTTTATAACCACTTGCTTATTTTGAAATATTTCATGATTTTACCCCTAACTATCCACATTAATCAAATCAACCCTTACTATTTCAAAATAATAAATAGAGAAAATTAAATTTCATTAATAATAAGTTGGGGTCTTACAACCTCCCCTCTTATGAAATTTCGCCCTCGAAATCGACGACGACTTCTGTGTTTCAAAAGGTGAGGATACCTCGCTTTCATTTCGCTTTCCAATTCCCTGTGTCATTTCTCTATAAGATGATTCCTCCACAAAACTTTAACTTGTGGTATGACCTTTCAGTGTAGGGACATGCTCCTTCCTATCCAAGATCTTGACAGTACCTCCTCACACGTTAAGTCTTCTGGCTATCTCGTCCTGGTTCTAACTCTATAACGTGGTTCGGGTCTTTCACATATTTTTAAGTACATGATATGTGAAACACATTATGAACACGAGACATACTTTGAGGTAACGCAAGTCTATAGGCTACATTTCCTACTCGGTCAAGAATTTGAAATGGACCAATAAATCGTGGATCGAGCTTTCCTCTCTCCCAAATCTTGTAACTCCCTTCCATGGAGCAACTCGCAACAATACATGATCCCCTACACTAAATTCCACGCCCTTTCGATGAAGATCCGCATAACTCTTTTGTCGATCTTGTGCCGCTTTGTATACGCGTTGTCAATCATTTGGATCTTTTCCGTAGTCATACGCATTCAACTCGGGTCCCAACAATGTTGCTTCACCCACCTCATCCCAACATATCGGGAGAGCGACATTTTCGCCCATATAATGCTTCAAATGGAGCCACACCTATACTTGCTCGATAATCGTTGTTGTAGGAGAATTCCACCAATGGTAAATACTTATCCCAACCGCCTTGAAGTTCAGGACACAGTAGTCTTAATAAATCTTCAAGAGTTTGAATAGTCCTTTTCGATTGTCCGTCTGCTTGAGGATGGTATGTCAACTAAATCAGAACTGCGCTCCATAGCTTTTTTTGCAAGCTAACCCAAAATCTTGAAGTGAATCTTGGGTCACGATCCCAAACTATGGATACAGCATGCCATGCAACCTCACAATCTCATTCACGTACATACTAGCAAGACGCTCAAGGAATAAGTCTCCCAGACGGCAAGAAATGAGCAGATTTGGTTAATCTATCAACAATAACCCAAATAGCATTGATGCCTCGAGAAACCGTAGGAAGACCCGAAACTAAATCCATGGTAATGTGTTCCCACTTCCATTTCGGAATCTCAAGTGGTTGCAACGGACCCTTAGGTACTAGATGTCCGCTTTTACACGCTGACAAGTTAAACACATCGAGATAAACTTTGCAATCTCTCTCTTCATATTGTTCCACCAAAATGTGTGTCGTCAAGATCACGATACATTTTAGTACTTCCGTGATGGATTGCAAATGGTGTATTGTGTGCCTCCATCATAATCTTGTACTTCAAATCGAGTCGTTAGAACACAAAGTCTAGAGTGGACTCAAGTATTCCTTCTTCATCAATTCTCGCCCTAATAGCTCCTTCTTGTACTTTCTTCTTCATACGATCATCTCCGGCCTGCTGGCTTGAGCAACCTTAACTTTTTCTATTAAAGTTGGCTCTACGCGCGATACTTGACATCATCGCACTCGCTCCTCAAGATATGATCTTCTACTCAACGCACGCCTACCACGCTCGCTTTTCCAGATGGTATCAATAGTGTGGTCGTAGTCTTTCAATAGCTCGAGCCAACGTCACGCCGCATGTTGAGTTCTTTTTTTGAGTGAAGAAATATTTAAGGCTTTTTATGGTCCAATATATCTCCACTTTCTCCCCATATAGATAGTGCTCCATATTTTAGCGAAAACGATCGGGCCGCTAACTCTAGATCATGAGTAGGATAATTCCTCTCATACTCTTTAAGTTGTCGCGAGGCATAGGCTATGACTTTCCCACGCTGCATGAGAACACATCCTAACCCTTTGCTCAAGCATCATCAGAGATAACAAATCCATCCGAACCAGATGGTATTGTTAGAACAAAGCCAAATAAGTCTCCTCTTAAGCTCTTGGAAACTCTTCTCGCATTCTTCGCTCCAAACGAATTTTGTATCCTTCCGAAGTTAGCCGAAGTTAATGGAGTAGCGATTCGAGAAAACCCTTCCACTAATCTCCGATAATAACAAATTTAAGCCCAAAAGCTACGTGATTTTCACCACCGACTTTGTTGTTCTAACTTCAGATTGCTTCAATCTTCACGGATCAACAGATATCCATGTTTCGACACCACGTGCCCAAGGAATGCTACTTCCTCAAGCCGTAACTCGTGATTTCTTCAATTTGGCATATAGTTTGTTTTCACGAAGCCTTTGAGAGTACCAAAATTTCAAATGGTGCTCATGATCTTCACGACTTTTGAATATATAAGGATGTCATCAATAAAGACAACAACAAACCGATCCAAATATTCCTGAATACTTGGCTCATCATATCCATGAAAGTCGCAGAGCATTAGTCAATCCAAAGACATGACTAAGAATTCATAATGCCCGCATCGAAGTTCTAAAGGCGCCTTTTGAATATCCCGCTTCTAATCTTCACCGATGATATCCGTAACTAAGATCGATTTTGAAAAGAATTGTGCCCTTGAATCGGTCAAACAAGTCATCAATACGAGGTAGAGGATACCTATTCTTGATGGTGACATGGTTCAATTCCCGATAGTCAATAATAAAGTCGCGATACTCCCGCCTTTCTTTCTTCTTTACAAATAAAACAGAGCACCCCAAGGAGATGTACCAGATTTAATGAAACCGATGTCCAACAATTCTCGTAGTTGGACCTTTAACTCCTCAAGTTCAATAGAGCCATTCGATATGGGGTTTTAGAAATGGGCTTTGTACAAAGTTCAAGATCAATAAAGAATTCAACTTCACGCTCGGGGTAGACCGGAAGTTCTTCAGAAATACGCCAGAAAGTCAATAACAACAGAATATTATTCAAATTTGACGTGTCTTTATTCAAATCCATAACATGGGCTAAGAAAGCTTCGACATCCGCTTTTCAATAAACGAATAGCTTTTTATGATTAGATATGATGTTGATTGATTTTAATGGTTTAGTTGCTTGAATTGCATACAACAAAGTTGGTTAGAATATGAAAACTAACAACCTTATTTAAAACAATCAATTTTGGTATGATGAGTAGTTAACCAATCAATCCCTAAAATCACATCAAAAGCAAGTATCTTTAAAGAGATAAGGTCAATGTGTAAGGTGATGGTGCCAACTTGAATCAAACAAGATTTATAAATGTGGATGTGATGAAAGTTTCTCCCAACTGAGTTTCCACAGATAGTCAAAGTCTAATTTCTCCTGAGTCAAGTTTAAACGCTGAGCACACGCAGAGAGATAAATGAATGGGTAGCACCCCAGATCAAGTAAGGTATAAACTTCGCAAGAATTTATAAATAGCTTACCCGTGATCACCTCGCTTTGGGTTCCTCGATGATTATGACTAAACACAACAAACGCTTCTTCCCTAATCGCTGACTTTGATTTTTCTCGGGGATAATTTTTGAGTCACCGCCCCCTCAATGAACTAGGTTTCGCCATCGCATAATCTCGAGCGATATGTCCTTCCTTTCCACAATTATAGCATACCTTGAATCGTCTAGGGCGCTTTGACCGATATGTCCTCTTTTCCCAGATTTGTAATATACGACCGGTGGTCGTTCTCCTCCCTTAGAACCGGGCTTGTCACGCCAAGACCGCTGCCTTCACATGGTCATTGTTAAATCTCCTCTTTTAAAATCTCCTCCCGACTCGCTTCTTCTATTTTCATGGCTATGATTACCACCGAGTGGTTACCATTTTTGTCCGTCTGCTTTTCTCCGCCGGTTATCATTATTCTCGCTGATCGCTATCTCTCGTACGATCCTCTCGTATGGTCCTCAATGACCATACTCAAGTATCTCGCCTAATAATCGAGCCCTCGCTTACAACATCCGAATAGAGAGAAAATTTATGAGAAATGAGATATCGACGACGCCGGGTTTCAAACCTCTAAGAAACATCCGCGCCATACGCTCCTCATTCTCCACCAAATGAGGTAAAACTCGATAACTCGCAAACTTTGCCTCGCATCGAGACACCGCCATGTTGTTTTGCTCTAATCTAATGAACTCCACTTCCTTCATACGATTTAACACTTTCGTGAAAGTATTTGTCATTAAATAGTTTCAAACGCTTCCCAAGACACGCCGAAAAGCGGCCGATGGGTACGCTTCACGCATCCCACCAAAGAGTCTCCGCTTCGCCACTTTAACATAAAGGTGGCGAATGGAACCTTCGTTTCCTCCGCATCCCAAGACATCGAATATCTTGGTAATTTGTTTTGACCCATGTTTCCGCCATGATCGGATCCGCTTTCCTTAAATTTCGTGGTCCCAACTTCGAATCGCTTGGTCGTGACAACCCGTGAATTGCTATCATTTCTCCTCAGATTTTGAACACGAAGTCTCCTCGTCTCGATTTTGCATGAATCGCAAAAAGCTTCTAAACATCCCCTCGCTCATCATCTCTCTCAGCTGGTGTTGTTCATGGAGGAACATTGCCACTGCTGTGACGTTCTCTCCTCGTGAGTGAGTACAAAGCTCTCTCCACTGGCCTCATTTCCATTGTTAATATTCTCAACGACATTCTCAAACATCGCCATAAAACAAGGGTTAATTAAGGAAATCAATATATCACATAATATCCTTATATATCGACCAACTAAAAAAAATAAGCTTAGTAGACACACTAGCTAAGGATTTACTCGCCTCCCTCCTAGTTCTATTCCCCGATCTCCGCCAGAGATCATATCCCTAAGCTCGATACCAACCGTGACGCCCCCAAAATAGGTATACATCACCCATTTCGAGTTGTCAATACATGGTATGTAAACAACTACAACTTTATTATTACAACAAGAAACTGTGAGTTTGAATACAAATATTATCTTCTAGACAATATCTATACTCAAATAAATCCTCATCACATTTATCGATACATTATTTTACAAAATGGTGAGGACTACTAAACAATTCTTTCTAAAACCTTCATTCCATACCCGACTGCACTCGCTTATATTCTCGCCTCCCGAGAAGAAAAATGGAACAAAAGGAAAAGGGTGAGCTCAAACTAGCCCAAGAAAGAATATTATGACTAAGATAATATACAACAAATTATCGTTAGTCTTCAACAGAGGAAAATCTAATAGAATACAATAGACAACAAATTTTAAATCAATATTCGCAATGAAATAATAATTCATTAGAAGAGTTAAGTAGAGAATGCAAACTACTATCTTCTATGTATGAATTTAAAAGTTCATCGCTCATCTTTTATCCCCGTAACATCAATCAATATACATCTCGAATCAAATATTCATCTTTGCACTATGTGCCAAAGATATTCATTGGCTTGGTCATGTTCATCTAAACACTGCTCATCTTTGCACTACTACCAAAGATATTCTTCAGAAATCATTCATCTTTGCACTATGTGCCAAAGATATTCAATAATATCATCATTTAAGACCGAGGATGATGAAAAATATTTTTAAAGAAACGAATCCAAAGGAAACAAAATGACAAGGATTAAGGATTAAGGATTCAGATTTTGTTTTATCCATGTTCAAAAAATACCTCAAAAATAATCATAGTGGTGTAAAATTCAAGAATGATCAAAACATGGATACAATCAAAGCTAGTATCCGTAATAGATATTTTGGACAAAAAGAAGAAAATTTTTATTTTCAGATTCGTGAATAGTGTCAGATACGTGAATAGTGCCGATACGTGAATAAGAATCTCCGACACCAAAAGATAGAAATTCCACAAAAACATCTTCACGCTTCACTTAATAGTACTCGTGAATAAGAACTCGTGAATAAGAACTCGTGAATAAGAACTCTCATGAATAGAACTCGTGAATAAGAACTCATGAATAGTAACCCCGACATGAAAAAGTTCCAAATTTGATAAAAAGTTCCAACCAATATTTCAAAGATAATGATATCAAGAAATAATATCATTCGAGAAGAAAATAACATCCCTTACCTCGAAAAGATTAAGATTTCTAATAAAATACCCGTATAAGGTCAAGGGAACTTGCACCGCCTAACAATACTCAAAGTATACTCAAAATACTCACAAGAATACGCCGATAATATAGAGAGAGAAAACTTCAGCTTCGTGTGATTTTCAATTCTAACCCAAGACCCTATTTATAGAAAATCGCTGTAACACCAAAGTTAGTAAAAATTTAATAAATAATATATATATATATATATAAATTTCTACGCCTAACCTAGAATCTAGATCTGAATTCAGCATCACACATGCACATTCTAGCCCAAAAAAAAAAAAAAAACGTTTTTTATTATTTTAAAATATTTTAAACTTCCAAAATCAATTATTTTGAGCTTCTAACTTCAATAATTCATAATAAATAGCCCTTTATCGTAAAAAATTGAATCTCATGAGTTTTTATAGGAAATTCAATTTCTACAACTTTGCGTAAGAAAGTTTTTCCAAATTCCAAATAGAAATTGACCAAATCCACAAACCAAGCGATTTTACAAAGCTATAATCAAATTTCAACCAATAAATGGGGTCCACCGACATGTTTAACATGTTTTAAACATTTATTGCAACAAAAATACTCTTCCTCCTCAGATACTCATATATCCCACATTCGTTGTAAAAATATCACCATTATTATATTATTAAAATATAATAATATATTTAAATGAATTATTTTATCGTAAAAAGATAAAATTTCAATTTTCAACAATTGTCACATTAAAATTTTCTCCATCTATATCCACATAAAATCAATATTTTCTCATCATATGAATCAATAATTAATTATTCACAAATAATATTACGTAATCACAATATCGACAACCTGTGTGCAGCTCCTCAGAGCAGGGGCTTTCCAATAAGAATTTCTTCTTCATCGCGCGCGCAATTAGGTGACCAAACCTCTCCTTAGATGTAACTTTCTAGACATTGCCAATAATGTTATCTAATAATATTATTCAGATAATATGAATTATTGCTTCGATAATGAAAAAATATCGTAATGACAATTATCAAACAACAAAGAATATAAAATATCAACGCAAGAATTATTAACTCAATAAAATAAAATAATAAAAGAAATTATCAGAACCATTATCGAGTAGTGCCTTCACGTAAGAATCAATAATTGTGTGCAATAATGCGTGTGCCGTGTTTTAACCAATTTAGTATTTTAACAAGATTAATCTGTGAATAACTACGCCTGTTATTTTTAAACAACTTATATTTGTCGCTTTTCTTCATCCAATCGCTTTCTCACATGGGGCCCACACATGGTCGCTACCGTCGCATTTAATATTCCCCGACAAAGCATTTAATATTCCACGCACCAAACTAATATTCCCCGACAACAATGAATATTTTATAACCACTGCTTATTTTGAAATATTCATGATTTTACCCCTAACTATCCACATTAATCAAATCAACCCTTACTATTTCAAAATAATAAATAGAGAAAATTAAATTTCATTAATAATAAGTTGGGGTCTTACAACCTCCCTCCTTATGAAATTTCATCCCCTCTAAATCGACGACGACCGTGTGTTTCAAAAGGTGAGGATACCTCGCTTTCATTTCCGCTTTCCAATTCCCTGTGTCATTTCCTCTATAAGATGATTCCTCCACAAAACTTTAACTTGTGGTATGACCTTTCGCAGTAGGACATGCTCCTTCCTATCCAAGATCTTGACAGTACCTCCTCACACGCTAAGTCTTCTGGCTATTTCGTCCGGTTCTAACTCTATAACGTGGTTCGGGTCTTTCACATATTTATTTAAGTATGATATGTGAAACACATTATGAACACGAGACATACTTTGAGGTAACGCAAGTCTATAAGCTACATTTCCTACTACTCGGCCAAGAATTTGAAATGGACCAATAAATCGTGGATCGAGCTTTCCTCTCTTCCCAAATCTTGTAACTCCCTTCCATGGAGCAACTCGCAACAATACATGATCCCCTACACTAAATTCCACGCCCTTTCGATGAAGATCCGTGATAACTCTTTTGTCGATCTTGTGCCGCTTTGTATACGCTTGTTTAATCATTTGGATCTTTTCGTAGTCATACGCATTTCAACTCGGGTCCCAAACAATGTTGCTTCACCCACCTCATCCCAACATATCGAGAAGCGACACTTTCGGCCCATATAATGCTTCAAATGGAGCCACACCTATACTTGCTCGATAATGTTGTTGTTGTAGGAGAATTCCACCAATGGTAAATACTTATCCCAACCGCCCTTGAAGTCTAGGACACGTAGTCTTAATAAATCTTCAAGAGTTTGAATAGTCCTTTCGATTGTCCGTCTGCTTGAGGATGGTATGTCAAATAAATCGTAAACTGCGCTCATAGCTTTTTTTTGCAAGCTAACCCAAAATCTTGAAGTGAATCTTGGGTCACGATCCAAACTATGGATACAGCATGCCATGCAACCTCACAATCTCATTCACATATATACTAGCAAGACGCTCAAGGAATAAGTCTCCCAGACGGCAAGAAATGAGCAGACTTGGTTAATCTATCAACAATAACCCAAATAAGATTGATGCCTCGAGAAACCGTAGGAAGACCCGCAGAACTAAATCCATGGTAATGTGTTCCCACTTCCATTTCGAATCTCAAGTGGTTGCAACGGACCCTTAGGTACTAGATGCTCCGCCTTTACACGCCGACAAGTTAAACACATCGAGATAAACTTTGCAATCTCTCTCTTCATATTGTTCCACCAAAATGTATGTCAAGATCACGATACATTTTAGTATTTCCAGATGGATTGCAAATGGTGTATTGTGTGCCTCCATCATAATCTTGTACTTCAAATCAGAGTCGTTAGAACACAAAGTCTAGAGTGGACTCAAGTATTCCTTCTTCATCAATTCTCGCTCCTAATAGCTCCTTCAGTACTTTCTTCTTCATACACGATCACCCCTGCCGTGGCTCGAGCAACCTTAACTTTTTCTATTAAAGTCGGGCTCTACGCGATACTTGACATCATCGCACTCTCCTCGTGATATGATCTTCTACTCAACGCGTACTACCACGCTCGCTTTTCCGTGATGGTATCAATAGTGTGGTCGTAGTCTTTCAATAGCTCGAGCCAACGTCGCCGCCGCATGTTGAGTTTTTTGAGTGAAGAAATATTTAAGGCTTTTTATGGTCCGAATATATCTCCACTTTCTCCCCATATAGATAGTGCTCCATATCTTTAGCGCTAAAACGATCGGGCCGCTAACTCTAGATCATGAGTAGGATAATTCCTCTCATACTTTTTAAGTTGTCGCGAGGCATAGGCTATGACTTTCCCACGCTGCATGAGAACACATCCTAACCCTTTGCTCAAGCATCATCAGAGATAACAAATCCATCCGAACCAGATGGTATTGTTAGAACAAAAAGTAAATAAGTCTCCTCTTAAGCTCTTGGAAACTTTTCTCGCATTCTTCGCTTCCAAACGAATTTTTAGATCCTTCCGAAGTTAGCGAAGTTAATGGAGTAGCGATTCGAGAAAACCCTTCCACTAATCTCCGATAATAACCAAACTAAGCCCAAAAGCTACGTGATTTCAACCACCGACTTTGCTGTTCTAACTTCAGATTGCTTCAATCTTCACGGATCAACAGATACTCCATGTTTCGACACCACGCGCCCAAGGAATGCTACTCCTCAAGCCGTAACGTGATTTCTTCAATTTGGCATATAGTTTGTTTTCACGAAGCCTTCGAGTACCAAATTTCAAATGGTGCTCATGATCTTCACGACTTTTGAATATATGAGGATGTCATCAATAAAGACAACAACAAACCGATCCAAATATTCCTGAATACTTGGCTCATCATATCCATGAAAGTCAGCAGAGCATTAGTCATCCGAAAGACATGACTAAGAATTCATAATGCCCATATCGAAGTTCTAAAGGCGCCTTTGAATATCCTCGCTTCTAATCTTCACCGATGATATCCGTAACTAAGATCGATTTTTGAAAAGAATTGTGCCCCTCAGAATCGGGTCAAACAAGTCATCAATACGAGGTAGAGGATACCTATTCTTGATGGTGACATGGTTCAATTCCCCGATAGTCAATACAAAGTCGATACTCCCCTTCTTTCTTCTTTACAAATAAAACAGAGCACCCCAAGGAGATGTACTAGACTAATGAAACCGATGTCCAACAATTCTCGTAGTTGACCTTTAACTCCTCAAGTTCAATAGAGCCATTCGATATGGGTTTTAGAAATGGGCTTTGTACCAAAGTTCAAGATCAATAAAGAATTCAACTTCACGCTCGGGGTAGACCGAAGTTCTTCGTGAAATACGCCAGAAAGTCAATAACAACAGAATATTATTCAAATTTGACGTGTCTTTATTCAAATCCATAACATGGGCTAAGAAAGCTTCGACATCCGCTTTTCAATAAACTAATAGCTTTTTATGATTAGATATGATGTTGATTGATTTTAATGGTTTAGTTGCTTGAATTGCATAACAAAGTCAAGTTAGAATATGAAAACTAACAACCTTAAAAAAACAATCAATTTTGGCATGATGAGTAGTTAACCAATCAATCCCTAAAATCACATCAAAAGCAAGTATCTTTAAAGAGATAAGGTCAATGTGTAAGGTGATGGTGCCAACTTGAATCAAACAAGATTTATAAACAAGTGGATGTGATGAAAGTTTCTCCTAACTGAGTTTCCACAGATAGGTCAAAGTCTAATTTCTCCTGAGTCAAGTTTAAACGCTGAGCACATGCAGAGAGATAAATGAATGGGTAGCACCCAGATCAAGTAAGGTATAAACTTCGCAAGAATTTATAAATAGCTTACCCGTGATCACCTCTTTGGGTTCCTCGATTTATGACCAACCACAACAAACGCCTTCCTAATCGCTGACTTTTGACTTTTTCGGGGATATTTTTTGAGTCACCGTCCTCATTGAACTAGGTTTCGCCATCGCATAATCTCGAGTTTATATGTCCTTCCTTTCCACAATTATAGCATACCTTGAACTTGTCAGGGCGCTTTGACCGATATGTCCCTTTTCCAGATTTTAGTAATATACGACCGGTGGTCGTTTCTCCTCCCTTAGAACCAGCTTGTCGCGCAAGACCGCTGCCTTCACATGGTCATTGTTAAATCTCTCTTTTAAAATCTCCTCCCGACTCGCTTCTTCTATTTTCACGGCCATGATTACCACCAGAGTGGTTACCATTTTTGTCCGTCTATTGCTTTTCTCCGCCGGTTATCATTATTCGCTGATCGCTATCTCCGTACGATCCTCGTTCATGGTCCTCGTTGACCATACTCGTTATCTCGCTTCTAATAATTGAGCCCTGCTTACAACATCCGAATAGAGAGAAAATTTATGAGAAATGAGATATCGACGACGCCGGTTTCAAACCTCTAAGAAACATCCGCTGGCTACACGCTCCTCATTCTCCACCAAATGAGGTGCAAAACTCGATAACTCGCAAACTTTGCCTCGCATCGAGACACCGCCATGTTGTTTCGCTTCTAATCTAATGAACTCCACTTCCTTCATACGATTTAACACTTTCGTGAAAGTATTTGTCATTAAATAGTTTTCAAACGCTTCCCCAAGACATGCCGAAAAGGGCCGGATGGGTACGCTTCACGCACTCCCACCAAGAGTCCGCTTCGCACTTTTAACATAAAGGTGGCGAATGGAACCTTCGTTTTTCTCCGCATCCCAAGACATCGAATATCTTGTAATTTGTTTGACCCATGTTTCCGCCATGATCGGATCCGCTTTCCTTAAATTCGTGGTCCCAACTTTGAATCGCTGGGTCGTGGACAACCCGTGAATTGCTATCATTTCCTCCTCAGATTTTGAACACGAAGTCTCCTCGTCTCGATTTTGCATGAATCGCAAAAAGCTTCTAAACATCCCCTCGCTCATCATCTCGCCTTCAAGGTGTTGTTCACAGGAGGAACATTGCCACTGCTGTACGCTCTCCTCGCTGGTGAGTACAAAGCGCTCTACACTGGCCTCATTTCCATTGTTAATATTCTCACGACATTCTCAAACATCGCCATAAAACAAGGGTTAATTAAGGAAATCAATATATCACATAATATCCTTATATATCGACCAACTAAAAAATAAGCTTAGTAGACACACTAGCTAAGGATTTACTCGCCTCCCTCCTAGTTCTATTCCCCGATCTCCGCCAGAGATCATATCCCTAAGCTCGATACTAACCGTGACGCCCCCAAAATAGGTATACATCACCCATTTCGAAAGTTGTCAATACATGGTATGTAAACAACTACAACTTTATTATTACAACAAGAAACTGTGAGTTTGAATACAAATATTATCTTCTAGACAATATCTATACTCAAATAAATCCTCATCACATTTATCGATACATATTTTACAAAAATGGTGAGGACTACTAAACAATTCTTTCTAAAACCTTCATTCCATACCCCGACTGCACTCGCTATATTCTCGCCTCCCGAGAAGAAAAATGGAACAAAAAGGAAAAGGGTGAGCTCAACTAGCCCAAGAAAGAATATTATGACTAAGATAATATACAACAAATTATCGTTAGTCTTCAACAGGAAAAATCTAATAGAATACAATAGACAACAAATTTTAAATCAATATTCGCAATGAAATAATAATTCATTAGAAGAGTTAAGTAGAGAATGCAAACTACTATCTTCTATGTATGAATTTAAAAGTTCATCGCTCATCTTTTATCCTCAGAACATCAATCAATATACATCCGAATCAAATATTCATCTTTGCACTACAAAGCCAAAGATATTCATCACTTGGTCATGTTCATCTAAACACTGCTCATCTTTGCACTACTACCAAAGATATTCTTCAGAAATCATTCATCTTTGCACTACGTGCCAAAGATATTCAATAATATCATCATTTAAGATCGAGGATGATGAAAATATTTTTAAAGAAACGAATCCAAAGGAAACAAAATGACAAGGATTAAGGATTAAGGATTCAGATTTTTTGTTTTATCCATGTTCAAAAATACCTACCAAAAATAATCAGTGGTGTAAAATTCAAGAATGATCAAAACATGGATACAATCAAAGCTAGTATCCGTAATAGATATTTTGGACAAAAAGAAGAAATTTTATTTTTTTGAATGAATAGTCAGATATACGTGAATAAGGCCGATATACGTGAATAGTATCGATAACGTGAATAGTAACTCGACACCAAAAGATAGAAATTTCACAAAAACATCTTCACTTTAATAATAGTACTCGTGAATAAGAACTCGAATAAGAACTCATGAATAAGAATCGTGAATAAGAACTCATGAATAGTAACCCCGACATGAAAAAGTTCCAAATTTGATAAAAAGTTTTCAACCAATATTTCAGATAATGATATCAAGAAATAATATCATTCGAGAAAAAAATAACATCCCTTACCTCGAAAGATTAAGATTTCTAAATGGAATACCGTATATAAAGGTCAAGGAACTTCAGCACCGCCTAACAATACTCAAAGTATACTCAAAATACTCACAAGAATATACGCCGATAATATAGAGAGAGAAAACTTCAGCTTCGGTGTGATTTTCAATTCTAACCTAAGACCCTATTTATAGTGAAATCGCTAACACCAAAGCGTAAAATTTAATAAATTAATAATATATATATATTAAAATTTCTACGCCAACCTGCCTAGATCTGATTTCAGCTCATTCAAACACATGTTGTAGCCCAAAAAACAAACAAAAAACGTTTTTATTATTTAAAATATTTTAAACTTCCAAAATCAATTATTTTGAGTTTTCTAACTTCAATAATTCATAATAAATAGCCCTTTTATCGTAAAAAATTGAATCTTGCGAGTTTTTATAGGAAATTCAATTTCTACAACTTTGCGTAAGAAAGTTTTTCCAAATTCCAAATAGAAATTGACCCAAATCCACAAACGGGCGATTTTAAAGCTATAATCAAATTTCAACCAATAAATGGGGTCCACCGACATGTTTAATATGTTTTAAACATTTATTGCAACAAAAAATACTCTTCCTCCTCAGATACTCATATATCCCACATTCGTTGTAAAAATATCACCATTATTATATTATTAAAATATAATAATATATTTAAATGAATTATTTTATCGTAAAAAGATAAAATTTCAATTTTCAACAATTGTCACATTAAAATTTTCTCCATCTATATCCACATAAAATCAATATTTTTCTCATCATATGAATCAATAATTAATTATTCACAAATAATATTATGTAATCACAATATCGACAACCGTGCAGCTCCTCAGAAAGAGGGCTTTCCAATAAGAATTTCTTCATCGCGCCGCAATTAGGTGACCAAACCTCTCCTTAGATGTAACTTTCTAGACATTGCCAATAATGTTATCTAATAATATTATTCAGATAATATGAATTATTGCTTCGATAATGAAAAATATCGTGTAATGACAATTATCAAACAACAAAGAATATAAAATATCAACGCAAAGAATTATTAACTCAATAAAATATCGAATAAAGAATTATCGTAACCATTATCGAAAGTAAGGCCTTCACGTAAGAATCAATAATTGGTGCAATACCGTAAAGCATCGTGTTTTAACCAATTTAGTATTTTAACAAGATTAATCAGAATAACTACGCCGTTATTTTTAAACAACTTATATTTGTCGCTTTTCTTCATCCAATCGCTCACATGGGCCCACACATGGTCGCTACTGGCCGCATTTAATATTCCCGACAAGCATTTAATATTCCACCACCAAACTAATATTCCCTTAACAACAATGAATATTTTATAACCACTTGCTTATTTTGAAATATTTATGATTTTACCCCTAACTATCCACATTAATCAAATCAACCCTTACTATTTCAAAATAATAAATAGAGAAAATTAAATTTCATTAATAAGTTGGGGTCTTCGCAATAATACATGATCCCCTACACTAAATTCCACGCCCTTTCGATGAAGATCCGCATAACTCTTTTGTCGATCTTGTGCCGCTTTGTATACGTTGTCGAATCATTTGGATCTTTTCCGTAGTCATACGTACCAACTCGGGTCCCAACAGTTTTGCTTCACCCACCTCGTCCCAACATACTTTGGAGAAGCGACACTTTCGTCCATATAATGCTTCAAATGGAGCTACACCTATACTTGCCTGATAACCTTTGTTGTAAGGAGAATTCCACCAATGGTAAATACTTATCCCAACTGCCCTTGAAGTCTAGGACACAGAGTCTTAATAAATCTTCAAGAGTTTGAATAGTCCTTTCTGATTGTCCGTCCGTTTGAGGATGGTATGCCGAACTGAATTGTAAATCCGTGCCCATGGCTTTTTGCAAGCTAACCCAAAATCTTGAAGTGAATCTTGGGTCACGATCCGAAACTATGGATACAGGCATGCCATGCAACCTCACAATCTCATTCACGTACATACTAGCAAGACGCTCAAGGAATAAGTCTCCGTGTCGGCAAGAAATGAGCAGACTTGGTTAATCTATCAACAATAACCCAAATAGCATTGATGCCTTGAGAAACCGTAGGAAGACCCGTAACGAAATCCATGGTAATATGTTCCCTCTTCCATTTCGGAATCTCAAGTGGTTGCAATGGACCCTTAGGTACTAGATGCTCCGCCTTTACACGTTGACAAGTTAAACACATCGAGATAAACTTTGCAATCTCTCTCTTCATATTGTTCCACCAAAATGTATGTCGAAGATCACGATACATTTTAGTACTTCCAGGATGGATTGCAAATGATGTATTGTGTGCCTCCATCATAATCTTGTACTTCAAATCAGAGTCGTTAGGAATACAAAGTCTAGAGTGGACTCAAAGTATGATATGTGAAAGCATTCAATTTTCTTATAAATATTATTTTATTTAGTAAATGGTTAAATTGATAAAAGGATTAAGTTAAGGGTGATATGTGAAAATTTTGTAAAGAAAAAGAAGTTGTTAAAAAATATTCGGGGAATATTCGTTTGGGCGGAGAATATTTTTTTTCGTATTCATATGAATATTATTTTCGTTCAATATTCGTAAGGAATATCAGCATCGTTCAATATTCGTAGGAATATTATTTTCGTTCAACAGTCGTAAGGGGTATTATTTCTTTCGTATTCATGAAGAGAGTTATTTCTTTCAATACTCGTAAGGGGTATTATTTCTTTCGTATTCATGAAAAGAGTTATTTCTTTCAATACTCGTAAGGGTTATTATTCCATTCTTTATTATTCTATTAGAACAACCTGTCTACGCGGACTACCACATGGATGGTGAAATCCTTTTGTTATTCCATTCTTTATTATTCTGTGGGAATAACATGTCTACGCGGACTACCGCATGCCTGGTGAATAACCCTTCATATTCATTTATTATTAAATTATGGAAATGATCTGTCTACGCGGACTACCGCATGACAGTTGAAAATCCATTTGTAGTTTCGTATATTGTTTATTTCAGATTCCTAACTCTAAACTTACTATGGTAAGTATTACTTCTATAATTCCTGAAATGATCAAAAATTCTTTGATATTTGCGCTTCATCCAATATCTTTTTATGAAAATATTATTCTGAGCATTCTTGATAAGTTTTAACCTTTTTATGCTAGAGTACTATTCACGGGGTACAATTCCTGAAATACTATTCATGGGGTACTATTCACTCGGGGTACTATTCATGACAAAAATTGATTTCTTTTATGTCCAAATCATTTTTCATACAATATTATTCTTGAATTTTACTCCACAAAGCAGTATCATGTTGACAATTTGGACATTATGGAATTCTGGATAAATTAAATTATAAATCTTTAAAATTTATCATTTACTTTCTTTTAATTGAATTCTTATATCATTGTCATCATCCTCATGCCTATATTATGATGAAAGTCATCTTTGGCTTACGTGCATAGATGGACTGTTGATTGGTATGATTAGGACCATGAATCATTTGGTATAATCATGATTGTAATGTTACAAATGATGTGGTAAAAGTTCTCATTGGTCCGTAGTGCATTGATGGACAGTTGTTGAGATGAACATGACCATTGGTGATAATAATAAATATCCTTGGCCCATAGTGCATGGATAATTCAGTGATGTGGATTATTTATTAAGCTGAGTCTCAGCGATAAAATTGATGATAAACCTTTTAAATCATAAAAGATAGTAGATATCATGCTCTACTTGACTCCTCTAATGGATTGCTTGTTCCACTGTAGTTAAACTTGATGTTTATTATATTTTATCAATTTAACACTGTTGAAGGCTAACGATAATTTATTCTGCATTATCTTAGTCATAATATTTCTTACTGGGTTAGTTGAGCTCACCCTTTTGCTTTCATTGTTCTCTTCAGGAAATGAGAATATAGATGTGACTAGTCGGGGAACGGAGTGACGGTCCAGATGTTTGCATTAGTAGTCCTCACTATTCTGTGAAATAGTATGATAATAAATGCATGGAGGACTTATTTTGAGTTTGAATACTGTCTAGAAGACAATATTTGTATTAAAACTCACAGCTTATGTTGTATATTTAATTTTGTATTTGTATTATGTACCATGTATTTGGCGACTCAGAATGGGTGATGTATACTTATTTTGTGGGCGTCACAGTTGGTATCAAAGCTTAGGGATATGATCCCTGGCTAAGATGTGAGACTAGAACTAGGAGGGGAGAGGCGGGTAATTCCTTCGCTAGTATGACCTACCTAAGTTTATTTTTTATTTAATTGGTCGGTCAGAATATAGGGATATTATGTGGCATGTCAATCAACCCTTGTTTTGTTGCAGTGTTTAAAAATGGCATCTCAAAATGTTGAGATCGGCAATGAAGCACATGAGACCGTTGAGTCACCAACGATCAATACCCAGAATAATGTGATGTCAGGCGAGGAAGAAATTAGAGATATCCATATGATGAGTGAAGAATTAATAGTTACACCCGAGCTAGTCGCAGAGGTAGCAGCTAAGAGTGAGGAAGAAGAGGAACCTGTGGAGGATTTATTAGAAGAATTTTATGATCAAAATGTAAAATTGCAAAATCGTATTCATGAGTTAAAATAGCAGGCTGAAGAACGACAGGCAGTCGTGGAGCAAAGGGATGTAACAATTCAAAATTGTGTTACCCGATGTGCGATACTTGAACAGAAGCACTCTTTGTCAAAGTATAAGATATTGGCTCTGATGCCACTGTTAGGTTTGTAATATTCAAGAATGCAATTAAATTGCACAAATTAAGCGGAAGCGAGATAAATCAGAGTTTAAAAAAATTTACAAACCATATTCCCGGATCACCCTTTATGTATAATTATTAATTAAACGAAAAAGATGAATAAGAAACATACCCTTGAAGATCCGAGCTTCCTCAGGTACGAGTTCACCTCCAATCCTTTTCACGTTCAACTTGAATCCACCGGGTTTGGTTCCTTCCTTTGATCAACGTTAGCCACCCAACTGTTTGGCCTCTAGAGGTGATCCACCAAGGAATAATAAGAATTCAAGAAAATGGGTATTTGGCTCAAACCCTAGTTTTCTATCTCTATAGAAAGGAACGTACTATCCAACAAATTGGAATTATGTCGTATGTTATAATATCTGATATAAGACTCCTCTTATAAAGATATCAAGTAACCCTATTAAAAATAAGGTATTATTTAATTAAACCCTTTTTAATTAAATGGGCTCCCTAATCTTATTAGGGATAATTAATTAAACTCCTTTAATTAATTTTCCCTCCTAATCTTATTAGGAATAAATGAGAGTACTTATATTAAATTAATTCCTAAACTCTTTTAGAAATTAAAATAATAATAATTGTAATAATATTAATAAGACTCCTCTTATTAATTTATATTTAATATTTCTAAAATATTAAATAATAAATATTAAGCTATTTAATTTATTCTATCACCATAGATTAAATTAAATATACTTAACTATATTATTACGATTATGCCATTAACTTCTTAAATAATTATTCTTCCTTTTTATGGTGTGACCCTTTAGGTTCTCCATATTAACCTAGGTTGTGAATAAATCAATTAGAACAATTTAATCTTATTTAAATAAATAAATTAAATAATTAATTTATTTAAATAAATAATATTTATTCTACAATAGGGATAAGCCTCCCTAGCGATCAACGACTTTCCGGATAATATAGATTTCAACATTAATCATTAAAGAACCTTTGAGTAAATAGTTACTGAAATGACAATTCAATCCTTCCACCATACTGATGTCCCAATTAAATATAAGACATGGAATTCTTTGTCAAGTCTTATTTTATTTAATTATATGTATTTCGATCCTTAAATGCACAACTCAAATAATGCAAATTAGAAACTCCTTTCTAATTTCATTACGCTTTGCCAAGGACTCTTTGGGTTGTCATTTATCGAATCACATAGGACATTTCTCTTCTTTTAATAAAGTGGTAGATTCTTTATTGATCATACATTATCTCCATGTACAACTTATTATACCCAAGCATACCCTTTGATATACCCTAAGGGTCTTAAGGAATAAGTCAAAGTATAACTCATCATACACAAGATACTATGATGATCTCAAGTCCAAGGATCACTTGTCTACTATCACTACAGAAGTATATTGACAGCAAGTAAAACTCCATTAGGTATTCCTTAGCGAGCCACGTTCAGTGAACTTATTCTCTAATAAGCACCTACATACTTGCTTTAGTGTCTCCACACAAATGATCATGAGATCAATCATCCTCATCCAATGAGCGAAAGCAAGTATGTACCAATCTATCCAGGATTCACTAATCCCCAATTTCAGTAATCCAATGATTGGGAACTATTTTAGTTTTAAGCTTTCTAAGAATTTAGATCTCATTAGAATGATCATCATCATTATTCTAAAAGCATTGCTTAAAACTATGGGTTTATCACATATTATAAAACAAAGATCATGTAGATAATTAAAAGCCTTAATAAATTAATACTTTTTATTAATAAATGAATAAGATTGTTACAAAGTATATGCTTTATCATCAAACATGATTGGCTTGTGTACTACTTTCAATCTCCCACTTGCACTAAAGCCAATCGCCATGGTATCTTATACTCTTCTTCTCTAAGTGACGATTATCCTAACCGTTGGATAAGCTTTTAGTTAATGGATATGTAATGTTGTTCATGAGAGTCCACTATCTCTATAGTGATTTCCCATCTTTCAATGATTCTAATAATCAAATGAAAGTGCCACAACATATGTTTAGATCCAAGATGAGACTTAGGAACTATTCCTAGTTTTGTAATGAACTTTTAATCCAAACAATCAACTTGCGACTTCATTTACAACTATATACTTTGTCTTTATCACTAAACCAAAGAACTCTTTCTTTGTTTGGAACCTTTCAATTCTTCGCACCATTGTTCAAGATAACACTTTACCTTAAAGTGGATTTTTTACATCATCTTAGTGCATCTCGAAAAACTTGAGTCTGTTAAGCCCTCTAGTTTTAATTTAGACCCACCATGAATATGATCACATCCTTAGTGCTTGGGTTAAGCACTTTAAGATGTTTTTCAGCGACTTATAGTGAACTTCTCCATAATATGACTGATCAACATCAGGTCTCGTACATTTCATTGCATACATGATTGTCACTCATGCGACCTCTCTTTTCAGGAGTCTGTGGGGACTATTAAGAGAGATACACTCCATAGCTCATCGACATGAGACATCTCTTGGAGTTTGCCATGCTAAACGACTTTAGCATCAAATGAATATACGTTCATTGGGTTAAGTCGAGCATCCTCTCAGATCTATCTATATAGATTTTATCACCAATTAAGATACTCTTCCCAAACCATTCATGGAGGAATGTTTAGACAACTTTATCTTTTCTGATTGTAGCATTGATAAGTTATTCCTCATCCGTAGTATATCAACATATAATACTAGAAATTTCACGACGCTCCCACTGACCCTTTTGTACACACTAGAAGTCTTACCTCATCGAATGTAACTCTGGATCATCATCTTCTATGATGTGTACCTCATCATCATCACCCATGATGAATCCATACCTCCTAGGTATCTTTGGTACTATTCCAGATTTACGATTCGGTTGTGGTACAATAGGTCTATCTACAAGCTCCTCTTATTTGACTTATAGTATTTTGTGATACTTGAACTCTTCAAGATCTATTATCCTCCCACTAGCCCTTTCAATGATAAACACCTTTATCTTAGAAGGAAGCGTGTTTCGCAACAAACACCTTTTGCTAAGTAGGATTATAGAACATATGCCCTAAACTTACTTTAGGATGTCCCACAAATCTGTACTTGTCAAATTTTGTCCCAAGCTTATCCTTCAAACCTTTTCACATAAGTTGGACAACCCCTTATCTTAACATACTTAAGATTAGGAATCCTCCCCGTCCATAACTTTATGGAGTCTTGAAATTTGGATTTTGAGGTTACCTTTTCGTAGATATATGTACCATTTCTAGGAAATTATCCCGAAGGATATTGAAATGTCGGTAAAATCATTATGGACCGCATTCATGTCCAACAAGGTACGATTTTTCATTCAGATACATCAATCAATTATTGCAGATCGGGATGTGTCCATTATGAGAAAACCATTTGAGATGATCTAGAAACTTATTGCACAAGTATTTATTCCTTGATCTAATCAAAGAATCTTAATACATTGCCAATTTGTTTCACTTCAATTCTTTGAACCTTTCAAATAATTCACACTTGTATTTTAGCAAATACACACATTCAACTCTTTGAATGATCATCTCCTTTTCTTATACTAGTTTGTTCAATATGCAAAATTATTTTCATGTAAGTCAAGTATACAAAATTTATTAGTAATATTCCAGATTCTATACAAAATATTATTATTATAAATAGAACAACAATTGTTCTTAATTATAATACCAAAGATTTCATTGTCCAACAATAAAATGGAAATAATATTTTTAACAAGAACTGGAATACAATAACAACTTATTGACTTAATAGATTTGCCCGTAGAAAGCGATGCTAAACTATAAGTTTCTATGGTTAATATGGCAACCTTTGCTACATTTCCGCGCATAGGTTTACTTATATTTGTTTAGCTTTTACTTCTGTTTGGTCCCTTCATAAATCTATATTTATGATAACCAAAATCGGTATCCAATACCCAAGTAGAACCTCGACTTAAAGAAAAATTTATTTTAAATCATGAACAAATTTGTATTTATAAATCAAACTTCACTAAGCTTCTTTGGTTAGCCTCTGCAAGATGCTTCTCAGCTCTTCTTCAATTGTCTGGGCTTATTGCAGTGGAAGCAAACTCCTTTGCTGTCCATATCAGTTTTGTTCTTATTATCCTTTATTTTTGCCTTTCTATATACCTTCTTTGAATCGTTCTTCCTTTCAGAAGATCCTTTGGCCCCTACTAGTAAGACATGGTCTTTCTTGGTTGGAAAGTGACTCTCAACATTTTTCAACATGTTAAGCAAATCAGCGAGGCTGATATCTAGCTTTTTTATATGAAAAATTCACAACAATTGTGAAAGGAGTCCGGGAGTGAGTGCAAGATCAAATCTTGGCTCAACTCTCCATCCATGACAAAACTCGTTGTCCTAATTGATCAATCAAATTGATTATGTTAAGAACTTTTGTCTGTACTATAGTGTCATTGGCCATTCTAGATCGGAAGAGCTCCTTAGATATCTTATATCTATCAGTCCTACTTTCCTCACCATCAACTACTTGATGTGCAGGAATATAGTAGGAGCATCCATAGTTTCAAGCTGACGTTGAAGCTCGTTACTCATGGATGCGAGCATGATGCATTGAGCCAACTGTGCATCATCTTGCCACTTTCTAAAAGTAGCAATCTCTTCCTCAGAGGCATTATGCGCAACCATTGCGAGGATAGGCGATTAAGGACATAAGATAGCTTTTCAACTATGAGAACTATTCTCAAATTCCTTAACCAATCCGTTTTAATTGGCCCGGTTAATTTAGCATCTAATATGCTTCGCAGCGATGATAGTAATTTTAGACATTGTAAAATTGTGTAAATGAATTTGTAATTAACAACATTTTAACATACATTCTTTTATTAATTACCAAAATAAATTAGGTCTTGTTTTAAATTAGTATCTCCCACTATTTTCTTCAAACTATATTACCCTCACTTATATAGTTCGGCAAAATCTAATTAAAGATTTGCTAGTGAGAATAAGGATCCCATTTCAAATGTATATAGCCTTGTGGTGACACAACAAACTATATATAAATAAATAGATAAACAACTTTTGTCAATTACATCAACTATGCAACTCCTTTTCTTTTGCCTCTTAGATTATTTTGATCAAGTGGTGGCACATCTGAATCAAAATTATCCAAGTTAAGTCCGACCTAGCACTCCATATATTCAAAAAGAAAATATCATCCTTGTGGTGACACAACAAAATAATATTGTTCAATTTTCTTTATAAGCATCAAATGTGATAAATTAACATCTTAAATACTTAATACTTGCCTTGTGGTGACACAACAAACTCATATTAAATATTTAATACTCTATTAATTTTATCATGCTAGAAGGCGACGTTCGATATTCCAAATATCTTTGAACGCTTAGGACTTAATATAAAAATTGAGGGGTTTGTTATTAATTTGTCTCATCTTATTTAGCTGCATGCATATATATATATAAAATACGCAATATATTAATGAACATCGCAACATGTTTCATGATATATATAATATATATATAAAGTATAAGCATGCACATATAAAATACTATATTCTACCGGATTGATTATGGACTTTTATTCTAGTTTGGTTCACTAGAGCCACCAAGTGAACCAAAAGGTCAAACCCTAGGGGTGCAAGAAATAATATTTAAATATAACTATTACATTTAAACCCTGCTCCATTACAAACGGGTCTTCAAGCTCCTTGCTCCTTGATCTCCAATTTTTCAAAATTAATTCTAACTATTCCTATTACAAAACTATTTAAAATAAATAGAAACCTTGATCGTGATCGAGGCAAGTACATAGGAGAGAGATAGAATTTACATTAAGAAAAAAATTAGAGAAGGCAGTGCTGCAGACCCCATTTAATAAAACCCATACATTCATGCATCTAACTAAAATAAAATCCAATCACATTGGTCAATAGTCCATAATCAATCCCATTTATTATCATACACATCACCATACGCATCAATAAATAACATTCATCTTATGAATAATAAACATTCAATATATATTGATATCATTTAATGGGCAAAATTAGTTAGTATAAAATCTAATTTTGAATCAAAATAAACTCCTTTATTTTAATCCAAATTTAATTTTATTTTAATCAAAATCATTAATCAAAATAAACTCCTTTATTTTATTTAATTATGGAATCCAATTCCATGTAAAAAAATTATTAAAAGAAAACACGAATTCTTTTCCTATTCACAAATAAACTCCTTTATTTTGAATAATATGAAATCTTATTTCATATTTAAATAAACTCCTTTATTTAAGGAAACATGGATTCTCTTTCCTATTCACAAATAAACTCTTTTATTTTGAATAATATGAAATCTTATTTCATATCTAAACAAACTCCTTTATTTAAGGAAAGATGGATTTACTTCCCTATTCACAAATAAACTCCTTTATTTTAGAAAAATAAAATCCAATTTCAACTCCAATTAGTTATCATAGAATCCAATTCCAACTCTAATTAGTTAGCATGAAATTTAATTTTAAAATTAAAATAAACTCTTTTATTTTAATATTAAAATAAACCTTTTATTTTAAGATTAAAATAAACTTTTTTTATTTTAATTATAAAATTATTACTAATATATATATATATATATATATATATATAGAATCCTATTAACTATAACCATTCCTCCATGAAGAATTGATATCGATTAATAATACGCCCACGTTGGAATGTTTGAATATATATATATATATATATATATATATATATATATATATATATATATATTAAAATCATATATATAAAGTAATCATATATAATTATGTTAATATATAAAAACATTCCTGCTTGAAGAATCTATACCATTCACGTGAGCTAACATATAATACTATTACTATTCACGTGATCAAGCTTCAGGATCAAAATTGTACAGCATATGCGGGATCAACCTTTTTCAAAAAAAAAAAAAAAAAAAAAAAGAGGCTTCGCGACTAACAGCTTTCGGAAAATCAATTTCGGCACATTTCTTTTCTTTTCCTTTTTTTTTAATAAATTTTATACAATAAATTATGCCCAATTAAATTGTTCTAAACACATATCAACATACATATCAAATTAAACAATTAATAATTCGCATCAAGGTTTGGCTCTGATGCCACTGTTAGGTTGTAATATTCAAGAACGCAATCAAATTGCACAAATTAAGCGGAAGCGAGATAAATCAGAGTTTAAAAAAATTTACAAACCATATACCCGGATCACCCTTTATGCATAATTATTAATTAAACGAAAAAGATGAATAAGAAACATACCCTTGAAGATCCGAGCTTCCTCAGGTACGAGTTCACCTCCAATCCTTTTCGCGTTCAACTTGAATCCACCGGGTTTGGTTCCTTCCTTTGATCAACGTTAGCCACCCAACTGTTTGGCCTCTAGAGGTGATCCACCAAGGAATAATAAGAATTCAAGAAGATGGGTATTTGGCTCAAACCCTAGTTTTCTATCTCTATAGAAAGGAACGTACTCTCCAATAAATTGGAATTATGTCGTATGTTATAATATCTGATATAAGACTCCTCTTATAAAGATATCAAGTAACCCTATTAAAAATAAGGTATTATTTAATTAAACCCTTTTTATTTAAATGGGCTCCCTAATCTTATTAGGGATAATTAATTAAACTCCTTTAATTAATTTTCCCTCCTAATCTTATTAGGAATAAATGAGAGTACTTATATTAAATTAATTCCTAAACTCTTTTAGAAATTAAAATAATAATAATTGTAATAATATTAATAAGACTCCTCTTATTAATTTATATTTAATATTTCTAAAATATTAAATAATAAATATTAAGCTATTTAATTTATTCTATCACCATAGATTAAATTAAATATACTTAAATATATTATTACGATTATGCCATTAACTTCTTAAATAATTATTCTTCCTTTTTTATGGTGTGACCCTTTAGGTTCTCCATATTAAACCCGGGTTGTGAATAAATCAATTAGAACAATTCTAATCATATTTAAATAAATAAATTAAATAATTAATTTATTTAAATAAATAATATTTATTCTACAATAGGGATAAGCCTCCCTAGCGATCGGCGACTTTCCGGATAATATAGATTTCAACATTAATCATTAAAGAACCTTTGAGTAAATAGTTACCAGTACAATTCAATCCTTCCACCATACAATGTCCCAATTAAATATAAGGACATGGAATTCATCACAAGTCTTATTTTATTTAATTATATGTATTTCGATCCTTAAATGCACAACTCAAATAATGCAAATTAGAAACTCCTTTCTAATTTCATTACGCGCTTAACGCCAAGGACTACTGGGTTGTCATTTATCGAATCACATAGGACATTTTCTTCTTTTATTAGAAGTGGTAGATTCTTTATTGATCATACATTATCTCCATATACAACTTATTATACCCAAGCATACCCTTTGATATACCCTAAGGGTCTTAAGGAATAAGTCAAAGTATAACTCATCATACACAAGATACTATGATGATCTCAAGTCCAAGGATCACTTAGACTACTATCACTGAGAATTCCTATTCGATGCAAGTAAAACTCCATTAGGTATTCCTTAATGAGCACGTTCGATTGAACTTATTCTCTAATAAGCACCTACATACTTGCTTTAGTGTCTCCACACAAATGATCATGAGATCAATCATCCTCATCCAATGAGCGAGCAAGTATGTACCAATCTATCCGGATTCACTAATCCCCAATTTCGTAATCCAATGATTGAGAACTATTTTAGTTTTAAGCTTTCTAAGAATTTAGATCTCATTAGAATAATCATCATCATTATTCTAAAAGCATTGCTTAAAACTATGGGTTTATCACATATTATAAAACAGCATCATGTAGATAATTAAAAGCCTTAATAAATTAATACTTTTTATTAATAAATGAATAAGATTGTTACAAAGTATATACTTTATCATCAAACGTGATTGGCTTGTGTGCATACTACTTTCAGGAATGTCTTTTATAGCAAAGTCAAGTCCAGCTGGGATGGTGATGCCGAAAGATGTCCCAAACAATTAAAAATCGATAGTTTAAGAGAGCGTTTTTCTTGACGAAGAACCCGAACGAAGTTATCATGGGTAAGCTAATCATAAACTCTTGCAAAATTTATACCTTATTTGACACCGGTTCTACCCATTATTTTATTTCTCCTACTTGCGCTCAATATTTAAATTTGACTCCAGAGAAATTAGACTTTGATTTATCTGTTAAAACTACGTTGGGAGAAATCTCTTTTACCTCCACTATTTATAAATCTTGTTTGATTCAAATCGGCAACCGCACGTTATCTGTTGATCTTATCTCTTTGAAAATACTTGCATTCGATGTAATTTTAGGGATTGATTGGTTAACCAATCATCATGCTAAAATTGATTATTTTCGTAAGGTTGTTAGCTTTCATATTCCTAACCAAATTATTATGTGAATTCAAGCAACCAGACCATTAAAGTCAATCACTGTCATCTCAAGCCATAAAGCTATTTGTTTATTGAAAAACAGATGTCAAGTTTTCTTAGCTCATATCACAGATTTAAACAAAAATACGTCAGATTTGAATGATATTTTTATTGTTAATAAATTTTCTGACGTATTCCCTGAAGAATTTCCTAGCCTACCCCAGAGCGTAAAATCGAATTTTGTATCGACCTTGAACTTGATACAAAACACTCAAATTTTTTTCACCTAAAATGAACGCATTATGAGCCAAAGACATTGGCTCGAGCTGTTGAAAGATTACATACAACCATACCATTCAATACCATCCTAGAAAAGTGAACGTGGTAGCTAACACATTGAGTAGAAGATCATATGCGGGTACGAGTGCGATATTGTCAACACAAAGGCTCATTTTGTATGACTTGCAAAGGATGGAGATAGAGTTAAAGACTCTAGGGACCCACGTGATGATATCAAATATACGAGTAGAACCGAACTTAATCGATAAAGTTAAAGCCGCTCAAGCTACAGACTCAGAGCTGATGAATGTGAAGAAGAATGTTTAAGAGGGCGTTATTCTTGAAGCAAGAATCAACGAAGAGAGGAAATCTCAACCCTCGATTTCATTTGCCTATTTGAAATCCTCAATTAAATAGGAACTGTGCGCTATAGACTCGCTTTACCGTTAAGTATGTCGCGTGTTCATAACATTTTTCACACATCCATGTTACGTAAATATGTGGAAGACCCGAACCACATTATGGAGTTGGAACCGGATGAAATAGTGGAAGATTTAACGTATGAAGAGGTACCTCTTAAAATCTTGGATAAAAAAGAACATATTCTACGCTCCAAGGTTATACCTCAAGTCAAAATTTTGTGGAAAACCCACGATGTTGAGGAAATAACATGGGAGTTAGAATCTGAAATAAAATCAAGGTATCCTCACCTATTCGACATACCAGGTACGTACCCCAATTTTGAGGGCAAAATTTCATAAGGAGGGGAGATTGTAAGACCCCGAATTTTATGATATGAAAGCATTAAATTTTCATATAAATATTATTTTATTTAGTAAATGGTTAAATTGATAAAAAGATTTAGTTAAGGGTGATATGTGAAAATTTTGCAAAGTAAAACAAGTTGTTATAAAATATTCAGAGAATATTCGTTTGGTCGGGGAATATTCTTTTTGTCGGAGAATATTTGTACGACGACACAATCATTGGTGGACCCCACAATAGAATTATTGTCGGAGTTAAAAAATGACAAAATTATCTTTTTATAAAAATAACGGCGAAAGTTTTATCGTTAACTGTTAAAATACCCGGTGATAAAAGTAGAGTAATACGCGTGGTTGTATAGTAGCACACGGTATTGATTATTGATGCTTACGTAAGAAGTCACTCAGTTATACTCAATTATTGCTACAGTAATTGCTACATAGTATTTTACATTATTGATTCAATTATTGTCACAGTATCATTTGCACAATATTTTATATTATTAAATCAATAATTGAGACGATAAAGTTATTCATATTATTATTTATATTATTGACGATGTCTAGAAAGTTCTGTCGAGGAAAGGGGTTTGGTCACCTAATTACTTGGCATGATAAGGAGAAGTCCTTATTGGAAAGCTCCCTCTTTCCTGGGAATGATCTGGTTGTCAATATTGTGAGTTATAATATTAATGATGAATAATTATTGAAAGATTAAAAAAAATGTGTTGATTGAAGATAAAATGATTTGTAGTAAATATTTATTCAATCTTTTATATAAATAAGAAGTCTGTTATGAGACGTTTGTTATAAATTTGGTTATTCTATGGGGCCCATATGTCATCATCTAAGAGTCACTTTCGTCAATAGTACTTGCCTTTACCAGACGTCAAATAACTTGTTATTTCACATTATAGGCGTCGAACCACTTGTCGTTTCACATTACAGGCATCGAACTACTTGTCGTTTCACATTACAGGTGTCAAACCACTTGTCATTTCACATTACAGGCATCAAACCACTTGTCGTTTCACATTACAGGCGTCGAACCACTTGTTATTTCACATTACAGGCGTCGAACCACTTGTTGTTTCACATTACAGGCGTCAAACCACTTTTCTTTTCACATCACCTGTAGCACCCCCAAATTCGGGTCCTAAATCACCACGGATCAGATGCACTATATATATAACTATTGCGGAAGATATAAACATAAATTGTTTATACATTAAACATTATACACTATCCCCAAGGTCGAGTAACCATAACTTATACACAATTCCATATCCTATCTAACATACAATTTATTATAATAAATTACTTTTACAAATCTAGCTGCACACATAGTCCCAAGCTGAGCTTGGCTTTATCTTTCCTCAGATCCAAGCGCATTCGCGCTTTAATCTGCAATGTTTTATCATGATATAAAGAGGTGAGCATGAAAGTTGCCCAGCAAGTTTAAATATAATTTAAGGATATATCATGATTGAAAGAGTCTGAATAATAGGCTGGCTATAATTCATCAATGTAATTGAGAACTAGCACGAATAAACTTTTAACTGAACAAGTATTAAACATGAACAATTATATCTGAACCGAATGGTAATGAAGGTGATCAGCCTTTCATACCTGACTTATACATACAAGATGTACGGAGTACATTTCTATATGGCAATCAGTAATGATTAACCATAAGCATATCTGAATGAAACAACTCTTAGTAGAGTTAAGAAAAACACTTGCCTATACCTTTGATTACCTTTACAAAATATAACTTAGTTTTATCCGAAGACCTAATATAGATAATACCGATCTCCAAATATTAGAATAATATCATCACAATATAAAATAACCTAAACACATTACCACATAATCCTATCAGTCTATAGAGCACATAAGACCTAGTATCAAGTCAAACTATTACAGTCTGAGTTGAGTTCGGTACTATTAGGACTTCCCGACGGCCTAGTCGGACAATTATCAAGTTTAAGTTCAATTAAACTCTGCCTACACACTTAACAATTATCTTAGATAATTTTCTAAGCAGTCAAATAATTTTCAAGTAATTATTACTATTTACCATGATTTTTAAATCATTAATAACGTATTTATATAATTTAAATACCACATAATTCCTTAATCATTAATATTAATTTAATATTAAATATCAATGAAAATCATAACATAATATTATAATATATTTATAATATCACAAAGTATTTTTAATTCCTTAAAATCATATTTATATAATTTTTAAACACTTAAATCCATTATCCGATAATCGATATTAATATTAAAATATTAATATTTTCATGACAAAATATCAAAAGTTATACTTTATAACTTAAAATATTTTTATAACACTTAAATTATTTTTAAAGCATTAATTCTATTTTTCCATAATTTATCTAATATATTCATTAAATAAATTAACTACCATTAATAATAATTTATTAATAAAATTCATCACAAAATATTAAAAGTCATAAAAATAACTTAAAATATTTTCTAACACCATAATATAAGTTTTCATGATTTCTCATGAATTAAAACCATTTTTAAATAATTTATTTAATATAATAAATAAATAAATACCTTTTATGTTCCAAAATATTAATTATTTTGGAAATATAATCAAAATAATTAAAAACTATTTTTCTGGCTTTAAAATAATTTTTCATAATTTATTATGTATTTTTAATAATTAAAAATCATTTTTCTCTATTTATTAAATAAAATAAATAATTTTCAGAAAATAAGTGTCACTAAAGGGCCCTATAGCGGCAGAACCGTCGCTATAGGTGTTCTTGAGCATGTTCTTGAGCTGCCCAGAACATCATGTCTAAGTTCGAGTCTTCAGGTTTGACCAGTCTTAGATCTTTGTTCATAACGTTTCTGGGCTGGCTAATGTGTTATGATTATAGTACTTATGTAGTACTACAACTACAAACAACTTTCATGGCCATTATTCGCATCTTAACAAACAAGTTATAGGCCATCAAAGTCCTTATTAGATGTTCTTCATTTTACGGGTTACCCGGAAAATGAAGAAACAAATGAGGTATCTACTTTGGGTCCTTATAGATTGCGTAAATATAGATCTAGTTTTGTGTGATCTAAGGAAAGTAGTATGCACACACAAGCCAATCATGTTTGATGATAAAGCATATACTTTGTAACAATCTTATTCATTTATTAATAAAAAGTATTAATTTATTAAAGGCTTTTAATTATCTACGTGATCTTTGTTTTATAATATGTGATAAACCCATAGTTTTAAGCAATGCTTTTAGAATAATGATGATGATCATTCTAATGAGATCTAAATTCTTAGAAAGCTTAAAACTAAAATAGTTCCCAATCATTGGATTACTAAATTGGGGATTAGTGAATCCAGGATAGATTGGTACATACGTTCACTTGCTTTCATTGGATGAGGATGATTGATCTCATGATCATTTGTGTGGAGACACTAAAGCAAGTATGTAGGTGCTTATTAGAGAATAAGTTCATTGAACGTGGCTCGCTAAGGAATACCTAATGGAGTTTTATTTGCCTGTCAATAGGAATTCCTGTAGTGATAGTAGTACAAGTGATCCTTGGACTTGAGATCATCATAGTATCTTGTGTATGATGAGTTATACTTTGACTTATTCCTTAAGACCCTTAGGGTATATCAAAGGTATGCTTGGGTATAATAAGTTGTGTACATGGAGATAATGTATGATCGATAAAGAATCTACCACTTCTAATAAAAGAAGAGAAATGTCCTATGTGATTCGATAAATGACAACCCAGTAGTCCTTGGCCAAGGCAGAATGAAATTAGAAAGGAGTTTCTAATTTGCATTATTTGGAGTTGTGCATTTAAGGATCGAAATACATATAATTAAATAAAATAAGACTTGACAGTAATTCCATGTCTTATATTTAATTGGGACATTGTATGGTGGAAGGATTGAATCAGACGCATAACTATTTACTCAAAGGTTCTTTAATGATTAATGTTGAAATCTATATTATCCGGAAAGTCGTTGATCGTTAGGGAGGCTTATCCCTATTGTAGAATAAATATTATTTATTTAAATAAATTAATTATTTAATTTATTTATTTAAATAAGATTAGAATTATTCTAATTGATTTATTCACATTAGGTTTAATATAGAGAACCTAAAGGGTCACACCATAAAAGGAAGAATAATTATTTAAGAAGTTAATGGCATAATCGTAATAATATGTTATGTATATTTAATTTAATCTATGGTGATAGAATAAATTAAATAGCTTAATATTTATTATTTAATATTTTAGAAATATTAAATATAAATTAATAAGAGGAGTCTTATTAATATTATTACAATTATTATTATTTTAATTTCTAAAAGAGTTTAGGAATTAATTTAATATAAGTACTCTCATTTATTCCTAATTAGATTAGGAAGGAAAATTAGTTAAAGGAGTTTAATTAATTATCCCTAATAAGATTAAGGAGCTTAATTAATTAAAAGAATTTAATTAATTAAATAAAACCCAATTCCTTAATTGTTAAGGTGGGTTGCCCACATCTATAAATAAGAGGAGTCTTATTATGGGTGATGGGGTTGTTGATTTTTTCAACATACTGACATAATTCCAATTGTTGGAGAGTACACCTTTTCTATAGAGATAGAAAAACTAGGGGTTTAGCCAAATACCCTTCTTCTTGAATTTTCTTCTTCCTTGGTGGGTCACCTCAGAGGCCAAACATATGGGTGGCTAACGTTGATCAAAGGAAGGAACCAAACCCGGTGGATTCAAGATTGAAGCGAAAGGATTTGGAGGTGAACTTGTACTCGAGGAAGCTCGATCTTCAAGGGTATGATTTATTCTTTATCTTTTCGTTTAATTAATAATTGTGCATAAAGGGTGATCCGGGTATATGGTTTGTAAAATTTTAAACTCTGATTTTTACACGCTTCCGCTAATTTTATGCAATTAGATTGCGATCATGAATATTACAAACCTAACAGTGGCATCAGAGCCAAACCTTTATGCGAATTATTAATTGTTTTAATTTGATATTATATTGATATGTGTTTAGAACAATTTAATTGGGCATAATTTAATTGTATAAAATTTATTTAATATAAAAAATATATATATACCGAAAACAGTGAACTATTTTTTTTCGGTAATCAAAGGTTGCATCACGGTTTTTCATGTGCACTCCACACGGAAATGGCTAGCAAAAAAAAAAAAAAAAAACCACCGTGCAAATATATAAAAAAAAAAAAAAAAAAGGAGTCTAAGTTATCATATAACAAAATAAGTTATACGGATATTATATATATATATATATATAATATATTACTTAATATATATATATATATATATATTCTTAATTATTATATAATTAAAATAAAAGTTTATTTTAATTTTAAAATAAAAGGTTTAATTTAATATTAAAATATAAAGTTTTATTTTAATTTTAATAATTTTATAATTAAAATAAAAGGGTTTATTTTAATCTTAAAATAAAAGATTTATTTTAATATTAAAATAAAAGATTTATTTTAATTTTAAAATTAGATTTCATGCTAACTAATTAGAGTTGGAATTGGATTCCATAATAACTAATTGGAGTTGAAATTGGATTTTATTTTTCCTAAAATAAAGGAGTTTATTTGTGAATAGGAAAGTAAATCCATCTTTCCTTAAATAAAGGAGTTTGTTTAGATATGAAATAAGATTTCATATTATTTAAAATAAAAAGAGTTTATTTGTGAATAGAAAAGAGAATCCTAATTTCCTTAAATAAAGGAGTTTATTTAGATATGAAATAAGATTTCATATTATTCAAAATAAAGGAGTTTATTTGTGAATAGGAAAGAATATCCGTGTTTCCTTTAATAAAGATTTTTTTTACATGGAATTGGATTCCATAATTAATTAAAATAAAAGAGTTTATTTTAATTAAAGATTTTATATATATATATATATATATATGGAATTGGATTCCATAATTAATTAAAATAAAGGAGTTTATTTTGATTAAAATTTTGATTAAAATAAAATAGTTTATTTTATTCAAAATAGGATAAATTAAAATAAAATAGTTTTATTTTGATTTAAATTTGGATTAAAATAAAGGAGTTTATTTTAATTCAAAATTAGATTTTATACTAAATAAATTTGCCCATTAAATGATATCAATATATATATATTAAATGTTTATTATTCATAAGATGAATATTATTTATTGATGCATATGGTGATGTGTATGATAATAAATGGGATTGATTATGGACTATTGATTAAATGTGATTGGATTTTATTTTAGTTGGATGCATGAATGTATGAGTTTTATTAAATGGGTCTCACAGACTGCGTCTTCTCTAATTTTTCTTAATGTAAATTCTATCTCTCTCCTATGTACTTCCCTCGATAGCGATCAAGGTTTCTATTTATTTTAAATAGTTTTGTAATAGGAATATTTAGAATTAATTTTGAAGAATTAGAGATCAAAGGAGCAAGGAGAAGCGTGAAGACCCGTTTGTAATGGAGCAGGGTTTAAATGTAATAGTTATATTTAAATATTATTTCTTGCACCCCTAGGTTTGACCTTTTGGTTCACTTGGTGGCTCTAGTGAACCAAACTAGAATAAAGTCCATAATCAATCCGGTAGAATATAGTATTCTATATATGCATGCTTATACTATATATATTATATATTATGCAAACATGCTTCGCATGTTCATTAATACGACGCGTATTTTATATATATATGTGTAAATGGCGCTAAACAAGATGAGACATTTTAATAACAAACCCTCAAATTTTTATATTAAGTCCTAAGCGTTCAAAGATATTTGGAATATCGAGCGTCAGCCTTTCTAGCATGATAAAATTAATAGAGTATTAAATATTTAATATGAGTTTGTTGTGTCACCACAAGGCAAGTATTAAGTATTTAAGATGTTAATTTATCACATTTGATGCTTATAAAGAAAATTGAACAATATTGTTTTGTTGTGTCACCACAAGGATGATATTTTTTTTTTGAATATATGGAGTGCTAGGTCGGACTTAACTTGGATAATTTTGATTCGGATGTGCCACCAATTGATCAAAATAATCTAAAAGGCAAAAGAAAAGGAGTTGCATAGTTGATGTAATTGACAAAAGTTGTTTACCTATTTATTTATATATAGTTTATTGTGTCACCACAAGGCTATATACATTTGAAATGGGATCCTTATTCTCACTAGCTAATCTTTAATTAGATTTTTGCCAAACTATATAAGTGAGGTAATATAGTTTGAAGAAAATAGTGGGAGATACCAATTTAAAACAAGACCTAAATTATTTTGGTAATTAATAAAAGAATGTATGTTAAAATGTTGTTAATTACAAATTCATTTCTGTAATTTTACAATGTCTAAAATTACTATCATCTGCGAAGCATATTAGATGCTAAATTAATCGTAATCAAGAATTAAGCGGATTGGTTAAGGAATTTGAGAATAGTTCTCTCAGTGAAAAGCTATCTTATGTCCTTAATCGCCTATCCTCGCAATGGTTGCGCATAATGCCTCCGAGGAAGAGATTGCTACTTTTAGAAAGTGGCAAGATGATGCATAGTTGGCTCGATGCATCATACTCAGCATCCATGAGTAACGAGCTTCGGCGTCACAAGATGAAACTATGGATGCTCTTACTATATTCCCGCACATCAAGAAGTTGATGGTGAGAAAGTAGGACCGATAGATATCGGATATCTAAGGAGCTCTTCCGATCTAGAATGACAGGTGACTTCTGATGCGAGATAAAAGTCCTTAACATTATCAATTTGATTGATCAATTAGGACAACGAGTTTTGTCATGGATGGAGAGTTGAGCCAAGATTTGATCTTGCACTCACTCCGGACTCCTTTCACAATTGTTGTGAATTTTTCATATGAATAAGCTAGATATCGACCTCATTTGATTTGCTTAACATATTGAAAAATGTTGAGAGTCACTTTCAAACAAGAAAAACCAAGTCTTACTTGGTAGGGGCCAAAGGATCTTACAAAAGAAGAACGATTCAAAGAAGGTAAATAGAAAGGCAAAAACAAAGGATAATAAGAACAAAAGCGATATGGATAGCAAAGGAGTTTGCTTCCACCGCAATAAGCTTTGGACTTTGGAAAGAAAGCTGCGAGAAGCATCTTGCAGAGGCTAACCAAAAGAAGCTTAGTGAAGTTTCGATTACAAATACAAATTTGTTCATGATTTAAAATAAATTTTTCTTTAAGTCAAGGTTCTACTTGGGTATTGGATACCGACTTTGGTTATCATAAATATAGATTTATGAAGGGACCAAGCAGAAGTAAAAAGCTAAACAAATATAAGTAATCCTATGTGTGGAAAATGAAGCAAAGGTTGCTGCATTAGCCATAGAAACTTATAGTTTAGCATTGCCTACGGGCAAATCTATTAAGTTAATAAGTTGTTATTGTATTCCAGTTCTCGTTGGAAACATTATTTTCATTTTATTGTTGGACAATAAATCTTTGGTATTATAATTAAGAACAATTGTTGTTCTATTTATAATAATAATGTTTTGTATAGAACTGGAATATTACTTAATAAATTTTGTATACTTGACTTACATAAAAATTATTTTGTAAATTGAACAAACTAGTATAAGAAAAGGAGATGATCATTCAAAGAGTTGAATGTATGTATTTGTTGAAATACAAGTGTGAATTATTTGAAAGGTTCAAAGAATTCAGAAGTGAAACAAATTGGCAAAGTATTAAGATTCTTTGATTAGATCAAGGAATAAATACTTGTGCAATAAGTTTCTAGATCATCTCAAATGATTTTCTCATAATGGACACATCCTGATACGCAATAATTGATTGATGTATCCGAAAGGAAAAATCATACCTTGTTGGACATGGTGCGGTCCATAATGATTTTACCGACATTCCAAAGATCCTTCAGGATCATGTCCTAGAAATGGTTGCATATCTACTTAAAAGGTAACCTCAAAATCCAGCCCCAAGACTCCATAAAAGTTATGGATAGGGAGGATTCCTAATCTTAAGTATGTTAAGATAAGGGGTTGTCCAACTTATGTGAAAAAGGTTTCAAAGAATAAGCTTGGGACAAGATTTGACAAGTACAAATTTGTGGGACATCCTAAAGTAAGTTTAGGGTATATGTTCTATAATCCCACTTAGCAAAAAGGTGTTTGTTACGAAACACGCTTCCTTCTAAGATAAAGGTGTTTATCATTGAAGGACTAGTGGGAGGATAATAGATCTTGAAGAGTTCAAGAACCACAAAACACTATAAATCAAATAAGAGGAACTTGTAGATAGACCTATTGTACCACAACCGAATCGTAAATCTGGAATAGTACCGAAGATACCTAGGAGGTATGGATTCATCATGGATAATGATGATGAGGTACGCATCATAGAAGATGATGATCCAGAGTTACATTCGATGAGGTAAGACTTCTAGTGTGTACAAAAGGGTCAGTGGGAGCGTCGTGAAATTTCTAGTATTATATGTTGATATACTACGGATGAGGAATAACATACCAATGCTACAATCAGTAATGATAAAGTTGTCTAAACATTCCTCCATGAATGGTTTGGAAGAGTATCATAATTGGGGATATAAATCTATATAGATAGATTTAAAAGGATGCTCAACTTAACCCAAGGAACGTATATTTATTTGATGCTAAAGTCGTTTAGCATGGCAAACTCCAAGAGATGTCTCATGTCGATGAGCTATGGAGTGTATTTCTCTTAAAAGTCCCCACAGACTCCTGAAAAGAGAGATCACATGAGTAACTATCATGTATGCAATGAAATATACGAGACCTGATGTTGATCAGTCATATTCTGGAGAAGTTCACTATGAGTTAGTGAAAAACATCTTAAAGTGCTTAACTGGCACTAAGGATGTGATCATATTCATGGTGGGTCTTAATTAAAACTAGAGGGCTTAATGAGACTCAAGTTTTTTCGCATGCACCAAGACGACAGAAAAATCCACTTTAAGGTAAAGCGTTATCTTGAACACTGGTGTAGTGAATTGGAAAGGTTCCAAACAGCAAAGAGTTGCTGGTTTAGTGATAAAGACAAAGTAAGTAGCTATAAATGAAGCTGCAAGTTGATTGTTTGGATAAAAGTTCATTACGTAACTAGGAATAGTTCTAAGTCTCATCTTGGATCTAAACATGTGTTGTGGCACTTTCATTTGATTATTAGAATCATGAAAGATGGGAAATCACTATAGAGATGGTGGACTCTCATGAACAACATTACATATCCATTAACTAAAGCTTATCCAACAGCAGGATAGTCGTCACTTAGAGAAGAAGAGTATGAGTTACCATGACGATTGGCTTTAGTGCAAGTGGGAGATTGAAAGTAGTATGCACACAAGCCAATCATGTTTGATGATAAAGCATATACTTTGTAACAATCTTATTCATTTATTAATAAAAAGTATTAATTTATTAAAGGCTTTTAATTATCTACATGATCTTTGTTTTTTATAATATGTGATAAACCCATAGTTTTAAGCAATGCTTTTAGAATAATGATGATGATCATTCTAATGAGATCTAAATTCTTAGAAAGCTTAAAACTAAAATAGTTCCCAATCATTGGATTACTAAATTGGGGATTAGTGAATCAGGATAGATTTGGTACATACGTTGCTTGCTCATTGGATGAGGATGATTGATCTCATGATCATTTGTGTGGAGACACTAAAGCAAGTATGTAGGTGCTTATTAGAGAATAAGTTCACTGAACGTGGCTCGCTAAGGAATACCTAATGGAGTTTTATTTGCCTGTCAATAGGAATTTCTGTAGTGATGATAGTAGTCAAGTGATCCTTGGACTTGAGATCATCATAGTATCTTGTGTATGATGAGTTATACTTTGACTTATTCCTTAAGACCCTTAGGGTATATCAAAGGGTATGCTTGGGTATAATAAGTTGTACATGGAGATAATGTATGATCAATAAAGAATCTACCACTTCTAATAAAAGAAGAGAAATGTCCTATGTGATTCGATAAATGACAACCCAAAGAGTCTTGGGGTTAAGCGAGAATGAAATTAGAAAGGAGTTTCTAATTTGCATTATTTGAGTTGTGCATTTAAGGATCGAAATACATATAATTAAATAAAATAAGACTTGACAAATAATTCCATGTCTTATATTTAATTGGGACATTGTATGGTGGAAGGATTGAATTGTCACAGTAACTATTTACTCAAAGGTTCTTTAATGATTAATGTTGAAATCTATATTATCCGGAAAGTCGTTGATCGCTAGGGGAGGCTTATCCTATTGTAGAATAAATATTATTTATTTAAATAAATTAATTATTTAATTTATTTATTTAAATAAGATTAGAATTGTTCTAATTGATTTATTCACAACCAGGTTTAATATGGAGAACCTAAAGGGTCACACCATAAAAGGAAGAATAATTATTTAAGAAGTTAATGGCATAATCGTAATAATATGTTATGTATATTTAATTTAATCTATGGTGATAGAATAAATTAAATAGCTTAATATTTATTATTTAATATTTTAGAAATATTAAATATAAATTAATAAGAGGAGTCTTATTAATATTATTACAATTATTATTATTTTAATTTCTAAAAGAGTTTAGGAATTAATTTAATATAAGTACTCTCATTTATTCCTAATTGGATTAGGAAGGAAAATTAGTTAAAGGAGTTTAATTAATTATCCCTAATAAGATTAAGGAGCTTAATTAATTAAAAGAATTTAATTAATTAAATAAAACCCAATTCCTTAATTGTTAAGGTGGGTTGCCCACATCTATAAATAAGAGGAGTCTTATTATGGGTGATGGGGTTGTTGACTTTTTCAACATACGACATAATTCCAATTGTTGGGAGAGTACACCTTTTCTATAGAGATAGAAAAACTAGGGTTTAGCCAAATACCCCTTCTTCTTGAATTTTCTTCTTCCTTGGTGGATCACCTCTAGAGGCCAAACATATGGGTGGCTAACGTTGATCAAAGGAAGGAACCAAACCCGGTGAATTCAAGATTGAACGCGAAAGGATTTGGAGGTGAACTTGTACCTGAGGAAGCTCGATCTTCAAGGGTATGATTTATTCTTTATCTTTTCGTTTAATTAATAATTGTGCATAAAGGGTGATCCGGGTATATGGTTTGTAAAATTTTAAACTCTGATTTTTACACGCTTCCGCTAATTTTATGCAATTAGATTGCGTTCATGAATATTACAAACCTAACACTAAGAGTTCCAATGTGTAGAAGGGATGTCAGACTACAATTATATATCAACAGATCTACTTAACAACATAAAATCAGTAAGTTCTTGCTCGGTTAAACTAGGGGTCAAGAAACGGTTCTTGAATTAAGATCTAGGTTTCCCAGAAATCTTCATCCGGCATGATGGTCAACCATACTTTGACCACCACTAATTTCCATTCTGTGTATGATCTGGGGTTTTTAGAGGCATTTGTAACGACCCCAAAATTCATACAATTTAATTCTCGACTTCGGTCGTTAATAATACAATCAACCTCTAATTTTACATCATTAAACGGTAATACAACCATTTAAATTTGTGGAATAATTAAAACTTTTATACATTTCCTTCTTTATTGCCCTAAATCGCAATCTTTACATTACATCTCTTCGATTCAAATTTATATCGTGAATCGTTACAACAAAATAACTATACAAAGTCTTACATCATAAATAGGTATCTATATACATTGGATAACTCAACTTACAATTCAACAACATGTTACATTCAAAATATTAAATACATTTCCCATAAAACATAAGTAATCTTCGTGAATATGGATCCCTATATTTCACATAGCACATATCCTTACCTTAAATCTTTAACCTGCAAAAGTGGTTATTTGAAAGGTTGAGCTCGACAGCCCAGCAAAATCTAACAGTTTTCATGCATCACGTAGCACATAATAATATGCTCAACATATATATCATGAACATCGGACTATCATTAAATACATACTACAATTCATATAATAATTATAAAGATTGAGTTCCATACTCAATCAGCATGCTTTAGTCAAACAATGTAGTCATAAATTGACTTTAACATTTCATACATTCAACATATATATACACCTCATACTCTTTGCAACAAATATTTAAAACAGTTAATCATCAAGCTCACATAGCAAATAGGAACTGAAAGACTTGCCTTGATCGTTGTTTACCAATAAACGTTTAACAACTTACAGTTATTTGCACTTCAAGTTCCCTACACAATTATATAATCATACACATCAATTATTAGACACATAACAACACATAGTAATTTTAATGTAAACTCTACTCCACATCTCATAATCTTTCCTATTAGTTAGCACACAATGTTAAATTAGATTGTGCTAACTTTTCGACTTATGTAATATTCAAAATTCAATTAAGTGATTAAATCTTGCTAGGTATCATTATTGGTTTTATATTAAACCCACTTCATATTTTATAATATCTATTTCATTTGACTTAAAAACACTTTTTACGTTCAGTAACACGTATCACGGCGTTTCGACGTTTATTCGTCACACGCCCAATTTGCCTCTCTTGTGTATGCTTACTATGCTTCTATAACTTATGTAATACATTATTATATTAATGTTAAACATCATTATATTTACAAACATTCATGTTTTATAATTTAGAACAACATCTTTTATCGTCAAGAGCATTACACTAGCATACGTACATGCCCGACGCCCTCCAATTGCCTCTGATTATGTAACAGTCACAAAGATGACTGTTTTGACCCTTTCTAACAACCTCAAATTGAAAAACTTAAAGAAAAAAAGTTGTAGGTCTATTCGTCCTCGTTCCGGATCATCTTGAATCACCTCAATCGGAGTTCGTATGAAAAAAGTTATGGTTGTTTTAGTAAAACATGTCCTGTCAGCTTTTTTTTCCAAAATTGGCTAGGCAGACTACCCCCCACCGGGGCGAGGGTTTTTGCACTAGGGGGGCCTGCCGGGGTGGGGGTCCCTTCTGCTAAATCGCAAATTTCGATCCCGAACACTACAGAAAGCATAATTAGGCCTACAAACTCCTTTCTAACAACCATACCAACCTACCCAAGGTGTAATATGTTTACAGAAACATCAACTAATGTTTCTAACCACATAAACAACTCAAACATCAAAGATTACAACCTTTAATTTTACTATTTCTCTTATTACCTCATTAATTGACATTTATAGCGAAATTCTTTAGTGTTAATTCATTTTACATCCGTTTTGACTCGTTCAACTTGGGTTGTTTTCGTTTTTCCAAGTACTATCAGAATACATCATTAATTTGAGGTTTTCATCATGATTTCATAACTAAACTTTGATTCCAACTAAGCCATAACATACATAACATGAATTCATTGACTATACTCATATATAAACTTATGAAAACAGTCTCACAACAACTAATTTATCATATAAACTATATATAACAATTAATTCAACCTCTACAAAGATTTTATAGAGAATTTTAGAAGAGAAGACAACCACAACTTTTAGAATTTTAAAAGGTAAGAGGATACCTTGTATGCTAGAAGGTGAAAATTTTCTTCCTTTGATAAACAAGACTTCTTTTCCCCAATTCCTTTCTCAAAATCTCTCTAGGATTCTCTCAAGTTTTCTCTCAATTTCTTCTTTTCTTCTTTTTCTTTCTTCTGAGTCTTTCTCCCTAACTTCTAACTTACGCACTAACAAAAATATAACGTATAATAATAATAATATAGATATTAAGTATATAACTTTAATTGACATCAGTTATCAAATTTTGAAAATCAAAAGCCATAAGGCTTGTTTGGCTAACATAATTAAAATTAATCAATTAATCCTTATACCTTGTTTGGTAAAACCACTTAAAATAATGACTTAATCATTCCTTAAACCTTGTTTGGCAAAACAAGATTAAAATAAGAATTTTAAAAGCTCTAAGGCTTTGTTTTGTAAAACCAAATTAAAACTCTTTTAATTTATTTTCATAAGTCATTTATAATATAGTTTATTGTCCTGCATTGTTTACTTGGATTTCTATATCCAAACTTAATTAAATAAACTAATTACCACATACTAAATAAATTTCCCACTTAACCAAATATCACAGAATTATAATTTTATTTAATAACTTAATATACCACCTTAAATTATTAAATTAAAACAACAATATAACATCTCATGTTATATTACAACTCTCTAAATTATAAATTAATTTAATTTAGAATATTATCTAATGAATTTAGATTCATAAATATTTACTAGCAACCATTACATCAATAAATTATTTATCTCATCAATTTCAACAATAAACACATCAAATAAATATTTATATTTTAATAAATATTTAATATTACAATTTGAAATTAGGATCGTTATGGCATTTATAGGCGGTTCATATACCAAAGCTACAAGATCTAACTAACAACAGGATCTAAACATTATCATACATCAAGATCTGAAGCTCAGAATATGTTATCGACGAGATCACGGGTTTCGGGTTGCCTGAAACTTAGTCTCCATTGATCGGCCAACGCAGTTTGACTGCTCATAACTTTTAATCTATACATGATATGGGCTTGATTCAAGTTCCAGATCAAAGACCTTACAACATACTACAAGTACAACCATTTAAACAACCAAAACTATAAACAGGTAAAGATCTATGGGATTCGACATTGATTCGTCGGACCACATTTTCCAATTTTCGATTTTTGAAATCTTTAATTTCGAGCATCTAAGTGTTATGGATCTGTGATATTACAACCCAGATCACTAATATATACTACATACTACACATTTAAACATAAAATCACAACATCTAACATAAAATCTAAGGATTTCTAGAATTAGGGTTTATACCTCATAAATGCTTTGATCTTGACTCTGATCTTTGTGATCTGTTTCTGGCTTGCTAATGCTCTTACTAATGACTGATTTACTCAATATTTTCGTGGCTAAGGAGAGAGAAAAGTTTGGTTGAGTTTAAGGATGTAATTGAGCTTGGTTTTGTGACTTTTCCTCTCTTTGATCTATATATAAAATGATAATATGCAATGGTTGATCATGTGATGGCAACTTGGTAATTTCCCATAATATAAAGAAGGGTAGTTTGGTCTTTTGACTCATAAAGTGCATGGCAACTTGGTAATTTCCCATAATTATTAGGTTTTCTCTAATTGTATATTAGGGTTTCCAACATTAGAAATTAGGACTTTCTATTTAATCAATTAGGGTTATCCCTAATTATACATACAATTAATAACATAAAAACTTTATATTTATCTTCAAGCTTCCCACTTAGGGTTTTAATATTCTGAATTAGGGTTTCAGATTCCCGATTTTGAAATTAGGGTTTCCAGAGCCGGTAATAGGGTTTCTTATCAGTCGATAAGGTTTTCTAACTGAACGTCGAGGCTCTTAGTATATTGTTAGGTTTTATGACTGAGATAATTTATCCGGTCAACCCTTGACCCTTAACCTCATACTATACACATATATAATCATATACACAGATACTCTTAACACTATAGACCTTCACCAAAAGTTTTTAGATTCACAAAATTCATTCCTAAAAATGTTAAATACATACACTTATTTTCTGTCTAGGTTTATTATTTAACATATATTCAATCTTTTAAGATTTTATAAAATTGTCTAAATTCTCGGGTTATCACATCACCATTCGTCAAGCCACTTGCCTCTTCCCATTACAAGGGCTAAGCTAGAAATCTTCTATAAATAGAAGCTTATTTCTTCTTTCATTCTCACCAATTCACTACGACTCACATAAGAATTCTATAGAGAGAGAATCAGAGAGAAAAAAAAGAAGAGTATTCTGTTACTACACTATTACAGTATCCACTCCTACTAAGGTAAGGGGTATTATTTCTTTCGTATTCATGAAGAGCGTTATTTCTTTCAATACTCGTAAGGGGTATTATTTATTTCATATTCTGAAGAGATATTATTTTTCGTATTCGTATGAATATTATTTTCGTTCAATATTCGTAAGGAATATCATCTTCGTTCAATATTCGTAGGAATATTATTTTCATTCAACAGTCGTAAGGGGTATTATTTATTTCATATTCTGAAGAGATATTATTTTTCGAATTCGTATGAATATTATTTTCGTTCAATATTCGTAAGGAATATCATAATCGTTCAATATTCGTAGGAATATTATTTTCGTTCAATAGTCGTAAGGGGTATTATTTCTTTCATATTCATAAAGAGAGTTATTTCTTTCAATACTCGTAAGGGGTATTATTTCTTTCGTATTCATGAACAGAGTTATTTCTTTCAATACTCGTAAGGGTTGTTATTCCATTCTTTATTATTCTATTGGAATAACCTGTCTACGCAGACTACCGCATACATGGTGAAATCCTTTTGTTATTCCATTCTTTATTATTTTGTGGGAATAACCTGTCTACGCGACTCACCGCGCTACAGTGAATAACCCTTCGTATTCATTTGTTATTAAATTATGAAAATGATCTGTCTACGCGGACTACCGCATGACAGTTGAAAATTCTTTTGTAGTTTCGTATATTGTTCATTTTAGATTCCTAACTCTAAACTTACTATGGTAAGTATTGCTTCTATAATTCCTGAAATGATCAGAAATTCTTTGATATTTGCGCTTCATCCAATATCTTTTCATGGAAATATTATTCTGAGCATTCTTGATAAGTTTTAACCTTTTTATGCCAGAGTACTATTCACGGGGTACTATTCCCAAAGTACTATTCATGTGGTACTATTCACTCAGGTACTATTTATCTGGGGTACTATTCATAACAAAAATTGATTTCTTTTATGTCTAAATCATTTTTGATACAATATTATTCTTGAATTTTACTCCACAAAGCAGTATCATGTTGACAATTTGGACATTATGAAATTCTGGATAAATTGAATTATATATCTTTAAAATTTATTCTTTGCTTTCTTTTAATTAAATTCTTATATCATTGTCATCATCCTCATGCCTATATTATGATGAAAGTCATCTTTGGCTTACGTGCACAGATGGACTGTTGATTGGTATGATTGGGACCAGGAATCATTTGGTATAATCATGACCTGTAATGTTACAAATGATGTGGTAAAAGTCCTCATTGGCCCGTAGTGCATTAATGGACAGTTGTTGAGATGAACACGACCATTGGTGATAATAATGAATATCCTTAGCCCGTAGTGCATGGATAATTCAGTGATGTGGATTATTTATTAAGCTGAGTCTCGGCGATAAAATTGATGATAAACCTTTTAAATCATAGAAGATAGTAGATATCATGCTCTACTTGACTCTTCTAATGGATTGCTTGTTCCGCTGCAGTTAAACTTGATGTTTATTATATTTTATTAGTTTAACACTGTTGAAGGCTAACGATAATTTATTCTGCATTATCTTAGTCATATTATTTCTTACTAGGCTAGTTGAGCTCACCCTTTTGCTTTCATTGTTCTCTTCAGGAAATGAGAATATAGCTGGGACTAGTCGGAGAACGAAGTGACGGTCCAGATGTTTGCATTAGTAGTCCTCACTATTCTGTGAAATAGTGTGATAGTAAATGAATGGAGGACTTATTTTGAGTTTGAATACTGTCTAGAAGACAATATTTGTATTAAAACTCATAGCTCATGTTGTATATTTAAGTTTGTATTTGTATTCTGTACCATGTATTTGGCGACTCAGAATGGGTGATGTATACCTATTTTAGGGGCATCACACGGGACTAGTCGGGGAACGGAGTGATGGTCCGAGATGGTTGTTTTAGTAATCCTCACTATTTAGTGTGATAATAAATATAATGAGGATTGAATTTGAGTTTGGATATTGTCTATGAGATAATATTCGTGTAAAAACTCTCAGCTCATGTTGTATAATTAAGTTTGTATTTGTATTTAGTACCATGTATTTGGCGACCCAAGATGGGTGATGTATACCTATTTTGGGGGCGTCACAACACGTTTGTCACAAAATTATGCAACGCACAATGTTACGCCCCCAAAATAGGTATACATCACCCATTTTGAGTCGTCAATAACATGGTACAAAAATAACTACAACTTTATTAATACAACATAAAAACTGTGAGTTTAAATACAAATATTGTCATCTAGACAATATTCACACCCAAATAAGTCCTCATTACAATTATTGGTAGATTATTTTACAAAAATGGTGAAGACTACTAAAACAACTTTCTAGAACCATCATTCCACACCCCGACTAGAACTCGCTACATTCTCGCCTCCTGAGAAGAAAAATGGAACAAAAAGAAAAAGGTGAGCTCAACTAGCCCAGTAAAGAATATTATGACTAAGATAATATAGAACAAATTATCATTAGTCTTCAACAGGGAAAAATCTGATAAAATACAATAGACAACAAATTTCAGATCAATATTCGGTAATGAAATAATAATTCATAGATGAGTTACGTAGAAAATGAAATCTACTATAATCTATGAATTTAAAAGTCCATCATCATTATTTTATCCCTGTAACATCAATCAATATTCATCTTGAATCAAATATTCATCTTTGCACTACAGGCCAAAAATATTCATCAGTTGGTCATGTTCATCTCAACACCTGTTCATCTTTGCACTACGAGCCAAAGATATTCATCAGAAAATCATTAATCTTTGCACTACAGTCCAAAGATATTCAGTAATATCATCATTTAGGACTGAGGATGATGAAAAATATTTTAAAGAAAACGAATCCAGTGAAACAAAACAATAAATATTAAGGATTCGTACTTTAAACAATTCGAGTTTAAAAAGACTTCATAAATAATCATAGTGGAGTAAAATTCAAGAATGATCAAAACATGGATACAATCAAAGCTAGTATCCATAATAGATATTTTGGACAAAAAACGAAAATTTAATTTTTCTGTGAATAGTGTAGTATAAGTGAATAAGACCAGTATACGTGAATAGTGTCAGATATCGTGAATAAGTGTCGTATACGTGAATAGTAACCCGACACTAAAAGACAAGAATTTCACAAGAAAAATACTATCAATATTCCGGCATAATGATATTGAAAGAAATAATATCATTTTTAAAAAAATAATATCCCTTACCTCGAAAAGACAGTACTTCTAGCTGGAATACCGGATATAGTGCTGAAGGGAACTTTCACCGTATAGCAACACTCACGTTATCAAAATACTCACAAGAATACGCTCGATAATATAGAGAGAGAAAACTTTAGTTTCTGGTGTGATTTTCAATTCTAACCTAAGCACCCTATTTATAGGAAAATGCTTAGAACACCAAAGTAGAAAATTTAATAAAATGATATTATTTATAAACTAAATTCCTACGCACACCACCAGCTGATTTCAACCACTTAACACATGTCCCACAAATGAAAAAAAAGTTTTTCTTAATTAAAATATTTTAAACTTCAAAAATTTATTATTCTGGAACTTCGGAACTTTAATAATTCATAAAAATAGCCCTTTTATTAGAAAAATTCTAACCTTATGTCCTTTCCATAGGAAATTCCATTCTCTACAACTTTGCAGAAGAAAGTTTTTCCAAATTTCAAACAAAAATTGACCGAAATCCATAAACGGGCAATTTTACAGGCTATAATCAAATTCCAGTCAAGAAATGGGCCCACAGACATGTTTAACATGTTTTAAACAATTTTTAGTGACAAAAATATTCTTTCTCCTTATTTATTCATATATTCCACATTCATTGTAAAAATATCACCATTATTATATTATTAAAATATAATAATATATTATTTTATCGAAAAAGATAAAATATCAATTTTCAACAATTGTCACATTAAAAATTTTCTCCATCTATATCCACATAAAATGAATATTTTCCTTATCATAATAATCAATAATTAATTATTCACAAATAATATTACAGAATCACAATACCGACAACCAAGCCGTTCCCAGGAAAGAGGGGGTTTTCCAATAAAGATTTCTTCTCACTGGCGCGCAATTAAGTGACCAAACCTCTCCTTAGACAGAACTTTCTAGACATTGCCAATAATGTTATCTAATAATATTATTCAAATAATATGAATTATTGATCTGATAATAAAAATACTGTGTAGTGACAATTATTGAAACAACAATAATATAAAATATCAACGTAGCAATTATTGAATCAATAAAATAAAATATTGAAGCAAGAATAACCTGTAACAATTATTGAGTAGTGCCTTCTTACGTAAGAATCAATAATTGGTGCAATACTGGTGTCACTCTTGTGTTTTAACCCACGGGTATTTTAACGAAGATTAATTGAGAATAACTACGCCGTTATTTATAAACAACTTATACTTGTTGTTTTTTTCATCCAATAAACTTTTAGTTATGGGGCCCACATACAATTTCGCTACCGTAAATGCGAATATTCACGACGGTAAGAATATTCCACGACCAAATGAATATTCTCCGATAAAAATGAATATTTTATAACCACTTGCTTATTTGAAATATTTGCGCATTTTACCCATAACTAACCACATTAATCAAATCAACCCTTACTATTTCAAAATAATAAATAGAGGAAATTCAATTTCATTTAATAATAAGTTAGGGTCTTACAACCTCCCCTCCTTTTGAAATTTCGTCCTCGAAATTGATGTACGTACCTGGTGTTTCAAAAAGGTGAGGATACCTCGCTTTCATTTCCGTTTCCAACTCCCAAGTCATTTCTTCATTAGCATGGTTTCTCCACAAAACTTTGGCTTGAGGTATGACCTTTGTGCGTAGAACATGCTCCTTCCTATCCAAGATCTTAACAGGTACCTCCTCGTACGTTAAGTCTTCGGCTATCTCGTCCGGTTCTAACTCAATAACGTGGTTCGGGTCTTTCACATATTTACCTAGCACGGATATGTGAAAAATATTATGAACACGAGACATACTTGGAGGTAACGCGAGTCTACAGGCCACATTTCCTACTCGGTCAAGAATCTGAAATAGACCAATAAATAGTGGATTGAGCTTTCCTCTTTTCCCAAATCTTGTAACTCCCTTCCATGGAGCAACACACAACAATACATGATCCCCAATACCAAATTCCACGTCCTTTCGATGAAGATCCACATAACTCTTTTGTCGATCTTGTGCCGTTTGTATACGTTGTCGAATTATTTGGATCTTTTCTGTAGTTATACGTACCAATTCTGGTCCCAACAATGTTGCTTCACCAACCTCATCCCAACATACTAGAGAGCGACACTTACGTCCATATAATGCTTCGAATGGAGCCACACCTATACTTGCCTGATAACTATTGTTGTAGGAGAATTCCACCAAAGGTAAATATTTATCCCAACTCCCTTTGAAGTCTAGGACACAGAGTCTTAATAGATCTTCAAGAGTTTGAATAGTCCTCTCTGATTGTCCGTCCGTTTGAGGATAGTATGCCGAACTGAATCGTAAATCTGTGCCCATAGCTTTTTGCAAACTAACCCAAAATCGTGAAGTGAATCTTGGGTCACGATCCGAAACTATGGATACTGGCATGCCATGCAATCTCACAATCTCATTTACATATATATGAGCAAGACGTTCAAGGGAATAAGTCTCCCGTATCGGCAAGAAATGAGCAGACTTGGTTAATCTATCAACAATAACCCAAATAGCATTTATACCTTGAGAAACCGTGGGAAGACCCATAACGAAATCCATGGTAATGTGTTCCCACTTCCATTTCGGGATCTCAAGTGGTTGCAATGGACCCTTAGGCACTTGATGCTCCGCCTTTACACGTTGACAAGTTAAACACCTTGAGATAAACTTTACAATCTCTCTCTTCATATTGTTTCACCAAAATGTATGTCGAAGATCACGATACATTTTGGTACTTCCAGGATGGATTGCAAACGGTGTATTGTGTGTTTCATCATGATCTTGTACTTCAAATCAAAGTCGTTAGGAACACAAAGTCTGGAGTGTACTCAAAGTATTCCTTCTTCATCGATTCTTGCTTTTGGAATAACACCTTCTTATACTTTTTTCTTCATACGCATTAGCTCCGGGTCTGTGGCTTGAGCAACTTTAACTTTATCGATTAAAGTTGGTTCTATGCGTATACTTGACATCATCGCACTCGTTCCTGCATATGATCTTCTACTCAACGCATCAGCTACCACGTTTGCTTTTCCAGGATGGTATTGAATGGTGTGGTCATAATCTTTTAACAGCTCGAGCCAACGTCGTTGCCACATATTGAGTTCCTTTTGGGTGAAGAAATATTTGAGGCTTTTATGGTCTAAATATATCTCCACTTTCTCCCCATATAGATAGTGCCTCTAGATCTTTAGCGCGAAAAAGACTACTGCCAACTCTGGATCATGAGTAGGATAATTCCTCTCATACTCTTTAAGTTGTCGCGAGGCATAGGCTATGACTTTCCCACGTTGCATGAGAACACATCCTAACCCTTTGCTTGAAGCATCGCTCTAGATAACAAATCCATCCGAACCAGATGGTATTGTCAGAACAGGTGCCGAAATGAGTCTTCTCTTAAGCTCTTGGAAACCCTTTTCGCATTCCTCGCTCCATACAAATTTTGTATCCTTCCGAGTCAGTTGAGTTAACGGAGTAGCGATTCGAGAAAATCCTTCCACAAATCTCCGATAATAACCAGTTAGGCCCAGAAAGCTACGTACTTCGGTCACCGACTTTGGTTGCTCCCAACTTTGTATTGCTTCAATCTTCGCCGGGTCGACAGATACTCCATGTTTTGACACCACGTGCCCAAGGAATGCTACTTCCTCAAGCCAGAACTCTCATTTCTTCAACTTGGCATATAGCTTGTTTTCACGAAGCCTTTGGAGTACCATCTTCAAATGGTGCTCATGATCTTCACGACTTTTGGAATATATGAGAATGTCATCAATAAAGACAACAACGAACTGATCCAAATAATCCTTGAATACTCGGTTCATCATATCCATGAAAGCCGCAGGAGCATTAGTCAATCCAAAAGACATGACTAAGAATTCATAATGCTCGTACCGAGTTTTGAAGGCAGTTTTTGGAATATCCTTAGTTCTAATCTTCAGCTGATGATATCCATAACGAAGATCGATCTTTGAAAAGAATTGTGCTCCTTGCAACTGGTCAAACAGGTCATCAATGCGAGGTAGCGGATACCTATTCTTGATGGTGACATGGTTCAATTCCCGATAGTCAATACAAAGTCGCATACTCCCGTCTTTCTTCTTTACAAATAAAGCAGAGAGCACCCCAAGGAGATGTACTGGGGCCGAATGAAACCGATGTCCAACAATTTCTGTAGTTGGACTTTTAACTCTCGAAGTTCAATAGGAGCCATTCAATATGGGGTTTTAGAAATGGGCTTTGTGCGAGTTCAAGATCAATAAAGAATTCAACTTCACGTTACGGGGTAACCAGAAGTTCTTCAGGAAATACGTCAGGAAATTTACTAACAACAGGAATATTATTCAAATCCGACGTGTCTTTATTCAAATCCATAACATGGGCTAAGAAAGCTTGACATCCATTTTTCAATAAATGAATAGCTTTATGACTTGATATGACAGTGATTGATTTTAGTGGTTTAGTTGCTTGAATTCGTACCACGGGTTGGTTAGCAATATGAAAACTAACAACCTTACGAAAATAATCAATTTTGGCATGATGAGTAGTTAACAAATCAATCCCTAAAATCACATCAAAAGCAAGTATCTTTAAAGAGATAAAATCAACAGGTAATGTGATGGTGCCAACTTAGATCAAACAAGATTTATAAATAGTGGATGTGATGAAATTTTCTCCTAACGGAGTCTCCACAGATAAATCAAAGTCTAATTTTTTCGGAGTTAAGTTTAAATGTTGAGCACAAGCAGGAGAGATAAATGAATGGATAACACCGGTATCTAGTAAGGTATAAACTTCACAAGAATTTATGATTAGCTTACCCGTGATCACCTCGTTTGGGTTCCTCGCATTTTGACCAGTCACGACAAACGCTCTTCTAGGAACCATTGACTTTGACTTTTCTGGGACAACCTTTTGAGTCACTATCCCCGCTGGACTTGGTTTCGCTACCGTACAATCTCGAGCGATATGTCCTTCTTTTCCATAATTATAGCATACCTTGAACTGTTGTGGGCAGTTTGGGCTGATATATCCCTCTTTTTCACATTTATAGCATACGATCAGTGGTCGTTCTCCTCCCTTAGAACAAGTTGCTGCTGGTGCTGACGTCTTCACATGGTCATTATTGAATCTCCTCTTTTTAAAATCTCCCCAGGCTCGCTTCTTCTATTTTCATGGCCATGATTACCACGAGTGGTTACCATTTTTTGTCCAGTATTTTTCTTTTTTATTTGGTTATCGTTGTTACGATGATCGCCGCCATCCCAGTATGATCTGGTTGTGGTCCCTCGGTTGAGCGTACTCGTTATCTCGCTCTAATAATTGAGCCACATTGACAACATCCGAATAGAGAGAAAATTTATGAGAAATGAGATATTGACGTATCTTGGGTTTCAAACCTCTCGAAACATCCGCGTCATCGTTCCTCATTCTCCACCAAATGAGGTGCAAACACGGATAACTCGCAAACTTCACCTCGTCTTTGGGACACCGTCGTCGTGTTGTTTTGTTCCAATCTAATAAACTCCACTTCCTTCATATAACGAATACTTTCGGAAAGTACTTGTCATTGAGCAGATTCAAACGTCTCCCAAGACATCTTTGAGTGAATTTGGATGGAGTACGCTTCATGATTCCCACCGATGTCTGCATCATTTTATTCTGAGAACATAAAGGTGGCGAATGAAATCTTACATTTCTTCGTGCATCCCAAGACATCGAATATCTTGGTAATTTGCTTGACCAACATTTACGCCTTAATCGGATCCGCTTTCCCGAATTGCGGTGGTCGCAACTCTTTGAAGCGCTTGGTTGTGACAAAGCGATGCGTTGTTATCATTTCCACTGTATTTTGAACACGAGTAGTCTCCAAATCGATTTTGCATGAGCGCAAAAAGCTTCTAAACATCCCGTCGTTCATCATCGCTTTCGGTGGTGTTGTTCACGGGAGGAACATTGCCACTTTATTGCGTTCTCCTCGTTGGTGAATAAAGGTGTCTCCACGGTCTCATTTACTCCCTTTATTAACATTCTCGGTTGAAATTCTCAAATCGCCATAAAACAAGGGTTAATTAAAGAAATTAACATATCACATAATATCCATATATTACGACCAACCAACAAATAAGCTTAGGTAGGACACCTTTAGCGAAGGATTTACTCGTCTCTCCACTCCTAGTTCTATTTCCGATCTCCGCGGAGATCATATCCCTAAGCTCTAATACCAATCATGGCGCCCCCAAAATAGGTATACATCACCCATTTTGAGTAAATCGATAACGTAATCTGTAAATAACTATAACTTTATTAATATAACATAAAAACTATGAGTTTAAATACAAATATTGCCATCTAGACAATATTCACACCCAAATAAGTCCTCATTACAATTATTGGTAGATTATTTTACAAAAATGGTGAAGACTACTAAAACAACTTTCTAGAACCATCATTCCACACCCCAACTAGAACTATTTACATTCTCGCCTCACGAGAAGAAAAATGGAACAAAAAGAAAAAGGGTGAGCTCAACTAGCCCAGTAAAGAATATTATGACTAAGATAATATAGAACAAATTATCGTTAGTCTTCAACAGGGAAAAATCTGATAAAATACAATAGACAACAAATTTCAGATCAATATTCGCAGCGGAAATAATAATTCATAGATGAGTTACGTAGAAAATGAAATCTACTATAATCTATGAATTTAAAAGTCCATCATCATTATTTTATCCCTGTAACATCAATCAATATTCATCTTGAATCAAATATTCATCTTTTTACTTCTGAGTGCCAAAGATATTCATCAGTTGGTCATGTTAATCTCAACACCTGTTCATCTTTGCACTACGGGCCAAAGATATTCATCAAAAAATCATTAATCTTTGCACTACAGGCCAAAGATATTCAGTAATATCATCATTTAGGACCGAGGATGATGAAAGATATTTTAAAGAAAACGAATCCAGTGAAACAAAACAACAAATATTAAGGATTCGTACTTTAAACAATTCGAGTTCAAAAAGACTTCATAAATAATCATAATGGAGTAAAATTCAAGAATGATCAAAACATGGATACAATCAAAGCTAGTATCCATAATAGATATTTTGGACAAAAAACGAAAATTTAATTTTTTACGTGAATAGTCTTTGATTCGTGAATAGTATCAGATATCGTGAATAAAGTCCAGTATACATGAATAGTAACCTCGACACTAAAAGACAAGAATGGTATAACATATCTATCTATTGAAACTTTATCCAATAACATGATGATTCTCATTTAGAGAAGAATGGTATTAGATATCATGGCGATTGACTTTAGCGTAAGTGGGATATTGAAAGTAGTATGCACGTAAGTCAATTATATTTGATATGATGTAGCATATATTTTGTAATCTTATTCTTTTATTAATAAATGAATTAATTTATTAAAGGCATTTTACTTTATCTACATGGTACTGTTATATTAAATGTGATAAACTTATAGTTTTGAGCAATGCTTTTAGAATCATGATGATGATTATGCTAATGATATCTAAATTCTAGATAGCTCACAAACTAAAATCGTTCCTAATCATTGGATTACTAAAAAAGTGATTAGTGAATCCAAATAGATTGGTACATACTTTTCTTGCTCTTAGGAAGAGGATGATTGATCTCATAATTATTTGTGTGGAGACACCAAAACAAGTAAGTAGGTGCTTATTGAAGAATAAATTCACTGAATGTGTGGCTCGCTTAAGGAATACCTAGCTAATGGAGTTTTACTTGTCTGTCAATAGGAATTCCTTAAGTGATAGTAGTACAAGTGATCCTTAAACTTGAGATCATCATAGTATCTTGTGTATGATAAATTATACTTTGATATGTCCCTTAAGACCTTTAGGGTATATCAAAGGGTATGATTGGGTATAATAAGTTGTACATAGAGATAGGTGAATGGTCAACAATGAATTTACCACTTCTAGTAAAAAGAGAGAATGTCATATGTTATTCGATAAATGATAACTCAGTAATCTCTGGCCAAAGCAGAATGAAATTAGAAAGATGTTTCTAATTTGCATTATTTAGAGTTGTGCATTTGAGAATCGAAATACATATAATTAAATAAAATAAGACTTGACAGTAATTCCATGTCTTATATTTAATTGAGGCGCATTGTACGATAATTATGCACTAAAAGATTCTTTTATGACTAATGTTGAAATCAATATTATCTGAAAAGTCGTTGATCGCTAAGGGGGCTTACCTTTATTATAAAATAAATATTATTTATTTAAATGAATTAAATACTTTAATTTATTTATTTAAATAAGATTAGAATTGTTCTAATTGATTAATTCACAATCGGTTTAATATGAAGAACCTAAAGGGTTACACCGCAAAAGAAAAATATTTATTTAAGAAGTAAATGACATAATCGTAACAATATGTTAAGTATATTTAATTTATGCTATGGTGATATAATAAATTAAATAGCTTAATATTTATTATTTAATATTTTGAAAATATTAAATATAAATTAATAAGAGAAATCTTATTAATATTATTACTATTATTATTATTTAATTTCTAATTGGTTTAGGAATTAATTAATAAATGTACTTTCATAAGTTCCTAACTGGATTATGAATTTAATTTAATTAAATAAAACTTTATTCTTAAATAGTTTAGGAGGGTTTCCCATATCTATAAATAAAAAGAGTTTTATTGTGGATGGAGTTACACAGTTAGCCACAACTTTCAATAGTTGGGAGAGTACTGACATATTCTCTGAAAAGAGAAAAATAGAGTTTTGCCAAACATTCATCTTCTTGAATATATATTATTTCTTGGTGGATCACCTCTAGAGACAAAAAAATTTGAGTGGCTTGTGTTGATCAAAAGAAGGAATCTAAATGGTAGAATTCAAGGAGAACGCGAAGGAATTTGAGGTGAACTTGTACCTGAGGAAACTTTGATCTACAAGGATATTATTCTATAACTACATCTCTTTCGTTTAATTGATAATTGTGCACAATGATGATCATGGTGATAATTTGTATGAAAAATTTTAAAATCCGATTTTATCGTGCTTCCGCTATATTTATGTAATTTGATTGTATGTCTGCGCTATATATAAATCTAACGTCATCTTCCTGTAGATATGGAATAGCTAGTCACTTGTAATTTTTTTTAAAAAATTCCACGTTCTTACCTCTCACATATACTAGGGATCACATTGGATACCTATAAAATTGTAAACGGATAATTATGTAAAAAAATCGTATAATGATTAAATTGAAACTACAGTGAGAGTACAAGAACTAAATGTGTTTTTGCCAAATAAGATATGAATAAGTTATTATAAGTAGTATTATTCAACCAATTAGGAATCTCATAAGGATATCCAACTACTTCACGTTGGATTTTTAATTCTTACACAAGTCTTACGAAAATAATATCAATCTCACAATGTTGAATAATAAAAAGTTTACAAAACAATGACTTCTAATGAACATGTGTATAGAACATAGACCTGAGTCTCAAATCATTCTCTTGAAGGAGTTTGCATGAAAAAATTGTCTAAAACCATGATAATTGTTTAATTCTACCAAACAGAAATATTTAGGGCCTAATTTGTCATAATTGAAATATTAATGAAAGTAATTAGAGTGCTAACAATTAAATTTCAATGGCTAAATTTGAAAATGTATGAGAACGTGGGACCAGTTTGAGGACCAAAAAGAACCTGAGGGTGGGGGCATGAACAAATAACTTTTGGAGAAATTTAAGTCCTTCCATCGTTTCAAATTTCAATTTATTTCAACTTTCAACCGGTTTCGATGTAATAATGTTATAGGGACATTTTGGTAATTAAACTGGTCGTAGTACGTCAGCCGTACACCCCGCCAAATATCCGCACCACCCAAGTGATTTGCAAAATTTCTCTCTTTAGCTTCCATCGTTCTGTTCTCCACTGATGTTTCTAGGGCTCCGATTTTCGGACCCAATATAATCAAAATTCATGTCGAAGAGGTAAATTTGTGTTTTGATTTCATTTTAGCAGCTGATCAACTCTTTGTTTGATCGTCCAATTCTTATTAAGTTCTCCTATTATTTTTTCGCGATATGGGATTATTTTGAAATTTTCAATTACTTTGTGTTTCTCATTTTTTTTTTGTTAAATTGATGTATTTTTCTTTATCGCAAGTAATGGGTGGACTTTTGGGGGAAATTGTTAGGCATAATGATTTTTTATTGATTTTATTTTTTGGAAAAAAAAAAATACTGTTTTCAAGTTTCTGCATAATTTTTGTTTGATCATGTCGGTTCTGTATTGGCAATGAAAATGTAGTAAAGGGAAAGAATATTGCATAGTATTTGTGAATGAGTATTATGATAGTATTTGTGAATGAGTATTATGATACCCGCCTGTGCTAAGCAGAGAATGATTTCATTCTTAATGTTAAATGAAAACCCAACTTCAAATGTGAATGTCACAATGTACTATTTCTCTGACTTTTTTAAGTGGTAAGCAAGTAAACCAAAGTTCATTGTAGAGCAATTAGAGCATTAAAAGAAAAGTGATCCATTAAGGGCCAAATTTCCCCACTACTATGCTCAAAGTTTCTTCATAACAAAACACATCTTTTTATTTTTTGAGGAAGATTTTTTACTTACTTAGCTTCATGTTATATTGATTTGGTATTGTTATTTGGATGAAAATGATTATTGTTCTTATTGTCTCATTTCTGGTCCTGACAGGGTTCTTTGCAAGTTTTTTGCACATGGAGCATGTCTAAAAGGGGAACATTGTGAGTTCTCACATGATTGGAAGGACCCTTCAAATAACGTATAGTTTCTACAACTTACTTTAATTTATAGATTCATTATTTTTTTTGACATCCTTTGACTCTCATCGTCTTTTCTGCCTCATTAACAGGTGTGCACATTCTATCAGAAAGGAGCTTGCTCTTATGGTAGTCGTTGTAGATATGAGCATGTTAAGTTTTCTCGGTCACAGTCTTCTGCTCCATCTTCATCGGCGGTTCCTCTCCATTATCTAGTTTCAGATTCTGTTCCTGCAGCTTTTCCTTCTAGAAATGCTCCAATTGGTGCAACACCGGTAGCAGGTGTTAGCGGGGAACTTTCAGCTTCAAGTAGACCTTTCTCTCCTCCCACTAATCCAGCATGGAGTGAAATGTCTGGGCATCATGAATTATTAAACAATGGTTATGTCCTGGAGTCTGGGTCTGCTAATCCAGCTGATCGTGCTATATGCTCATTTGCTGCTGCTGGTAAATGTCCACGTGGAGAGAAATGCCCTCATATTCATGGGGATTTATGTCCTACCTGTGGGAAACATTGCTTGCATCCTTTCAGACCTGAGGAGAGAGAGGAGCATATAAGAACATGCGAGAAAAAGAAAATTCATATTGAGGCATTGAAACGTAGTCAAGAAATAGAATGCAGTGTGTGCCTTGAACGTGTTCTTTTGAAACCTACAGCCGCTGAACGAAAATTTGGGTTGCTGTCTGAATGTGATCATCCATTCTGTGTATCATGTATCAGGAATTGGCGCAGCAGTTCCCCAACCTCTGGAATGGATGTCAATTCTGCGTTGAGAGCCTGCCCAATATGTCGAAAGCGCTCATACTTTGTGATTCCTAGTGTCCTATGGTATTCCACAAAAGAGGAAAAGCAGGAAATTGTAGACAGCTATAAAGAAAAACTCAGGTATAACTACGTGAGCTCGTGCTTTATTTTAGGTGGTTAAAACTTCATTGGTATTTGAGTTGGAGTAATTAATCTCTCTCTTTTCTTTCTTTTTTTGTTGATAAGTTGATAATAACTAACATTTAGATGTGAAGAGTGTTCACGACTTCATGTACTAGTTTTTTTTCCCTTTTTCTTTTTATAGTTATTAGATGTGAGATTTGGACACCCTGGGACATCAGCTATCCAGTAAGAAGTCAAATAGTAGACATAATTGAAAAGAAAACATGATAGTCTTCTAACGGAATCAAAATATTCACAAGACATCCTATTAGATTTTTCTAGAGGGGTTTGGGTAGCCTTATTTTTTTTACCCTCTGGGTATGACCTCTGCTGAATATTCATATACACCCACTCTATATGTGTTTATTTCTTAAATTTGTGTTGCACAGATGCACATGCCGTGAAACTAAATTTTTTGTAAGTGCTGCCAAGCAGGGTGGTTGATTTTTTTCATTAAGAGGCTTGTGTGCTTTTACAGAAATTTATCATATTTTACTTGTGCAGGTCTATTGACTGCAAGCATTTCGATTTTGGAGATGGTACTTGCCCATTTGGAACAAGTTGTTTTTACAAGGTAGGTTTTTGTGGTTCTAGTTATGTGTCTGTTAAATGTTCATATTTTTCTCAGTGCAAGAAGTTGTGCTAGTGCAGTTGCACCTATTTTAAATTGGTTACTTCTATTAATTTTGTTATCTGTTACTATAGAATTCAATCATTTTGCCAACAATGTTTGTCTAAAATTTTTTAGACTAGTTTTAAGGTAGTTTTACTTGTGCTCCATTCTGCTATGTAGATATGAAATTACTAAGCAATATTTCATGATAATTTAGTAATATTATGCGTTGATTTAATGGAATTCAAGCTGTTAAAATTTTCTCCTTTTCAAAGAAACCCTATAACATAGCTATAATAGGTCATACCTATAATGCCACTTTGACACGCACTTATACAGTTGCCCATATGTCTTGCGTGGAGCTTTAAAATTGACCAACTCAAATAATTTGCTATTGACATAGTTGTCATAGCGTGTCACGACGAGTCATGACGGTAGCCGACTGCCTGATTGCCTAGGCGACAAGGCGACCGCCATGGCGTCCGTATGGCGACAAGTTGTTTACAATGTGCAATTTATATATTATTTATTTTACTTAACAAGTATATTGACAATAAAATTTCATATACATTAAAACTCAAAACATAACACTATGAAATAACATTAAAGGCATAATTATATAAATATTTAGCAATAACAATCCAAAAACAAAACACTTGATATAAAAAATTAGTAAAAAAAATGAAGAATTCAACAAACACCACAGAGAAAATAAAGTTGCAACCAACCATCACAAATATGTAGTCTAATAACTAATAAAACACCACATAACAAGCTAAAATAATGTCTAGACTCTCTACATTAGTCTAGAAACATCGTTCAAGCAAAATCATCAAGGAAAAGGTCATCTGTGACGTCCCCAAATCCGGGTATCTTCCAACCCGACAGATGGTGCTACACGGTACTCATAATCATACATTCATTCCATTGAAACATCAACACAATGAGTGTATTAACTACATTATTATTACATTCATAATAAATCCTTTCCCAGGTTCATCAACCGAATACATTATTCTTTGTTCATAAGTATAATACATACAAATATACTAGTCTATTACAAGATAACTAACTATCCATCTTAGCCTTGCCTTTATCTTTCTTAGAACTCTCAGTTCGTTCGGCCTTAGCTGCAATCATATAATTCAAGCAAGAAGTGAGCATAACTAGCTCAGCAAGTCTATTAAAGGATAATACAAATATCACGTCGAGAATTATATGATTATCTTCTATAACTGAACAAATAACTATGAAGTACTATGAAACATTGACTAGCATTTCTCATTTCATAACAACAATCCCAAAGTATATATAATAGCTTAGGAATTTTGAACCGGTCTAAATACCATGAAAATACTCTTTTCGTTTTCATACATGAAAAGGACATCCCGACACTAAGACCGTACATCCGATATTTCTTACGAGCACTTCTAGCTGATCAGCCTATAGTACTCTATGTTGATCAACATTCATCCGTTAGACGTATTTACGTTTAAGTTTTGGCAACCTCACGTGCCCATCGAATAATCGATGAAAATATATTTGTTTGTTTATATATAAACTTACCTTGAATCCGTACCAAATACTTGGCATAGGATAGCGTTAATAGTTCTATATCGAAAGACTTGTAAAACAAATCAATTCAACTCTTAAGAATAGTCTGGCCGAGTTAAAACTGGCATTGACCCTTTCATAAAACAATTCATGCATCTTAGAACATGAATCACAGAAAACTTGGCTAACACGAAGGTTAGACAAACGTTAAGAAAACTTGCCTTGGCGTCTCTTTGAATCTGATATTCAGCAGTTCTCGGTCTTTCTGAGAATCTACATGATATATTCACATAACACACTGTAATTAGCTACCAAACAATCTCATCATATTGTTATTACCAACTTCTTTCTCTTCTATGTCTTACATGAACTTATTTCATTAATAATGTCAATTCGACTTACTATCCTTCATTATGGCTTGTTAACGTTCTTACGTTATTAATCGAGACTTGATCATCATTGGTGAAGTACCAACGTTAAATACAATTCTACTTTCTTACTCTTTACGTTCTTTGTTTAATTATTAGTTAAACAACAATAAATTTCTAAGGTCATCACTATATACGTGATATAGAAATGGTCTTAACATGCATATGAAGTATATACACTTGCCCCATAATTGCCTTGCAATAACTGGGTTAAAAAATAACTAAGTTGGTCTTTTCCTCTATCTCGGCGATGCGGCGCCATCTCCTAGTTCAACATTGGCGTTGCGGTGCCATTCTGCGATGAAGAATCCCTCGTCTCGGTATTTGCAGTCACGAGACTTTATATAGGAGTAAGTAGCTGCTATTTCATTCTTCGATGACCAATCTTCTATTCATATGCCGCGTGGCTGACCATTAACTTTCTTGGGGTTGGTGGCTGCGGCTACTCCCTCGAGCCATGATTGGCTTTGACAGTTTGGTTTTTCTACGAAATTTCCGGGCTCATAACTTATTTGTTTTACATCTGAATTGGCTCGTTCAAAAGCTATTAACTCCTAAATCATGTGCACTATGATTTCATCAGAAAATATTTCATTTCCAAATCTTTTAACAGAATTCACCGATTAGTTCATTATCGAGCGTTCGTTTATCGTTCGTGAGCGTTCATAGTTCGTTTTCTTCGTTCTAAGTCGGAATTCGACGATTCTTGAGTCCACGACTCTTGAATACCTTATCTCACGTGATTCCATCGAAAACCAAAGTTTCCAAGTTAAACGGCAACTTTTGACTAATCCGAGATTTCTATGTTTTCGACGTTTAACGTCTAATTTCGTAAAATTCGCCATAACTTCGTTACTCGTGTTCTATATGCCAAATCAAATGGATCAACTCCATTGATTCATCATCCTAACCAAGCAATATGCACATACCCTAACAATGATGGTTTTCAATTTGTCCATCAACAACCAAGTTAACGTTCAAAGGTTTCTTCGGTTTAAACTTACGTAACTACTTATGATTTCTACTTAAATATGACTTATCAATGTTTTACCAAGTGGCCGGCCCACATGGTCCATGGGTCTCCCACATGGATTGCCCCATGGGTTTTACCCATCCGGTGACCTGTCGGTTTGATCTGTGGTTCGGTTTCTTGGATCGGGCTTGATTAAACCTAACATTGGGCCTTAACTTGGGCTTGATTACACCATTCATTGGGCTTGATATAATCCAAGTCCAATTGGATTCTACAAAGTCCTTAAACTCAAAGTCCATTAAGACTAATCGTATTCTACGCGTTCAATTCTCGTATTCTCTTCGTTTAGTATTCATACGATATTCGTATTATACGTCGTAATATTCTTCATACTATACTCGTATTCTAACTAGTATCATACTCGTATATCATACGTATAATAACCCTAATCATTATACGCACTTCATTTCCTTCTCGGAAATCACTTTTCCTAACCCTTAGGTTTTAAGTCCGTAGGCGAAAATTTCGTTTGCCATAACTGAAATATTATTGGATATTCCATCTCGTCTTCGTATTCTATCATTACGCATTTCTCGGAAATTCAAACTTAATTCCGAGCAGAAACAGATGAATAGTGTTTTTACAGAAATTTCTCGGAAAACTTTTATTTTCGTCTTGGAAATTCAAAACAATTAATCCTAGCACATAGCCAAAATCCTAACCACATCCGCACATTCTAGATCATAGAACGACCTTCAAATAGCTTACTCACATAAATAATCAATTAAATTCATTTAATCCACATAATCAAATAAAATTTTAATTGATTTAAAAATCCGATTTTCTCGGGCGTTACATCATCTCCATCTCTTCCACGAGAACTACTCTCATTCAAAGGCGTAGGTGTTTTTTCTCAAAATTATCCTCCACATCATCATTTGGATTTCTCTCTTCATCAGCTTTATTATCGGAGTCGAAATCCATCAACCTTGATTCCTTTGAAGTTGAACCACCACCACGTCGAGAGTATGTCATGAGATTATCACTAGAATTAGCACGAGCCCTCCTTGAAAGATTGCAACCCTCAAGCGTGTTGGATGCACCGGTTGCTCGATCTACATCATTCCATGTAAGATTGTCCCCAGGATGAACAACATCGGTCTCATTATTAATCCATTCATTACTCCATTCAAAGTCATCAATGGCTAATGGATCAAAATTATTTTCAAGTTCATGCCTCTTTTGGAACCTTGAGACGATCTTTCGATTGTATTGGACATACACCAAGTCACTCAATCGTTTGTGTTCCAATCTATTCCTCTTCTTCGTATAAATCTAAAATAAATAGAACAAAAAATAATAATATTAATAATAAACTTTTAATTATATAAAAAATAGTTAGTATTAGTAGTGAATGACTTATTACTTTTGAAATTTAATCTAACAATAAAAAGTACTTACAAACTCAAATGTACTCTAATTGTGCTCACAACCGGAAGAAGAACAGAGGCCTAAAATTCTTTTTGCAAACGAGAATAACTCAATAGCCCGCCCTCCAAAAGCATTCCACCAATCAACTAGCAAACATTTAAAAGAAATATAAACATTTTTAAAGGGAGGAAAGAAAGAATGTATATACATTATAATTATAATTTAGCTTATATATCTTTATATATATTTTAATATACTTGCGAGGATTCTTTATTTTCTGTTGCCTAATCATCATTTCTCTTGCAAAAGTATCTCGAGAAGCATCATAGTTGTTCGTTAGATTGCTCATTTTGTCTAGCAAATCTAGCTCGGGCACCATCTTTACAAGAACGTCATTGAAGTAATCTCATAAAGTACTAACAAACAACCGACGTTCCTCTTTGATATCAAAGTATTTGCCCAAATTGAGAAACAATGCAGCCCCATATAATTTTAGTTCCATTTAACTTTCCCATCGCCGCTTAACAATTTCAATCACCTTCTTATACAATCTTTGTGACGCCCCCAAATCCGGGTATTTTCCAACCCGATATATGGTGCTACACGGTGCTACAGTTCACACAAACATTCAATTGAAATGCCTCAAAAGAACGAATATGTCTTATATATATTCCAAAACAATATTACCATTCCCCAGGTTCTTTATAACCGTTACATTTGTTCTTGTCATAATATCAAATATTAACATCATTCACCTATACTATTACATAGGTAATCTACAAGTTCGCCTTAGCCTTCCCTTTATCTTTGCCGGATCCTTCGGTCTGTTCGGTCTTAGCTGCATTCATATGGTTCAAGCAAGAGTGAGCATACTAGCTCAGCAAGTATGACAATTCCATTTAAACAATATGCTTGAAACATAGAAATCATATATCTTCAATAATTGAACAATAGTTATGAAGTACTATCGATAATTCAAAATAGCACTTCACTTTTCTTTAAAACGTTTCACAATGAATAATATTCAGTAAAACAACAATTCCGGTCCAAGACCTTGAGAGTTTCATACTTTCTTTGAAAAAGGACAACCCGACACCAAGTCCGTAAGTCCGGCATTACTTACGAGCACGTCTAGATGATTAGCCTATAGTACTCTATGTTGTACAACACTACTTTCTTTAAACGTATGTACGTTTAAGTTGTGGCAACCTCACGTACCTGTCGTTTGACGACAAAACATTTGTTTAGCATACTCGGTCTTCATTTGAAAATCATACCAAAATAGTTTGGCAAAACATTAACAATTCTTTGATAGATTATAAGAAATTCAAAACATCTTAAGTCTAGCCGAAAGAATTGGTTTTGACTTCATCATAGATCAATTCATGCGTAAAATACATGAATCACAAAGCTTGTCCAGATTGAACATAGACAAGAGTTAGAACACTTGCCTTCAGCGTCTGCTATTATTATTACACTTCCCTTTAAGTCTTTAGAGTCTCTACAATATATAACCACATAACATACCACATTAGGTCATAATCAGATATGTATGGTACCTAACGTATCTTACCCTTCTTCTCAATCTAATCATTTATTAGATTTGTTATTTATTTGTTCCGGCTTGTCGTTATAATTTACATTCACATTTGAGTACGTTATCTTCAACCGTTAGCTATCATACTTAAGGTTTATAACACTTTAAACAATGTTACATTAAGTTAATTAATGTTGTACTTCATCATTAACCAACTGTCTTTCTTTTTATCTTCATAAACTTTCTTTCTTCTGCGTAAAATCTAGTCTTTGGCGTTTTGCGGCGCCAAACTTCCTTGAACTTCATGTTGCACTGTGCGGGTTTCAGTGTCTCGCGTTCGATCTTGGTCTTTGTGGCGCCACTTTCGGGGTATGCTGCGGTACCGACCACATCTTTTCGGGTATCGACACTGGCGCACGGACCCGAGTCTCGAACAATTACCACAGATTCATTTTGTTGCAGTGAACTTTCTGGGGCCATAACTTATTCATTTTAAGTCCGAATTGGCTAGTTCAAAAGCTATTAGCTCACAAATCACATACTCTACGTGTTCATGCAAGAATTTTACATTTTCGAATCCGTTAACTCGAAATTCACCTTTGAGTTCATTTTTAACGAAAAGCGATAAGCGTTTCGTGAGCGTTGGCCTTTCGTTTCTTCGTTCTAAGTCGGAATTTGGTCATTTTCTAGTCCGCAACTTTATAATGCCAAATAAGACTTATCCCCATCGAAAACCAACGTTTCCGAGCTCAATGTCAAAATTCGACTTCCATTCCGAGAATTTCACGATTTCGACAATTATCGTCCAAACTCGTGAATTTCGCCATAACTTCGCTACTTATGATTTGTTCATCGTTTTAAATGAATTCTTTCCATCATACCAACATCTTAACATACATATTTCATTAACTTATATACATGATAAGTTCTTACTTGTTCTTCACGAGTTTATAACTTATATAGTTATAAATTGCTTATTCATGACTTATTAAAGCTTAAGTCCATTAGCCATTCCTACTTCTTCTTAGCATACAAGTTCTACCACTACTCACTTCTCTAACAATTGAAGAGAGGGAGAATCATGGTTTAGATCATTACCTTTGAAGATCAAGCTTTGTTCTTCTTCTTTTCTACTATGAAAGACTAGCTTTTTCTTACTTTTTCTCTCTAACAAATAAGTTATAAGTTGTTGGTGGAATTTAACAAGTAACAAATGAATAATCTAGCTCTCTATTTATAGGACTTCTAAGGTGAGGGCATAATGGCCATTTAGGCCATCCCACCTCCACAACTCCACCCCTTACTATTCCTAGCTTAACCACCAAGTAAAAACCACTTTACTTGGCCTCCACAACTCTTATCTTTTGCTTGGCCACCAAGATCACCCATGTAATCATGGGGCCCACATGGGTTGCCCCATGGGTCATCCTTACCCATTGGATTCTTAGTTTGGGCTTTAAGTTCAATTAGCTTAACTTGTACTTTGGGCTTGCATTAAACCAACATTGGCTTGTTCATTAATTCACATTAGACTTAACCATTCCTACCATTGGGCTCGCATAATTCCAATTGGACTTTACAATTTCCTCCTTCATCCTACAAGTCCATTACGTATGGCTTAAAGCCTTAGAACGTATTGTGTACGTATTAATCTCGTATCCTAACTCGTATACTTATTCAACATATACGACATACCATCATTCATACATACTCGTATAATACTTCGTATCATAGTCGTATTCATTACCTCGTACAATACTTACGTATCATACGATTATCGTTTAACTCCTTAACGTTTTACTTTTCCTAACGTTCTCAAATTAAGTCCGCAGGCGAAAAACTACGTTTGCCATACATGAATTATTATTACATAATCCATCTCACCTCGATATTCTATCGTTACGTATTTCTCAGAAGTTCAAAAATAATTCCCGAGCAGAAATCAGTGAATAGTGTTTTTCAGAAAATTTCTCGGATTACTTTTATTTTCGTCTTTGAAATTCAAACACTTTAATTCCTTCACGTAGTCAAAATACTACGACATTCCGATAGAATTAGGTTATAGAACGACATTCATCTTACTAATACATAATAATAACAAATAATATAGTTTTATTCATTGTTTATTTAAATAAAATTATTTTATAATAAATCCGAATTTCTCGGTCGTTACATTCTTTCCCCCTTATAAAGATTCTGTCCCTAGAATCTCGTCTTACATTATACAAATAACTGTGGATAATCCTATCTTTTCTTTCAATTCCCACGTTGCTTCTTCGGCATCGTGGTTCTTCAATAACACCTTTACTGAAGGTATAACTTTGTTCCGCAGAACTTGCTCTTTTCTATCGATGATTTGAATCAGCATCTCTTCGTACGTTAAGTCCTTCTCGATATGAATAGGCTCATACTCAATTACATGCTTATAATTCGGCTTAAAAGGACGTAAAACAAATACGTGAAACACGTTATGTATTCGTTCTAGGTCTGGAGTTAATGCTACCATGTAAGCTACCTCTCCTACCCGTTTTAATACCTCAAAAGGTCCTATAAACCTTGGACTTAACTTTCCCTTCTTTCCAAAACATATCTTTCCTTTCCAGGGAGATACCTTTAGAAATACGTACGAGCCTACTTCAAACTCCCTATTTACTCGATGCGAGTCCGCATACTTCTTTACATCATCTTGAGTGCTACTGAGGACGCATCCAGTATCAATTTCACTACATCCATTTGTTTTTGCACCAATTACGCCCCTAAGCATTGGCGTGCTCCCACTTCATCCCAACCTGATGGTGTTACGCACTTCCTTCCAGTATAAGGCTTCGTGGCGGCGTGCCTATGCTTGCATGATAACTATTGTTATCGCATGAGCTTCTCTACTAATGGTAGTTGATCATCCCAACTACCCTTAAAATCCATGACGCAAGATCTTAGCATATCTTCTAACGTCTGAATTGTCCTCTCGCTCTGTCCATCGGTTTGTGGATGATACGTTGTACTCAGCTTCAACTGCGTTCCCAACTGCTCTTGCAGACTCCTCCAAAAGTTCGATGTGAATCGTGGATCACGATCTAATACAATCGAAACTGGTACTCCATGTCTGGAAATAACTTCCTTAACATAAAGTTTAGCTAACTGGTCTAAGTTATACTTAACCCTTATTGGCAAAAAAAGTGAGTAAACTTTAGTCAATGGGTCCACTATTACCCAAATCGCATCATACCCCTTCTGAGTAATTGGAAGTCCCACCACAAAGTCCATCATGATATGCTTCCACTTCCACTCCGGAATCTCCAATGACTGTAACAAGCCACTTGATCGTTGATGTTCGACCTTAACTTTTTGACAAGTCAAGCACCTACTCACATACTCGGCTATCTCTCTCTTCATTTTCGGCCACCAAAAACTCTGTCGAAGGTCTTGATACATCTTAGTACTACCAGGATGAATCGAATATCTCGAACTATGAGCTTCTTGTAACACTTGCTCCTTTAATTCTGTCTCATTCGAAATCCAAATTCTTCATTCAAATCTTAATAATCCCTCATTATCAAGACTGTATTTTAAATCTTTTTCATTGGTTAACCGCTCCTTTATCCGGTCACACTCATCAGTTTTGAGCTGCACCTCCTTGACTCTCTCTCTCTGATGGTAGATTGAATCTCATTGTAAACACTCTCATCCGATTTCTTTCATGACTTCACCTCTATCTCCATCCTAGCCATCTCTGTTATTAACTTTCGGTTTGAGCCGTTAACATAGACAACTTTTTCCGACCCTTCTTACTTAAAAGGCATCGGCAACTACATTGGCTTTTCGAGGTGATCTGAGATTTCACGGTCGTAATCCTTTATCAACTCTCAAGCCATCTCCTTTGTCTCATATTCAACTCCTTCTGTGTGAAGATATATTTTAGACTCTTATGGTCCGTGTATATCTCATATTTCTCTCCGTAAAGATAATGTCTCCATATCTTTAAGGCAAAAACACTCATAGTTCGGATCATGAGTAGGATAAACTTTCTCATAATCGAGTATTGAATGACTCTGTGATGACCTTGCCATCTTTTGCACGCATGACTAAGTCCTCTATGCGAAGCATCGCTATAAACTACAAAATTTCTTGTGTCATTTGACAATGACAAAATAAGTGCTTCACTTAACCTTTTCTTCAGTTCTTGAAAACTGTCTTCACATTTCTCAGTCCACACGTATTTCACCGTCTTCCTTGTCAAATTAGTCAACGGAGTAGCTATCTTCGAAAAATCTTGGATGAATCTCCGATAGTATCCCGCTATCCTGAGGAAACTCCGCACCTCAGTCGGAGTTTTCGGTTCCCAATTTATCACAGCTTCCACCTTCGATGGATCTTTTGAAATCCCCTCATGGTCAATAACATGACCTAAAAACTGTACCCTTTCTAGCTAAAATTCACACTTAGTGAACTTCGCACACAACTTCTCCTTAGTGTCTCCAACACTATTCTTAAGCTTTCAACATGATCTTCTGGCGTCTTAGAATAGACTAAAATATCATCGATAAACACCACGACAAACTTGTCTAAATATTGTTTGAACACTCTGTTCATCATATCCATAAATGCAGCTGGTGCATTAGTCAACCCAAATGACATTACCAGAAACTCGTAATGACCATAACGAGTCCTGAATGCCGTCTTTGGTACATTCTTCTTCCTAACCTTCAACTGATGATACCCCGTCAAATTTATTTTAGAAAAATACTTTGCCCCTTTCAACTGATCAAAAAGTTCATCGATCCTGGGCAATGGGTATTTATTCTTTATCGTTAACTTGTTCAACTCTTGATAGTCGATCAAAGTCTTAGCGATCAATCTTTCTTCTTTCTAAATAAGATCTTGGTGCTCCCCACATGGCGAAACACACTCGGTTGAATGTACTTTACGTCCAGCAGTTCTTATAATTGAACCATTAGCTCCTTCATCTCTCTTTGGCGCCCATACGATACGGTGCTCGAAAGCTGGTGCCGCTCACGGCACGATGTCATTACAAACTTCGGTCTCCCTATCCGGTGGAAGACCCGACAATTCACTTGAAAATACATCCGTGAATTCTTTAACTATAGGTATTTGTTCCATGGTCGCTTCCACTCTCTGGGTATCAACAACATAGCACAAATAACCTACACATCCCTTCCTTAATAGTTTCCTAGTTTGTGTCATAGTAAGACAACACGAAAGCCCCGACGATCTATTACCGTAAAATACTACTTGAGGTTGTCTCAACGTTATAATATTTACACATTTCTTCTGACAATCTATAATTGCCCCATGGTTAAACAACCAATCCATTTCGAGAATTACATCGAATTCTCCCAACTTTATCGGTATTAGATCTACCGATAATTTACAACCTCGTATGTCTACACAACAACTCCTATGAATATCTTCAACATGGATTATCTCTTTGTTTGTTACCTTAATATTTAAAGGTACAAGCAACTTTTCGGGAAGTAATCCTAATCGTCTAGCAAAATCACATGCTATAAACGAACAAGTAGCACCCGAATCAAACAACACGTAAGCATTTATATCGTTGATCGGAATAATACTTGCAACTACATCTCGGATGTTGCATCTTGCCATCGTATTAAAAGTGCGGGCCATCGGCTACCAAATTTATCTTTGGACCACCAATAGCTAACTTACTGCTATTAGCGCCCTTATTCTCGTTCGTCCCCTTCTTCGGACAGTTCTTTGCTATGTGGTCAGTTGACCCACATACAAATCATCCGTGGTTCTTCTTCGGACTTGGACATTTAGGCGAAATGTGCCCCTCACATCTCCTGATTATAGCATCTGACCTTCCCTTGAGAGCAGACTCTAAGCGAGTCTTCCCACAGGTTTTGCATGCCTCCATCCTCTTCTTCGAATCTCCTTGCTTCACTCCGGTATTCTCAGAGTTAAACCCTTTCCTCTTCTGACCTTCGCCGCTCCCACTGGCTCCTTCGATCTGCACTCCCCCATCCACCTTATTCTTGTTCTTCTCTTTGTGGTACTGACTTAGAGTCTCATTCTCACCTTCGGCGATTATCGCCTTCTCTAGTATGGTCCCTAAAGAAGTACTTTGGAACACCGATATTCGGCTATAGAGCCAGGGTTTCAAGCCCTGCTCAAACCTTCTAGCCTTTCTCTCCTCAGTGTCCACCTGATGTGGAGCAAACCTTGCCAGTTCATTGAACTTGGCAGCGTATTGAGGAATCGTCATCTCCCCTTGTTTCAATTCCAGAAACCGCATTTTCATCCTCCCCTGCATACTTATGGGAAAATAGTTCTCGAAGAAAATCTCCTTGAACCGTACCCACGTTAGGTTCTCTATACCAGCCCTAGCCTGGTTAGCCTCCCATCAAAAGTTGGCCTCTCCTTTCATCATATAGGTTGCGAAAGCAACCTTTTGGCCCTCGTCGACATTTGTAATGACAAATGCCTTTTCGATCTCTTTCACCCACGTTTGGGCTTCTATGGGGTCCGTAATTCTTTTGAACTCCGGCGGACCGATACTCTTGAAATCCTTAAAAGTAGTAGCTCGTACTACTCCAGGATTTACGGGTAGATTAGCCCCATTCCTATTAAACGCGGACGTTAACAAGTTAACGAACTCATGCATCGGGTTAACCGGACCTCCTTCCGGTTGGTTAACATTAGCTTCTTGATTACGTTGTCTCTTTCTCGGTGGCATTTTGCTGTTAAGATAAACAACACATCATTATTACTCTTTTCTTATTACTTGGTTATTATTCAAGATTAAACAATAACTTCAACTCATTACTCAATATGTTCCATAAAAAGGCTTATATTGATTTGCTTTTTGTAGTATAATACTACATCGTTCACATTACACTGCCTAAGCTGATTACATTACTATCCCGCAATTGCTTTCCAAAAATTTGGATTTACAAAAGACTATCCTTTGTTATACAAACGAGGGTTTTACGTCACTACTAGATACATCATAATTACATCTCTAACTTTACTCTAGCTAATACTAGGTTACATCTGCCGTAAGGCATTCTCAAAATCTGCGTTGGCAAGACCGGCTATAACATCACAGCTGATATATAGTATGCCGAGTCTGCCTTGCCTCTATCGGATACCTAGCTACTTGTTGCTGAAAATCCGCATGAGAACTCCTATATATATAGGACATCCTCCCTATCTTCTGTTTCTTGGTCTTTAGCTCCTGCCTGAGCTCAAAGACCTCCTGTTTCAGCTCATGGACCTTGTCCTTCGCGAAAACTCTTTCATCATGCTCCTCCTCCCACATCAACTCCATACTCGTCTTATCTTCCAAGACAGCATGAAGCTCTGCTTTTAGTTCTTTCACCTCTTGACAATAATGGAGGTTTCTATCCAAAACTGTCATAAACAGTGACATCATCGACTCCCCCGGAGGCGTTTCTTCTGCAAGTGCTACTGGGTTAAAGGACACTACCTCCACCTCTTCTTCCGTCATGCCATCGAACACAGACATAAGGTCATGGTTCTCCGAGTCTCCAGACTCGATCACTACCACTTCTGGATCTTCTGCTAATGGATTCGGTATAATCTCTATTTGATTAACCGATTCTTCACTTTCTACCTGTATATCTCTATACATTTCATTTTCTCCTGACATCTACAACAAAACAATTTAGTTTGATTAGTACTCGTCAGTAGAATAATAAAAACACATCATATATAATGCATTTTTAAGGTTAATTTCATCTTTTACTTCTTTGACTCTTCTTAAGGTTATGACTTAAGGTTTTAATTCTCCCCTTAAGTTTTATAACCTAATGCTTTGATACCAACCTGTGATGCCCCCAAATCCGGGTATCTTCCAACCCGACATATGGTCTTTACTGCGGTCTTTCTGATTCACTGTACATTTAATTGAAATGCCTCAAAAGAACGAATATGTCTTATATATATTCTAAAATAATATTACCATTCCCCAGGTTCTTTATAACCGTTACATTTGTTCTTGTCATAATTTCAAATATTAACATCATTCACCTATACTATTACATAGGTAATCTACAGGTTCGCCTTAGCCTTACCTTTATCTTTGCCGGATCTTTCGGTCCGTTCGGTCTTTTAGCTGCATTCATATGGTTCAAGCAAGAGTGAGCATACTAGCTTAACAAGTATGATAATTCCATTTAAACAATATGCTTGAAACATAGGAATCGTATATCTTCAATAACTGAACAATAGTTATGAAGTATTATCGATAATTCAAAATAGCACTTCACTTTTCTTTAAAACGTTTCACAATGAATAATATTCAGTAAAACATCAATTCCGGTCCAAAACCGTGAGCATTTCATAATTTCTTTGAAAAAGGACAACCCAATACCAAGTCCGTAAGTCTGGCATTACTTACGAGCACGTCTAGGTGATCAGCCTATAGTACTCTATGTTGTACAACACTACTTTCATTAAACGTATGTATGTTTAAATTGTGGCAACCTCACGTGCCTGTCGTTTGACGACAAAACATTTGTTTAGCATACTCAGTCTTCATTTGAAAACCACACCAAAATAGTTTGGCAAAACATTGACAATACTTTGATAGATTATAAGAAATCCAAAACATCTTAAGTCTAGCCAAAAGAATTGGCTGACTTCATCATACATCAATTCATGCGTAAGAATACATGAATTACAAAACTTGTCCAGATTGAACATAGACAAGGGTTAGAACACTTTAAACAATGTTACATTAAATTAATTAATGTTGTACTTCATCATTAACCAACTGTCTTTCTTTTTATCTCCATAAACTTTCTTTTTTATTATGTAAAATCTAGTGTCAAGGCATTTGCTTCCTTCTTGAACTTCATCTTGCTTTGGCCCGGGTTTCGATGTCTCGCGTTTAGTCTGGTGTCATTAATTGCGCACTTTTTCGATCTTGGGGGGTTGGCTGCGGCGCCACTTCCCTCCCATTCTGGCCTCGCACTGATAGTGACCACGACTTTTTCTGGGTCGGCGGCCATGATGAGACCTGAGCCTCGAGCAGTTACCCTACAACTCATTTGTTTCATGTACTTTTTCGTGGCTATAACTTATTCGTTTTAAGTCCGAATTGTCTCGTTCAAAAGCTATTAGCTCACAAATCACATACTCTACGTGTTCATGTATGAATTTTATATTTTCGAATCCGTTAACTCGAAATTCACATGTGAGTTCATTTTTAACGAAAACGATAAACGTTCGTAAACGTTCAACAACGCTCGTTTCTTCGTTCTAAGTCGGAATTCGGTCATTTTCGAGTCCGCAACTCTATAATGCCAAATAAGACTTATTTCCATCGAAAATCAACGTTTCCGAGCTCAATGCCAAAATTCGACTTCCATTTCGAGATTTTCACGATTTCGACGATTATCGTCCAAACTCGTGAATTTTGCCATAACTTCGCTACTTATGATTTGTTCATCGTTTCAAATGGATTCTTTCCATCATACCAACATATTAACTTACATATTTTATTAACTTATATACATGATAAATTCTTACTTGTTCTTCATGAGTTTATAACTTATATAAGTATAAATTGCTTATTCATGACTTATTAAAGCTTAAGTCCATTGATTAGCCATTCCTACTTTTTCTTAGCATACAAGTTCTACCACTACTCATTTCTCTAACAATTGAAGAGAGGGAGAATCATGGTTTAGATCATTACCTTTGAAGATCAAGCTTTGTTCTTCTTCTTTTCTACTATGAAAGACTAGCTTTTTCTTACTTTTTCTCTCTAACAAATAAGTTATAAGTTGGTGGAATTTAACAAGTAACAAATGAATAATCTAGCTCTCTATTTATAGGATTTCTAAGGTGAGGACATAATGGCCATTTAGGCCATCCCACCTCCACAACTCCACCTCCTTACTATTCCTAGTTTAACCACCAAGTAAAAACCACTTTACTTGGCCTCCACAACTCTTATCTTTTGCTTGGCCACCAAGATCACCCATGTGATCATGGGGCCCACATGGGTTGCCCCATGGGTCATCCTTACCCATTGGATTCTTAGTTTGGGCTTTAAGTTCAATTAGCTTAACTTGTACTTTGGGCTTGCATTAAACCAACATTGGCTTGTTCATTAATTCACATTAGACTTAACCATTCCTACCATTGGGCTTGCATAATTCCAATTGGACTTTACAACTTCTTCCTTCATCCTACAAGTCCATTATGTATAGCTTAAAGCCTTAGAACGTATTGTGTACGTATTAATCTCGTATCCAAACTCGTATACTTATTCAACATATATGACATACCACATACCATCATTCATACATACTCGTATAATACCTCGTATCATACTCGTATTCATTACCTCGTACAATACTTACGTATCATATGATTATCGTTTAACTCCTAACGCTTTACTTTTCCTAATGTTCTCAAATTAAGTCCGCAGGCGAAAAACTACGTTTGCCATACATGAATTATTATTACATAATCCATCTCACCTCGATATTCTATCGTTACGTATTTCTCGGAAGTTCAAAAATAATTCCCGAGCAGAAATCAGTGAATAGTGTTTTTCGGAAAATTTCTCGGAAAACTTTTGTTTTTGTCTTGGAAATTCAAACACTTTAATTCCTTCACGTAGTCAAAATACTACGACATTCCGATAGAATTATGTTATAGAACGACATTCATCTTACTAACGCATAATAATAACAAATAATATAATTTTATTCACTATTTAATTAAATAAAATTATTTTACAATAAATCCAAATTTCTCGGTCGTTACAGTCTTGCATCTTTGATTTTTTTTCTTCGCGCATTCCATCGCAGCAATAACTTTTGGTATTGCAGGCTTCTCATCATTATCAACAATCCTCAAGGTTATAAGAAGTGGTTATGACGCCCTAATGCAATCCTCAACATGATGCCAAAATGTTGAAATAACAGTATTACATACTTTCTTCCCTGCTTTAGTAGCCGATAACTTTGATTTTGACCAATCCTCGCTTATGAACAAATGCCTCAATGCATCTTTATGCTTGTACAAACTCTGCAAGGTGAGGAAAGCTGTAGCAAATCTAGCAATTGTGGGTCTCACAAGATCCCTCCTATTTGTTTTGTCCTTCATCGCATTAAGAAGACGACCATGCCTATAAATGAATGTTGTGATTCTTCTTGCATTTGTGATTGTGGGCTGGAATTGTTTCAACTTTCTTATGTCCTCTAGTATAAGGTCAAGGCAGTGAGCGACACAAGGTGTCTAAAATAGTGTAGGCCTCCTTTCCATTAGTATATGCACTGCTGCTTTATAATTAGAGGCATTGTCTGTGACCACCTGAACAACATACTCGAGGCCTATTTCCTCAATCTTGCTATCAAGTAGATTTGCTAACATTGTGACATCTTGCGACTGATTGGAGACATCAACAGAACCCATGAAATAAGTCCCCTTCAGACTATTAACAAGGAAATTCAACAAGTGTCTTCCCCTCTTATCTGTCCCATCATCCGACATGAGTGTGCGGTCATATTCCTTCCAGGCAACTTCATGTTTCTTCTTTAAGTCACCGATTTTCGTCTTTGCCTTCTCAAGTAAAGGAACCCTCAACTCATGATATGTTGGAGGCTTTAAACCCGACCCATATCGCCCTATGGACTCTATCATTACTTCAAATCTCCATGAATTTGCAACATTGAATGGTATGCCACATTCGTAGAAAAAGTAGAAATGCGCATATGGACTCCCTCCTTTTCCTCCGGTGTCCTTAAACGATTTTCAATACTCGTTTGGCTCAAACGTTTGCTATGCCTCTCCTCTACAATTTCTTCGGTAGTCTTCCTTAGCAGTGCTTCAACCGTCTTTGTTGGAGCTTTTGGTTGTGGTTTTTGGAATTGAAATACAACTTTCTTCCTTTTAAAAACCGTCCCAGAACTTGGGATAGTGTTAGAAGAAGTATAGGAAGCCATGGTTGGACGAGCAGATGATTGTTCTTCTTGCACTTCTAGTATATCATCATCATCATCATCATCATCATCTAGCTCAAGTGGCTTGTTCCTCTTTCTACTATTCAAAGCTGCTTGCATCTCCCTCATAATTTCTGTTGTTGTTTTGAGGCACTTCGCAACATCACCAAAATTTCATGCTAAATGTTTCTTCAATCTTTTGATTCCTGAACGCATTGTTTCCCACAAAGGATACATTGCACTATATCTTTATTACTCATGTCCGGCCAATACCCATATTTCCAATCCGGGTCATTTGATTTGACCTTTCTTTTCGGGTCCTTGGTTATATCATAACCATCGGCGCCCGAACTTTCCGTCATTTTATTTTTTAGTTTCTACAAAATACAATCAAACAAACAAGAGACAATTGACATATTTTTATTTTTAATTTAGTAAGTAGTAACTATGCACACTCAAAAACTTAATAGATAGTGTTAACACTTAGTAAATTGTACCAAAAAAGAAGTAAACAACTTGTCATTATCAGAACACATTAATAAATTAAGTTTTAAAATATATTAATGTATAAAATAAATGTCATCATCAACTTGTGGACACTTGGCTGGGTCATACATATATCAGTATATGCATGACACTTGGACAATTTACTTAGCACCATATAATAGATTAGTAATAACACTAAACGATTAATGTGCATAGATTAGTAATAACACTAAACGATTAGTCAACAAATATGCATATAAATTATCAGAACACAAACAAATAATCAGAACACAGATAAATAAATTAATGTAATCATCAACTTGTGGACACTTGGCATAAATAATCAGAACACAGACAAATAATCAGTATATGCAATCAATATTTTATAATAATCAGAACACAGACAAATAATCAGTAAAATTAATGTAATCAGAACACTTGGCATAACTAAATTAATGCATAAAATTATCAGAACACAGACAAATAATCAGAACACAGATAAATAAATTAATGTAATCATCAACACATATATCAGTATATGCAGGACACAACAATTTACATATAATAGATTTGTAATAAATAACAGTCAACACTCAACAGATATGCATATGTCATACTGATACATATATGCATAGAAAATTAAAAACAGAGAAGGCTTCGTGAGAGGTAAAATAGAGGTAAAACAAAGAGGGGAAGCATACAGCCATACAAGAGAAATTGAGAAGAAACAGAACAAGAAAAGCAAAGTAAAGAAAGAAGAAGAAAAACCTGTGTTTGAGAGAAGGCCAGACTCGCAGTCGCCGATGGTTTCGATGGTCATCTTTGATGCGAAGGGGCTGCGATTGAGTCGCCAAGAAGTCGCGAGTCCAAAGAAGGTCTGCGATGAAGTCGAAGTCTGCGATGAGCGAAGAGTCGAGTTGCGATCGAGTCGAAGTCTGCAGATCGTTTGATAAGGGTTTGATCGAGTCTCCTTTTCTCCTTTTTTTTAATCAATGGGTCCATGGGTCCATGGGTCAGAACTCAGAATATGAGTAGATGATTTAAGTTGGGCCAAAGCTGCCAAGGCGCATGCCTTAGCAGCTCTGGCTCAAGTCGAGTCTCGCCGTGCCCTTCTCCCCATCTCCTGGACGCCTAGGCGACGCCATGACAACTATGACTATCGGTAAAAGTTTTGGGTTTTGAAAGAGAAATTAATGAAATGGAATAATGTCAATCCCAAGATGGAATTAGGGTCAGTTACATTGGGATGGAGATAGTACTAAATATTAATTTATTTTTAAAAAATGTAATTTTGGTTTTGTTCTGTTTTTTTTCTTTCATTTATTGCAACTAATTCTCAAACAATGAGTGATGTAGGAAGTTGAGTGTTGGGCGGCCAAGAAGCAACATGAGCATAAGATAGAAGTTGCTAAAATGAGAATATTAAGGTGCATGTGTGTCATACATGGTTGGATAGGATCAGAAATGATGGTATATAAGAGAAGGTTAGTGTAGCACCAATTGCAGATAAGGTAACATTATTTCTGACGTCGCCTATAGGTGCATCTGTGAGAAGGGAAGGTGAGAATGAAAGTCATGTATCAGGGAGGAAGATATAAGAAGTGAAAGGGTCTGATAATTACTTGAGTGTTGCAAAGGGACTTATAGGAACAAAATATAACTGAGGACATGACCTGTGATAGGAACGAGTGGAGGAATGTAATACACTTATTGGAAAGCATATTAGGGTGAATGGGTGATACATCGTTTTGTTTTGTTTTATTTCGTCAATCTTTTCCTTCCCTTGCTTTCTATTGTTTTCTTTTTAACTTTATATGTATGTGTGTATATATATATATATATATATATATATATATATGATATGATATGATATGATATGCATGTATGCGTTTTATATATGTGGGTAGCTTTGGATTTTTATTTATTTTCTTACATTTTTATTCATTTAATTATATTTCATGTTCAACTGTTTTATATTTTATTTTTCTCCTCTTTTTACTTTCTTGCTTTTGTATGGAATCTTTTCTACCCACTAGTTTGGGATAGGTGTTGTGGAGTTGAGTGTAGTTGAGTTGTATGACATAATTAGATTTTGATTTGATAGAGAGTTTAGCCTATGCTATTTGTATTGTTGGAAATGCTTTTATGTGAAAACGAGGTACTGGAAGAGGTGGATGCCACACCACCGATATTTGTGTGCCCCTTTTGAAGAGGGTGAATTGGATTCCTTTTTGAGGGATTTGAAGGTTGGGCACGCATGATTAAATCTTTGTTGATTTGCATTTCTTAGTGTTAATCGGATGTATCCAAGGTCAGCAAACTTTGGTTCTTTTGTGGAATTTTACGATGAGTGTTTGGCTTCATTGTGCTTCAATTTTTCTTCCTTAACTTTAGACTGTAATGTCTAGTTAGAGTTATTTAAAAAGAAAATTTATAGAGCTTAAATCTCTCCAGATGTCCCAAAGAAAGAAAAATACAAAAGTGACAAGTGATGCAGGACAGATTTGAGATAAAAAAATTAATGGAAAACTATGAAAAAATAAACTAGAATTTAAACTCCACATTTAATCACTAGGGTCTCTCAAGTGTATCAACTCCATGTCCACGAATCAACACTAAGATGGATAAAATACCTCTACTGTGGGAATGATAATAATGAACCTCAATATCATTCTTTTAATAATCAAGTGGGGATTATATCACTATTTGAAGAGACTCAAAACCCTAATATTTCTTGGGGAATAATAAAAGTACCAAACGACTAAAATATCCTTAACAAATATTAATAATTTATAATCACTAATTAATATCCTAAATCCCTATTAATAAATAAAATACATAAATCACACCAATTACTTTTACATAAAACATAATAAACACTCCAAATAAAAAATCTCTTCTTTGTTTATGACTTGGAGTCCCCATCAATAAGTAATTCTGAATCCTATGGTATATATCCCTGCCAACTCTTAAGAGGGAGAAAGAAGAATACTACCGCCAATATACAAATTATATACCCTGGAGGAGCTAAATTGTTTGGATTCCCTAAAATAGAACTTAAGGCAGTCCTTTGTCAGCATAGCTGTTAAAACCTGCTTTCTTCTTTATTAAAGCAAGAAGGCACAACACTGATAACCTTCTAATATGTTAAATCTTTCTGTCTTTGTCCTTTTCTTTTTCTTCCTTGGCTGTAAAAAGAAAAATAAATGTGCTCGGTTACATTTCTGCCAAGAACATTTAGACGCGTGCTCTTATCATGCCTTAACATTCCAACACACGTGCGTTCAAAGTTTTTAGTTTCATCTCTCTTTGAAGCTCTCCTGTGATAGTATTTTAGCAAAATTTGTTTCTTCTAGTAGATAGAGCACATTTTGTTGATTCTCTCGAGGTGGGATGAGTTTGTGGAATGTTGAGGAGATGCTTTCATGTGTTACCATCTTAATACTGTTTAAAATGTACCGTTATTCCGTTTAGTTTTAGCCGGAGTTAGTTTGTGACTCTTTAATGGGTGCTGTGTTTTCACACAGTCAAGCCAGGCTCACACATATGGAACTCCAGTCTTGGATTTGATACTTGTGTCCCCAGCTTCCTGGATATGGATGAGACAGACACAGTATATGGCTCTGATGGTTGAGATATGGATGGTTTGCTTTTTTTGTTTGAGTACTTATTCTGTCCACACACATCAGTAGGAGAAGAATTGGGGAATCATAATGCTTAAGTTTTAGAAAACGAGATTTCAATAGCCGAGGCAATGGCTTTTGTACTGATGCAGACGGGTTTTGATATGGGTGATTCTTCAAGTGATGAGGATATTTATATCCTTTGATATATCCCATGAGCTGCTATAATAGTCCAGTTGCTTCTGCTATGATATTATTTTCTAAATCTTTAAATTAAGCGGGACCTCTGGCTCTTTGACAACCTTCCAATCTTTGGAATATAGAAACGAAAGAAATGATGCTTGAAGCATTTCAATCTATGAATTTAAATGCTATGTTAAGACATGTTCGAGTCTGACTTTGTCTGTCAAGGTTGAGGATTGTTTAATTTGTTTTCCATGGACATACTGCATAATTTTTTGGTAGATAATTATGGAACTCTTGTATCAAGAAGGAAAATAAGGAAAAGAGAATATGAGAAGTGGGTTGTTGATAAAAGTTTCTTCTTCTAAACACCTATGATATTTATTGACAATCTTTATCAGGATGATCTTGCAAATATCCACATGAATGGTTTGTTCTTTTTATATGTAAATGGTTTACCATTGAAACCTTCTTTGAGTTTGTATCTAGAACTTTGTACATCTAACAAAGCTAACATAGGAAGTAATTCTACAGTAACATTCATTTTCCTTTTCCATTTATATTGTCAATATTTTGGTGTGTAGTGATGTGCTTGTTCAGAAATTGAGAAGGGGAAGGGATTGGGAGGTTGTTTAACTGTTTCCTGCACATCAAATCATAGCAGGATAACAGAAGTTTATTGGACTTACACAATTGTATGGTTGAAGCATTATTGAAGTTGCATTGTTGGAGTGATTTAGTGTCATGTAATGCACATTCTACTTACGCTTGGAATGATAACTTCCATGATTTTTTTTAGGTCTGTATTCAAGATTGTTCTCTTTTGCCTACAAGCATGAAGCATGTCCTTTTGTGAATCAGTTCTTTTATATGAGATTAAAGTCTGGTATGTTTATTTACATTAATGTTTTGTTATTGCAGCATGCATACCGTGATGGTCGTCTCGAGGAAGTGGTTCTGCGTCATCTTGGGGCTGAAGATGGACATACAGTCATTGCTAAAAATATTAGGTTTTTCACCATATGCAGTTCCATTATTGTCATTTCTTTGTTTTATATCTTAATTATTAATCCGGTATTTTCTTTCATTCCTGTGCTTTTAATTGTTTTACGCTCAATATATTATGGTGTTTTCAGGCTCGCAGACTTCCTCAACAGGTTGCGTCTAAGGTGAACCATGCTGTTTTGCTTCTGGGTTATGTTTCAGGTTATGATTCTTCTTTTGCTTCTTGATATGCTTAATCCTCTTCCTTGTATACCATGCATTATGTCAGACAGCAATTCATTTGTCCAATTTGATATGAACGAAACTTCTAGCACATATTAGTCGAAGCCATGTGGGCTTACAACTTGGACTGTTGTCTCTGCATGGCATCCGAGTGGTGGAGCTTATAAGTTCAGCTTCTGTTCTAGTCCGCGTACCTAGCAAACTAAAATCATGGTGTAGAAATTCCTAGTTAGTGGCAATTGAGAAAATCCATAGTCCATCCTATGTATGCTGTGGGTGATAAAGACTAGAATGAAGGGTCTATACATTCATGGTTGTGGAAGCTTCTGAATTATATTGGTGGTTGCAACTTGTAGGCAATCTTACCATAGGCTAAGTTGCTATCAAATTGTTTTTCATTGTTAAGTTTTTTCTTCATTATTATTTTAATTTGATTTTATCATAGTTATGAAGTACTTATAAAATTAATACTCCCTTCATCCTACTTTACTTGTTCTAATTGACTTTTTAAGGTCAAATTGACCAATTTTAAGATTAAAATTAAACAAATGTATTATAAAATTTGAAATTAGATAAGTTGACTTTGATAGTACATTCGATGTACTTTCTTGTGAATTTTGTGTATATATCTAATAAACTTAAAAATAATTTTGGATTCTAAATATGGTTAATTTGATCATAAAAAGTCAATTAGGACAAATAAAACAGGACGGAAGGGGTAACATTAATGTTCTAAAAGGCGCTAGGCGAGAGGCGGGCGGCTGGGGGGCCTAGCGTCTAGGGGGCCTAGGCGGGGCTTAGGTAGGATTTTTTTATTTTAATCCAATTTTAATATTTTATCTTACATTTATCCACACAAAACAATAATATAAAACAAAACAATATATAATAAAGATAATAAAGGTCTTTGCTTAAAGTTCAAACACATATCTTTAACGTCTTAGTTTTATTCATAAACAAGATTGCTATTAAATAATAAAATTTAGAATTTCAAGAATTCAATTCAATATTAAAACTTAAGAAATTAAACACAAATTTAAGAATTATATTGAATTAAACTAAATATTACAAATGTATCATCATTTATATAATTTGTAGTTGGTACAAGTTCAAAAATTACAACTATAATAAAATATCTATTTTTTACTTGATCTTGTTCTCTTCTTGTTGTGATTTGATATGCTACAACATGCATTATGAATATGGTAAATCATTAGAAAAATAAATATATCAAGAGCTGGTTTGGGTAGTTATTAAAATAAAAGAACATCTCCGCTTAGGCCCGCCTAATTTCCTGGAGGGATTTTTTTGGCCTAGGCGAGGCTCCAGTCGGAGCCTAGCGCCTAGGCGGCAGTCTAGGCGGCTTTTTAGAACACTGAGTAACATATACATGTCATTCACTCAAACTACTTTATTTGAGCAGGATATTTGGCAGCACAAACTGTCCCTTCTTAGGAAGCCAAATTCATTTAAGATGCAGCGTCGGAGTACAGTTTTCATAAGGTGAGGTTCTCAAGTGCCTAATATTTTGAGTCGTATGACCATGATAATTGTTTCTACTTTCTACTGCAGCAAAACTTTCTATTCTATTCAGTTTGTGGCCATACTTGAGTTGGTCATTGTGGCATTCTAAACTTTTTCCACCAACCTCCTTTTTCAGTTCTGTCGATCCCAATGCTTATCAAGTGCTCATATGTGAATAAGGAAGTGTCCTACTCTTTAGCCATGAACATATATCATTTATTCAGTGTCCTTGGATATTGATGTGATAAAATTATGTAACTGCAAATGCACAGTGTCAAATCGAAGAACTGACAAGTACATGTCGAACCGAAGAACGGACTATAGATAGTTCAACAAAATCTATCATTTGTCAGCTATATGAGATAACCTTTTCTCATTTTTAAAGAGCGGGCTAAAAAGAAATTCACTGATTTCACAGAGACTATATTAATTTTATTGTATACTCAATATCTATTTCAGGTGAATTAGAAATAAAGATTGAGAATTGATTAACTATAATTAAACTAATTACTAATAAGAAAGCAATCTAGGAATCCAAATCCATTACACAATAAACAAAACAAGTAAGTCGATCTCTTCTATTTTTTATAACTTAATCATGATTTTGATTTTCCTTCCCTTTAATTTAGTAATTTTATAATTAAAGTGGGAACACATAGACTATGAAAATTTAAGGATCAACTATAACTGATTAAAACTTCTTTGAACAAGCATGAATTATGAAAAACTCATATTTTTAACAATAATATATCAAAACCTCTTAATTAGTTTAAAATCACATAACTATAAAACAAAAGTATTTTAATAACGAAACATGAAGGCGAAATCAATTAAACATAAAAGCATAAATAATAGAAGAGATGAAAAATATTATCATAAATAATTATTTAATTTCATATTTATCCTAGATTAAGTAAATTAACTAGACATGAAAATAAATAAACTAACAAAAATAAAGAAGTAAAAGATTAAAATAAATAAGAAAACTCCCTTTATTGACGATCATCCAACGAACGTACTGTGAAGAAGTAATTTATTCCTACTCCTAACCTAAACTAATACCTTCATTCAATCCATCTTCTCTCTAAAATGATGTTTTAAAAGGCGGGAGGTGGGCGGCCAGAGGGGCCTAGGCGAGATTTTTTATTTTAAGACAATTTTAATATTTTATCGTACATTATTCTAACAAAACAATAATATAAAGCAAAAAAATCTATAATAAAGATAATAATTAAATTATAGAATTAGTAGTAATTGCACTTAAGTGGTAAGATATATATCCATTGCTTGAAATAATTAAATTATAGAATTAGTGTTACTAGTAAGTAGTATCTTGATATCTTCATATATATAATTATATACGTACTTTTTATCTCTCAAAATTTAAATAAATGTTATTTTAAAAATTAGTGAAGTTTATTGAATGAGACATTTGATATTATTAATTATGAAATTATTTTAATTTGTGTAATTTTCAAAATTGAGGACTTAAAGAAAATGATAAATACCATATACTAAGTATGACTAACATATCTTTGACGTATTAGTTTTATTCATAAACAAAATTGGTATTAAATAATAAAATTTTAAATTTTAAAAATTCAATTCAATATTAAAACTTAAGAAACTAAACATAAATTTAAGAATTATATTGAATTAAACTAAATATTACAAATGTATCATCATTTATATAATTTCAAGTTAGTACAAGTTCAAAAAATTACAACTATAATAAAAGTATTCATTTTGACTTGATCTTGTTCACTTCTTGTTGTGATTTGATATCTTCTACAACTTGCATTAAGAATATGGTAAATCATTAGAAAAATAAATATATTAAGATCTGGTTTTGGTAGTAATTTAAAAAAAAAAAAATCTCACTTTAAGCGCCAACTAATTAATTTTGGGCGTTTTTTTGGCCTTAAAGCGTGGCCTGAAGACCCACTTTAAGCGCTTTAAGCCGATTTTTAGAATTCTTGCTCTAAAACAAGAGATCTATTTATAGAGAGAATAAATTTGTGCCCTAATTTAGATTCATTGAATTTGATCTCTGTTGTTTCCTTTTATCCTCTTCTTTCTTTCTTGGCTTCAATCTCTACATGGTAATCTCTCAAGAGTCATTTTCCATGTAGGTTTCAACTTCCTAGTGGCAATCAATTTCTCAAAGAGACCTTTTAGATAGATTTTTCTTTCTCTTGCTGGATTTGACTTGCACACCAAGATTGTTCCACCTTTTTCCTTCTCGTTGTAGGATTTTTTTTTGGATATTTCCTTGCATGAATAAGAGTATTAAATATCGCTATTTTGACTTTATTGTAACAATATTAAATCTTGCAAAATAAAATAAAACATATTAATTTAATAAACTAATATAATTAAAAGGATAAAATTAGGCATAATAAAATGTATGAATTATGTGTCTATCAAATATTCCCATACCTAGCTTTTGATCGTTCTCGAGTAAAATAAAAATAAAACAAAAATTATACTAACCCATTTTCGTAGGAAACACGATTGCACTTAGCATGTGCAACAAGCCTTTAAATCCCAAGGTTAACCCAAGTGGACGAGTTGTATCTCGTGAGGGTTTACAGTGAATATACCCACAAAATTCAAAATTAAATCTTTTTGAGTTTTAACTAATTATGAAATCGAAAGAAAACTTCTTAGTATACATGGGCATTATAAATCAAGATTAAATTCAAAATTACCCTCACCTTGTCAAAAATACTCGATCTTCATTTTAGACACCATCCTTCATTAAATTAATTTCATGTGATGCATACATCTGTATGTGATGTAACTCTTTGTATGAATTTTTACCATGAAAATCAAGCGCACTCATTTTTTTTTCACTTTTTTTGAATTTTTTTCTCGACTTGTGCAATGTATTTTTTTTAGGCTTTTCAGAGTTACCCATGTAGCGAGAGTTGAACCAATGATTCCCAAACCAGTTGGTTTTAGGGCACTAGGTGTAAAGACAACCTAAGTGCTTACTAACTCGAGTAAGAAAGACCACCAAATTAGACTACTTGAGCTGCTTTTATCCATCACTATTTTTAACGTGTATATCAATGCTTCTATACAATGCTTCCTGAGGCTTAGATACTTATTTCGTTCAATACACATTGAAGCAGTTATTTTTTTTTTCTTTTTCATTTTTTTTTCATTACATTTTTTTTTGAAATTACTCGAATCATAGTTTATACCCCACAACAAAGAATTAGTGCAAACGTGAAGTGTAAAAATGCTTATGAAATCAATTTTATTCCAGATGGTATTTCAAACTAAGATTCCGTATTTAATCAAATGTTCAAGAGTTTTAAATATTTTAATCTTACTCATGAATTTTGCTCCATAGACGTTGTTTAGAGTCAATTCAATCCATAAAAAGTCGGAACAGAATTTTTAATTTTTTAATTGTGTTTTTTACTATATTTTCCTAAATTTTTTTTTAATACAATAATACAAACAAACTTCCCCCATACCTAAATCATGTGTTGTCCTCAATGTATACAAATAAAAAATAGAGAACAAAGATATGAAAGAATTATACCTTGTACGTGGGGTTTTTATCAATGTTCTAAAATGCGCTAGGCCTGAGGCGGCCGGCCGGGAGGGTCCTAGCGCCTAGGGGGCCTAGGCGGATTTTTTATTTCAAGTCAATTTTAATATTTTATCTTATATTTATCCAAACAAAACAATAATATAAAGCAAAACAATCTATAATAAAGATAATAAAGGCCTTTGCTTAAAGTTCAACCACATATCCATATTGCCAATGTCAAAGTTTAAACACAAACATGCAATTGTTCAAAATTCAAACATATCTTTAACGTATTAGTTTTATTCATAAACAATATTGCTATTAAATAATAAAATTTAAAATTTTAAGAATTCAATTTAATATTAAAACTTAAGAAATTAAGCATAAATTTAATAATTATATTGAATTAAACTAAATATTACAAATGTATTATCATTTATATAATTTGAAGTTAATACAAGTTCAAAAAAGTACAACTATAATAAAATTATTCATTTTGACTTGATTTTTTTCACTTGTGATTTATATGCTACAACCTACATTATGAATATGGTAAATTAATAGAAAAATAAATATATGAAGATCTAGTTTGGGTAGTTATTAAAATAAATAAAAGACTCCCCGCCTAGACCCCGCTTAATATCTTGGAGGGATTTTTTTGTTGCTTTGGGCCTAGGTAATGCGCCAGGGGCGCCTAGGCCGGACTTAGGCGGGAATTTTTAGAACATTGGTTTTTATCCTGCAAGAAAATGCGGTCAGAAAGAAAACAAATGTACATATCTAAAAATTTTTTAGATCCTAAAAATTATGCGACTATAAATGAATGATACAAATGGGTACGTGAGTGTGAACTTTTCATAATTTTTCGAAGGTCTAGGAAATTAAAAATAGTCAGACTTTTCATCAGAATTGTATTTAGAATCGACCTCGAGAAAACATTCACTAACATGTTCAAAAGATGGAAGAATTGGTTCAAATACATGTTCTAGTTTAGGTGACATGTGTAGTGGCTCTTAACATTTCATTGACCTTATCAATTGGATCTTTTTCAATAAAGAGTATTTTTTATTATTTATTGGGTAATGAACAACTCTTGGATCATGTTTACTTTAATGGGTTGGTTCAAAAAATCACTAGGTGATTTTTTCGGATCAAGTCTTTCAGGGTATGAAGCTTTAGGCTTATAGACTTTTTCAACAGACTCATTAAATGCAACATGATCAATTTTAAGTATAGATTCAGTACTTTTTAGACTCCTCAAATTGGCTCGACTCAAATTGTGTAGAATTGAATACAGATTTTTCATTTTCCTCATCATTTTCACAATCATCAAGATTTTCAAAATTAACCGTAAGAGTCACTAAAAAATTCACTCATCTCTTGTTCATTTATTATGGTGGCTAATTAACTCATTTGAATTTCTAAACGAGATATAGCTTGATTTGTGTTTTGCATGAAAGCTTCCATAGTTTCTCTAAGGTGTTGAATCTTTTCTCTTCTTCCTTTGAAAATTCTTGGGGATATTGAGGTTCTGGATCCGAATATGTATATGAATATGAACTTAGATAAGGATTTTCTTAAGTTGGAAAAAATTGATTTACTTGGTCTGCATTAAAATTTTCATGGGGTTCTTGATTCCAAGCAAAATTATTATTCCATTATTCCAACTATAATAAGAGTCCATCTTTCCACAAATCACAAAACAAATAAATAACTAACCACGAAAGTCACACAAAAAATATAAATAAAATAAAAATCCTAGTATGGTTAACCTAAATAAAATCTAGACAACTCCTAACTGTTCCAAGTTACACCTTAAGGTCCACAAAATTTGAAATTAATCGAACCACTAGTCACGTAAGTGTAAGAATGGTGGGAGTCTCCGTAGTTACAGTGACTAATTGAATAATCACACGCTCTTTAAGCGTTTCCTTTTGAACCATTTGTCTAGACACCAGTAGTTTGATTAATTTAAAATTTAGCCTCCTTTTGGAATTTCTTGTCCTAATTGAGCTCGAAAGTTGTAGGAGCCAACGTCTACTTGATTTTATTAAGTTAAGGTTATACAAAATGAATGAGTGGATTGTGGGCCAAAGAAGGGTGATGAAATTCCCACATTCTCTTGTTACATATTTTTGCCTTTAATGTTAGATTAAATATGAAAATACACAAATAAGAAAAAAAAATATAAACAAAAAAAGTTCTAAAACTATGTGAATTTACGAAAGAATGAGAAATTTGACGTACCTCAATCCTCCAGCAATCACCACGGTTTATATTTGACAAAAAAAATAAAATAAAAACCTAAACAGGATGTTCTCTACGTGATTGAATCCATGAATGCGACAATTAGTTTTCTAACTAACAATAAAACTTAAAAAAAACTAAGCTACTATTTTTTTTTTGAGTTAAGATGCAAAATACTAGGAATAGCACAACAATAATCTTATCTTTCTGCACTGTTGATCCACTTTGATAGTCCTGAAAATTTTAAAAAAATAATAATATTAGAAATTAAAAAAAAACTAATTCGAATAAATAAAAATTAAGGAATATAAAATTAAGTCTAATTCCCGATAAAGACGCCAAAAATTTGATGTGATAAAAATATGTAACTGGAAATGCACAATGTCAAATTGAAGAACTAGCAAGTACAAGTCGAACCCACTTAGACTAGATTAATTTTAATGTATCGAATTAGAAATAAAGATTGAGAATTGATTAACTATAATTAAACTAACTAATAATAAAAAAGCAATCTAGAAATCCGAATTCATTAAACAATAAACATAACAAGTAAGTCAATCTCTTCTATTTTTATAACTTAATTATGATTTTGATCTCATTTCTTTCCCTTTAATATAATAATTTTATAATTAAAGTGGGCAAACATAGACTATGAAAATTTAAGGATTAACTTATAACTCATCAAAATTTCTTCGATCAAGCATGGATTATGAAAAACTCATATCTTAACAATAATATATCAAACCTTCTTAATTAATTTAAAATCACATAAAAATTATAAAAGCGAATGTATTTCAATAACGAAACATGAAGGAGAAATTAATTAAACATAAAAGCATAAATAATAGAAAAGATGAAAAATATTATCATGAATAATTATTTAATTTCATCATCCTAGATTAACGAAATTAACTAGACATGAAAATAAATAAATTAACTAAAATAAAGAAGTAAAAGACTAAAAATAAATAAGAAAACTCCCTTTATCTATCATCCAACGAACGTACAATGAAGAAGTAATTTATTCCTACTCCTAACCTAAACTAATACCTTCATACAATCCATCTTCTCTCTAAAACAAGAGACCTATTTATAGGAAAAATAAATTTGTGCCCCAATTTAGATTCATTGAACTTGGTCTCTTTTGTTCCCTTTTATCCTCTTCTTTTCTTCTTGGCTTCAATCTCTACCTGGTAATCTCCCAAGAGTCCTTTTATGTAGGTTTCAACTTACTAGTGACAATCAACTTGTCAAAGAGATCTTCTAAATAAACTTTTCTTTTTCTTGCTGGATTTGATTTGCACACCAAAATTGTTCCACCTCTTTCCTTTCTCGTTATAGGATTCTTCTTGGATATTTTCTTACATGAATAAGAGTTAAATATCGCTATTTTGACTTTATTGCAACAAAATATTAAATCCTACAAAATAAAATAAAACATTTTAATTTAATAAACTAAAATAATTAAAAGGACAAAATTAGGAATAATAAAATGTATGAATTATGTGTCTATCAGATATATTTGTGGAACATCATCCATTGTAGGATTCTGTTTTTTTTTTTTGCTAAGTATCCCTTGTAGGATTCCTGGTTTCTGTGAAGATGGTTAACCTATACTGAAGTCATTTTTTTTTCTTTTTTTTTTTCCTTCTTGCTTTTATTGTCATTATTAATTTTAGGTGGTCTGAAAGATAATATTTTTTTCTGGGGATCTCTTATGAAAATATGGATTATTAAGGGTATGTTTGAAACTTAAAAACGCAGAGAAAAAGAAAGGAAAAGGAAAACAAAATTAAATGTAGAAGAAAAAAAACTTTCTTAATGTGCACAAGTCCAATTATCTATACCTCTAACAAATCTAATATAAAGAACAACGCAGAAATGTTGTGTAACGGATGATTAAGAAAGCTCAAATAAACTTTCTGATTGTCATTTCCTTTTCCTTTTTGCTTGTTTCTGAAGTTTCAAGCACACCCTAAAAAAATTGTTATGTTGCCCATATTCATATTCGGTGTTACTTTCATGCTTGATATGGTGCTAATGAGAATTATTATCCTTGGTACCAATCTTGAAGATAGTTTAATGATATGCGATTGCAGGATTTAAAAAATGTACACATACCACTCATTGAAACTCCAGATTTTTAGTGTAATATATTACTAGATTGACAATTGTGCCATCCTATCTTGCTTTGCTGCTGGTGAACATAATTCCACCATCTCAAACATCTTGCATAATCAAATGAAATAACCATTCCTCTCAATTCCGTTTGTTTTGTCCAATTTTGTGGAAGGGATTTACTTTGTCAAAGTTCTACTCCTTTTTCCTTATTGGATGCTTCATAAAGCATATAGTTGATGAAAGTATCGAGGAACAATTACTCTTTTATACACAAAATCTATGTTTCTTGTGGCTCCTCAGTAGCCGTATTATCTTTATATGCTACTTTTTGGTACTTGGATCTTCTCAGCATTCACATTTTAGCTTTGTTGATCCTGAGTTTGACTGACATGTTGCTCTTTTCTCCCGACAGTTAAAGATGCTCAACTGCTTGCTGTTGTAGAACCATGTGTAAGATGCGAGGCGTAGTGTGCTGGGGTGTATACATAAAATCTCATCTAATATTTAAAAAGAGAAGCTATATTGGATAAATATAAAGTCCATAACTAAAATAAAGAATTTTTGTAGGGTTGTACCCCTGTTTCCTGCTGACCCACCAGTATTGGTGGGATATAACTGTAATGTGGTTCCATATGCATTTGTGAATAATATTGTGTTTTTTATTTTTGTTTTTGAGGGCTCTGCTCATATAGATACTGGTCAGGCATATCATAAGATTTGACATTCAGCATTTGAGCCATAATGTTCTTTAAATCTAATTTTGTTTGTGTTTCTTCTATTTTTTTTTGTTTACTCTTAGGTTTTTACCCATAAAAATATACAAACCATCTAATTCATGCACACACACAGTCAAGTATAATCGCCTGCAGGCACATGAACGCGGATGCTCAGAGGGAAATAACATGCAGACATGTGTAGCATGTATATATTTAAGTGAAACCTGGAAATCCAATACTTTGGATTTTACCGGCTATATTTGTTTGGAATTATGTTGCTTGGTTTGAAATATGTATACTTATTTATAATAGTTACTATTTTATCCTTGAGTAAGTTGTATGAAAATTTTATGGACTATTTTTTATCTCCTAAGAACACTAGGAGCTTGTTCGGCAACTTTTTATTTTAAATGATTTATAAATTAAAATATAAGTTGACTTATAAGTTATTTTAAGTTGGGACTTATAAGTAAAAGTGATCGGCATCAATTTGATTTATAAGTCAAAAATTAAGTTAAAATAAGTTATGAAGGTATTTGGTTCATAATGACTTGCAAGTTAAAATAATATAAAGATGAGGACGGATCTAAAACATTCTTTTTAAATAACATTTTTAAATAGCTTTTGGAGATTCTTTTAAAAAATAAGTGGAGCCGCGAGTGATATTTTTGTAAATAAAAGTAATTAAAGGAAGTGGGATTATTTTATTTTAATATTATTTTGTATTTTAATTTTTTTTTAAAACAACGTAATTTTAATAAAGTAGTGTTATTTAAGAAGAGTGATTTAGATTCGTGTAAAGATTACTAAAAAAACATTAATAAACATTATATTTGGTCAAAATAATTTATTATAAATTATTTATAAGTCATTTAAAATAAATTATAAATAGTTATTTTTAAATTTAAAATTAGTTTATAAGTTAAAAAATAAATAACTTTCAGACACTCAAATAGTAATAAATAATTTATAAATTAATTTAATTAACTTATAAATCACTGCCTAATACCACCATAATACTTCAAATGGGGGTATTATTTGACCCCAACGTCCTACTTGAGATTATATAGTTCCTAAGCTTGGCGTTAAATAATTTATCTGAGGCCACTTTTCATATATAAAGTGTTTTTAATCTTCACACGATAATCAAATGGCACGGATGCATATAATATGTAAAAATATGTGTGGAGCATCATGATTATAAGAGTAAAATGTAATGTTCTACTTGTGGTATATCCCGTTTTATATTTAGTTACCTGTGGTAAAAAAGTGGCCAATTAACCACCTATGGTATGAAAAAAGTTGTACATTACCTCAATTTCATCCAACTTAACGGAAAGTGAGATTCTCTCGTGCAAAAGCAAGTGAATAAGGAGTCCAACAAATAGATTTCTTATGAAAAGTACTAAAACACCCTTTACATTTCATTTAATTTAATAAAGCATGCCATTCATCACCAACACATACAAATACATTAAAAATCAAATTAAATTCAAGCAAATATCTTTTATATCATTCTACTTGTGGTTTCCTATAAAATATTAGATCCGCGTATCTGTGATCATTTTAGTTTTTATTCTCTTTATTTAGTTTCATGTAAATATTAAAAGTAATTCGATAACTATTCGTTAGCAGTATCGTTAAGAAAATATATTAAAAATAAACTTCATGCTAACCGGATCCTAAAAACACCTTTTCGTGAAGAGAGGAGAGATAAATATTTTACTATCATTTTATACTTGGGAGATGGGTATGTCTTTAGATGTACAATTTAAATGTGTACATAAATTTGTCCACAACATTTTCTCTCTCTTCTTGTAGTGCTTTACTACTATTTTATTTTTGAGTCTCTCTTTGAATGCACACTTTTAAATGTGTACATAAATATATCGGTACAAACATATACTACCCGATGGTGGTAGACTATATGTAATAAATATTGATATTGAACTTCTAATACGTGTATTTGAAAATAAAATTTGACAGCCAATATGAAATTTCTAGCTTTACTTATTGATGCAAACAAGTGAGTCAGCCCCCTTACTTGAATATGACTTGTCTTCATGTAACTTGGTTGGAAATATCAAAATGTGATACGGTACCTGTGATAAAATAAAGTAAAATCACAGGATATAGTTAAATATGATTTAGTTAGTTTCAAATAATACAATTTTAAGGGCTATATGTTATGTCAATGCGTATTAGACTGTCACAAAGGACTCATTGGCGACACTAATTGACATGTTTTTAAAATTTGTTAAATATATTAGGGTTTCTAATAAAGTGTTCTATATTTAATTGTGATAATTATACTTGTAAAAATCATATAATTTAGTGAAATATTCTAAATAATCGATCTCAGTTCACAATTAGATTTAATCCTAGCCATGGTTATAAGCGCCTATGTCTATATATATAAAAATGTCCCTTATTGCAAAATCATAAAGTATAAGTGTAATACATTAATAGAGGTCGACACGCTCTCTTGTTACTAAATAAAAAAACAGAAGCTTCAAATTGTTAAGTCAAAATTTTAGAATAAAAGTGTATTATATTTTGAAATGTTTGTACCAAAATGTTATGCATCACTATGTTGGCTTTTTGTAGCCTCATGTCGATTCCCAAAACTAAAATTATACCAATATCAGTTCGATCATACAAATATGATGACTAGGCGTGGCAAAATATGGTTTTGAGTTGGTTTTGATTTTTAAAATATGGTTATGGTTCTATTTAAGAACTAAAATCATATTAACTATTTTTAATATGAGTTGTGTGGGTTGGAACTATATGGTTATGGTTCAAAACCATATTAACTATTTTAAGATATTTTGACTTTTAAATAGAACTTTTGAAAAATGAAATTGTGACCGTCACAATTAAATTAATTAAGTAATAATATAATATAAAAATTATTAATATAAATAATAAAATGCTAAAGAACTATACTAATAAAATTTTAAATTAAAATTATTAATACCCTTCTATATTTAAATAATTTTTCAAAATTATTATTAACATTAATAGAAAGGTTGAAATCTAAAATACACCATAATATAATTCTATGAATGTCGTTTAAATATTGAAATATATTTATAATTCTTTTGTAACTAGAATACTAGAATTTACATAAACTGACACATACAGAACAACATTAGTCACTCAAAATATGAACATATTAATTTATTTACAAGATAAGTAAAAACTAAACCATATAATTCTATAGACCATATTAAAATTTAATTAATTAGATAGACATATTAAAATTTAACATTATAAAATATATATTTTCCTAAAGTCAATTCCAAAGGGTTAAGCCAACTCCTTTCAATTATCCTACATTTTAAAAACTGGAACGGGCATCTCTCAACAACTAATTTTTAAATAAGTTGTTTTAAATAAGTCACGTCAACGAAGATACTCCAGCTTATTAAATAAGCTACTTAAATTATGCTGATTAAATAAGTTACAAATTAAGCTGATTAAATAAGCTATACATTAAGCTATTTAAATAAGCTATAAATTAAGCTTATTAAATATGCTACTTAAACTAAGTTGATTAAATAAGCTATAAATTAATTGTTTTTAAATAAGGTACTTAAATTTAATTGATTAAATAAATTATAAATTAAGTTGTTTAAATAAGCTACGCCATCGAAGATATTGCAGCTTTTTAAATAAGTTACTTAGATTAATATGATTAAATAGTCTAAATTCTGGTTGCAATAAATAGTATTTTCTAATAATTATCATTCTTCTTCACGAGTCCTAAAGCTTAAAATTTTATAGATAGTTACTTACTTCAAAATGACTTTGAAAGACTGTACAATGACATAGGCATACTTCTTGTCAAATAGAGAATATTAATAATATTTTCACACAATAAAATATATGTACATTATGTAGATTTGGATCGGAATGGTTGAAAAATGGTTAACCGGTTCAGAACTACTGTAACGTCCCCAAAAATAGGTATACATCATCTATTCTGAGTCGTCAAATACATGGTACAGAATAAAAATACAATCTTTAATATACAACAAGATAGCTATGAGTTTTAATACAAATATTGTCTTCTAGACAATATTCACTCTCAGAATAAGTCCTCATTACATTATTGTCACACTATTTAATGAATAGTTAGGACTACTAATACTATCATCACGGACCGTCACTCCGGTTCTCGGGACTAGTCCATTTCGTTCTCAATTCCTAAAGAGAACGGTGAAAGAAAGGGTGAGCTCAACTAGCCCAAGATGAAATATTATGACTAAGATAATGCGAGAATAAATTATCATTAGTCTTCAACAAAGATGTTAAAAGCGATAAAATACATGATAGACATCAACTTTAATTGCGGTGAGAACATGCGATTCATTAAAAGAGTCGAGTAGAGAATAAAATCTACTATCTTTTATGATTTAAAAGGTTTTCATCACTTTTATCATTTGGGACTCGACAATAAATAATCCACATCATCCACCGCACTACTGACGAGGATAATCATTAGTATCACAACCACAAATTATCCATACACTACTGGACCAAGGATATTTGTGTATTCATCAATGGTCGTGATCATGCCAACAACTCATCCATCGATGCACTACGGCCAATGATGATTTTACCACATCATTTGTAACATTACGGTCGTGATTACACCAAATAATCCACGGTCATAATCATACCAAGTCCATCTATACACTACACAGCCACATATGACTTTCAAAAAATATATAAACATGAGGGATGATGACAATGATATAAGAATTCAATAAAACAAGTTCAAGAATTAATTTATCCGGGAACTAATAACGTCCAAATTATCAACATGATATTTCTTTGTAGAGTAAAATTCAAGAATGCTCGGAAGAATATTTCTATGAAAAGATCTTTGGATAAAGCGCAAATATCGAGGATATTCCACTAATTTCATGGAGTATAGAAGTCAAAATTTTAAGCAATTTGAGTATAATAAAGAATGGAATAACAAAAGAAATCACCATGCATGCGGTGCCAGCATAGACGAGTTATTCAACAGAATAATAAATAACGGAACCGGTCGAAGTGAAATTATGCCAAGCGGGATGTTCCAATGAGAATAATAAAAGGCGGAACCGGTCAAAGGCGAAAAACACCTATGAGACAAGATATTCCAAGCGAGAATAATAATAAAGGCGGAACGAACCAGTCCGGTAAGTAAAGCGCTATGAACAAGATATTCGATAGAATAATAAAGAATGGAATAATGGAAGAATTTTACCAAGTATAGGGTAGCAGCGTATCTGAGTTATTCCAAAGAATAATAAAATGGAATAGCGAAGTTCTCTTCATGAATATGAAAGAAATAATACCCCTACCTAGTAAAAAGAAACTTGATATCGGAGTAGTGAAGTAGCGAGAATACTTTTCTTCTTTCTCTCTATACTTTCTCTCTCTAGAGTTTCAATGAATTCGTAAGAAATAATGAAGGAATGAGCTTCTATTTATAGAAGAATGGATTGAATAGTAACTAATTCCTGAACGGTTCTGATTGATTTACTTTTAAACGGACGGTCTAGATTGATTTAATAAAAAACAAAATCTTTTAAATAAAATATAATATATATATTTTATATATATTAAATATAATATATATATATATAGCATGTGCTAAAAAAATTCACGGTCCGTTTCTCCTTCCTGCCTCAATTGTCAACAAAGTTATATCATAAAATATCTAAACATAATAATAATAATAATAATAATAATAATAATAACTCCCTCCTAACCTTTTTCTCCCACCCACCCGTGACATTGCATTTGAAAACAACAACCTCCCATCAATCAATTTTCCACATATGGGCCCCACATGTGGGCCCACTTTTATAATATTTAAATAACTTTTTTACCGATTATTTTAGAAAAATGGGTAAATGGGGGGGTCCAAAATACAACAAATACTTCATAAAAAACTCCTCAATATTTTTTTAACAACATTTATCATCATTATTATAATTCACAATATTAATCGATCGTGTCGTTCCGGGAAAGAGGGGCTTTCAATAAGGATTTCTCCTATTGGTAGCCATGATTAGGTGACTAAACCTCTCCTTGGCAGAACTTTTAGACATCGTTAATATTGCAAATTATAATATTAATAACTCTGTCATTTCAATTATTGATTTAATAATATATAAAATATCAACAATAATTGAATAAAACTGAATGACTTCTCACGTAAGCATCAATAATCAATACCGTGTGCTACTATGCAACCACGCATATTATTGTACTTTTACTACCGAGTAGTTCAACAAAGATAACTGTAATAAAAAATATTTTGTCGTTTTCTCAATTCGATAATAATTACATTTGTGGGGTCCACCAATGATTGTGCCATCGCATACGAATATTTCCGTTAAAGCGAATATTCTCACGACCAATCGAATATTATGTAACAACTTGCGTGATTTTGCAAAATTTATAAATATTACCCACAACTATAACATTATATCAAATTTATTCCATAATATTCAAAAATGATATTTATAGAAAATTCATTTTTATTCATAAAAGTCAGGGTCTTACAATCTCCCTTCTTATGAAATTTTGCCCTCGAAATTAGAATGCGTACACGGTATGTCGAAGAGGTAAGGATACCTTGATTTCATTTCAGATTCTAACTCCCAGGTCATTTCCTCAATATCGTGGTTCCTCCATAAAACTTTGACTTGAGGTATAACCTTGGAGCGTAGAATATGTTCATTCTTATCCAAGATTTTAACAGGAACCTCTTCATACGTTAAATATTCCGCTATTTCGTCCGGTTCTAACTCAATAATATGGTTCGGGTCTTCTACATATTTACGTAACATGGATATGTGAAAAACGTTATGAACACGAGACATACTTGGCGGTAAAGCAAGTCTATAGGTTACAGTCCCTACTCGATCGAGGATTAAAAATGGGCCGATAAATCGAGGATTGAGCTTTCCTCTCTTTCCAAATCTCGTAACTCCTTTCCATGGAGCAACACGTAACAACACATGATCTCCAATATCGAATTCCACGTCTTTTCGATGAAGATCAGCATAACTCTTTTGTCGGTCTTGTGAGGTTTTTATACGTTGTCATATCGTTTGAATCTTTTCCGTAGTCATACGTACCAACTCCGGTCCCAACAACATTGCTTCATCCACCTCATCCCAGCATACTGGAGAACGACACTTCCTTCCATACAACGCCTCGAATGGAGCCATGCCGATACTTGTTTGATAATCGTTGTTGTAAGAAAACTCCACCGATGGTAAGAACTTGTCCCAACTTCCCTTGAAGTCGAGGTCACGAGTCTTAATAAATCTTCAAGAGTTTGAATAGTCCTCTCGATTGTCCGTAAAATGCGAGGATGATATGCGAACTAAATCGTAAATCCGTGCCCATAGCTTTTTGCAAACTAACCCAAAATCGTGAAGTGAGTCTTGGGTCTCGATCGAAACTATGGATCTTTGGCATACCATGCGATCTTATAATCTCGTTTATGTACATCTGAGCAGACGTTCAAGTGTATAAGTTTCTCGTATTGGTAAGAAATGAGCAGACTTGGTCAATCTATCAACAATGACCCAAATTGCATCTATGCCTTGAGAAACCTTGGGAAGACCAGTAACAAAATCCATGGTAATGTGCTCCCACTTCCATTCTGGAATTTCAAGTGGTTGTAATGGACCTTTTGGTACTTGATGTTCTGCCTTGACTCGTTGACAAGTTAAACACCTTGAGATAAACAACGCTATCTCCCTCTTTATATTGCCCCACCAAAATGTATGTCGAAGATCATGATACATTTTGGTACTCCCTGGATGGATTGCAAATGGTGTGTTGTGCGCCTCCATCATGATTTTATACTTTAACTTAGGGCTTTAGGAACACAAAGTCTGGAGTTGACTTGAAGTATTCCTTCTTCATCGATTCTTGCTTCCGGCATAGCACCTTCTTGCACTTTCTTCATCATACGCATCAGTTCCAGGTCTGTAATTTGAGCAGCTTTAACTTTATCGATTAAAGTCAGTTCTACTCGTATATTTGCCATCATCACGTGGGTCCCTGGAGTCTTTATCTCTATCTTCATCCTTTGCAAGTCATACAAAATGGGCCTTTGCGTTGACAATATCGCACTCGTACCCGCATATGATCTTCTACTTAATGCGTCAGCTACCACGTTCGCTTTTCTAGGATGGTATGATCATAATCTTTCAACAGTTCAAGCCAACGTCGCTGTCGCATGTTGAGTTCCTTTTGAGTGAAGAAATATTTGAGGCTTTTATGATCCGTAAAGATCTCCACTTTCTCCCCCATACAAGTAATGCCTCCAAATCTTTAGTGTAAAAACGACTGCTGCCAACTCTAGATCATGAGTAGGATAATTACTCTTATATTCTTTGAGTAGTCGAGAGGCATAGGCTATGACTTTTCCATATTACATGAGAACACAACCTAACCCTTTGCCTGAAGCATCACTGTAGATGACAAATCACTCCGAGCCAGATGGTATTGTCAGAACAGGTGCTGAAATGAGTCTCCTTTTGAGTTCTTGAAAACTCTTCTCGCATTCCTCACTCCAATCGAATTTTGTATCTTTCTGAGTCAGCTGAGTTAAGGGAGTAGCGATTCGAGAAAACCCTTCTACGAATCTCCGATAATAACCAGCTAAGCCGAGAAAGCTACGACTCTGTCATCGATTTAGGTTGCTCCCGACTTTGAATAGCTTCAATCTTTACTGGGTCAACAGATATTCCATGACTTGATACCAACGTGCCCAAGGAATGCTACTTCCTCAAGCCGAACTCACATTTCTTCAACTTGGCATAAAGCTTATATTCACGAAGCTTTTGAAGTATCAGCCTCAAGTGTTGCTCATGATCTTCACGGCTTTTGGAATAAATAAGGATGTCATCAATAAAGACGACCACAAAGTGATCCAAATATTCTTTGAATACTCGGTTCATTATATCCATGAAGGCATCAGGAGCATTAGTCAATCTAAAAGACATGACTAGGAATTCATAATGCCTGTACCGAGTTCTGAAAGCCGTTTTTGGAATGTCATCGGTTCTAATCTTTAATTGGTGATATCCGGAACGAAGATCAATCTTTGAAAAGAATTTGGCGCCTGCAATCGGGTCAAAACAGTCATCAATACGTGACAATGGGTACCTATTTTTGATGGTGACATGATTCAACTCCCGATAATGAATACAAAGTCGCATACTCTCATCTTTCTTCTTCACGAATAGGACAGGAGCACCCCAAGGAGAAGTACTAAGACGATAAAGCCAATGTCTAACAATTCCTACAGTTGGGTTTTTAACTCCTGAAGTTCAATAGGAGCCATTCGATATGGGGCTTTGGAAATGGGTTTTGTACCAGGTTCAAGGTCGATATAAAATTCAATTTCACGCTCTGGGGGTAGGCTAGAAAGTTCTTCAGGAAATTCATTAACAATAGAAATATCATTCAAAATTGACGTAATTTTGTTTAGATCCGTGACATGAGCTAAGAAAGCTTGACATCTATTTTTCAATAAACAAATAGCTTTATGGCTTAAGATGACAGTGACTGATTTTAATGGTTTGGTTGCTTGAATTCGCATAATAGGTTAATTAGGAATATGAAAGCTAACAACCTTACGAAAATAATCAATTTTTACATGATGAGTAGTTAACCAATCAATCCCTAGAATTACGTCAAATGCAAGTATTTTCAATGAAATAAGATCGAGGGTAATGTGAGGGTACCGATCTGAACCAAACAAGACTTATAAGCAAAGTGGATGTAATGAAGGTTTCTCCCCAATGAGTTTTAACAGATAAGTCAAAGTCCAATTTCTCCGAGTCAAATTTAAGCGTTGAGTTAAGTAGGAGAAATAAAAGAATGGGTAGAACCGGTATCAAATAAGGTATATACTTCGCTAGAGTTTATGATAAGCTTACCCATGATGACCTCGTTTGGGTTCCTTGCTTCAGGAGGTCACAACAAACGCTCTTCCTTGAACTCTAGGTTTTTGTCTTATGCAGGGACGACCTTTGATGCCTCCATCCCATTTGGACTTGTCTTTGGTGCACGACAATATCGGGCCAGGTGACCTTCTCTTCCACAATTTTAACATGCTTTGGATGGCATCGCGTAATTTGGACTGATGTGTCCCTCTCCTCCAGATTTGAAGCATATGATAGGTGGTCGTTCTCCTTCCTTAACGACAAGTGCTGATGCTGATGTCTTTCCATCATTGTTGAATCTCCTCTTCTTGAAATGTCCATTCTTATTATTTTGGCCATGATTACTACCGAAGTGGTTACCATTTCTGGCATGTTGATTCCCTCCACGCTTATTGTCACTGCTTCGATGACTGTTATCACTAGTATTATCATTTTGTCGATTTGCTCTTTTTTTGGTTGGGTTGACTCATTATCGCGCTCCAATAAGCGAGCCCTATTAACAACATCGAATACAAACACGGTTTATGAGAGATAAGATATTGGCGTATCTCGGGTTTCAAACCTCTTAAAACATTCGCGTCATTCTCTTCTCATTATCAACCAAATGGGGCCTTAAACCTAAGGACATCTCGGCAAACTTGGCTTCGTCTTTGCGACACCGGTCATGTTGTTTTGCTCCAGTTTAATGAACTCTACCTCTTTCATGTGATGAATACTTTCGGGAAAGTTCTTGTCGTTGAACAGTTCTTGAAACTTCTCCCAAGACATCTTCAATGCTGCAGGTTGAGTACGCTTTACAGATTTCCACCAGTAATCTGCCTCTGTCCGTAACATGAAGGTGGCAAAGGGAACCTTTTGTTCCTCGGAGCAACCCAAGACATCAAATATCTTGTTAATCTGTTTTATCCACGTCTCCGCCTTAAGTGGTTTTGGCTCTCCAAAAAACTCCAGTGTTTCCACCTGCATTTTGGACAGGAGCCGCTCTCACCTGATGTTGCATGAATTGCATGAAGCCTCGGAACATTCCATCGTTCATCATTTGGTCAGTGTTGTTATTTGCATGAGGATTGTCGCCTTCCTGATGAACATTGTACTGGTTATTGATCTGTGGAGACTTAACGGTCTCCTGTGCTCCATTAATGTTCTCAACATTCTCGGATGCCATTTTCAAATACTGCCACAAAACAAGGGTTAATTAACATATCACATATTATCCCTATACTCTGACCGACCAATTAAATACCAAATAAACTTAGGTAGGTCATACTAGCGAAGGAATTCCCCGTCTCTCCCCTCCTAATTCTTGTCTCACATCTTAGCCAGGAATCATATCCCTAAGCTTTGATACCAACTGTAACGCCCCCAAAAATAGGTATACATCACCTATTCTGAGTCGCCAAATACATGGTACAGAATAAAAATACAATCTTTAATATACAACAAGATAGCTGTCAGTTTTAATAAAAATATTATCTTCTAGACAATATCCACTCTCAGAATAAGTCCTCATTACATTATTGTCACACTATTTAACAGAATAGTTAGGACTACTAATACTATCATCTGGACTGTCACTCCGTTCCCCGACTAGTCCCGGCTACGTTCTCAATTCCTGAAGAAAACAGTGAAAGAAAGGGTGAGCTCAACTAGCCCAGTAAGAAATATTATGACTAAGATAATACAAAATAAATTATCATTAGTCTTCAATAGTGTTAAACTAATAAAATACAATAGACATCAAGTTTAACTGCAGCGGAACATGCAATTCATTAAAAGAGTCAAGTAGAGAATAAAATCTACTATCTTTTATGATTTAAAAGGTTTTCATCACTTTTATCATTTGGGACTCGACAATAAATAATCCACATCATCCCCACTACTACTGCCAAGGATAATCATTAGTATCACAACCACAAATTATCCATGCACTCTGAGGCCGAGGATATTTGTGTATTCATCAATGGTCATGATCATGCCAACAATTTGTCCATCAATGCACTACGGCCAATGAGGACTTTTACCACATCATTTGTAACATTACGGTTAATGATTACTGCGAATAATCCACAGTCATAATCATACCAAGTCCATCTATGCACTACTGTGCCACCGATGATTTTCAAAAAATATAAACATGAGGATGATGACAATGATATAAAAATTCAATAAAACAAGTTCAAGAATTAATTTATCCAGGAACTAATAACGTCCAAATTATCAACATGATACTTCTTTGTAGAGTAAAATTCAAGAATGCTCAGAAGAATATTTCTATGAAAAAGATTTGGATGAAGCGCAAATATCAAAGATATTCCACTAATTTCATGGAGTATATAAGTCAAAATTTTAAGCAATCGAGTATAATAAAGAATGGAATAACAAAAGAAATCACCATGCATGCGGTACTTTGCATGTAGGCAGGTTATTCCAATGTAATAATAAATACGGAACGGTCGGTGAAATTCTGCCAAGCGAGAATGTTCAAAGTAGAATAATAAAAAGGCGGAACCGGCGTAAAATGACGAGGATATTCAACGAGAATATTAAAAATGTAAGAATTCAAAGAAATAATGTATGGATATATATATTAAAGAATAATAAGAATGGCGTAGGATATTTCACCAATAATAAAAAATGGAATATGAGAAGAAGTGATATTCAATGTAATATTAAAGATGTAAAATCAGTATGAGAAAACGCATGTATTGTGATATTCCAAGCAGAATAATAAAGAATGGAATGTAAGAATTTCACCAAGTATAGGTAATTCTCACAGATACAAGTTATTCCAATGTAATAAAAAATGGAATAATGTAAGTTCTCTTCATGAATATGAAAGAAATAATAACTACCGTGAAAGAAACTTGATATCTAGAGTAAGGAAGAGAATAATTTTTTCTTTTCTCTCTATAGTTTCTCTCTACAGAGTTTCAATGAATTAAGTAAGAAATAATGAAGGAATGAGCTTCTATTTATAGAAGAATGGATTGAATAGTAACTAATTCCTGAACGGTCCCGATTGATTTACTTTTAAACGGACGGTCCAGATTGATTTAATAACAAAATCTTTTAAATAAAATAAAATATAATATATTATATATATATTAAATATATATATATATAGCATGTGCTAAAAAAATTCACGGTCCGTTTCTCCTTCCTACCTCAATTGTCAACAAAGTTATATCATAAAATATCTAAACATATATAATAATAATAATAATAATAATAATAATAATAATAATAATAATAATAATAATAATAATAATAATAATAATAACTCCCTCCTAACCTTTTTCTCCCACCCACCCGTGACATTGCATTTGAAAACAACAACCTCCCAGCAATCAATTTTTCATATATGGGCCCCACATTTGGGCCCACTTTTATAATATTTAAATAACTTTCTCACCGATTATTTTAGAAAAATGGGTAAATGGGGGGTCCAAAATACAACAAATACTTCATAAAAAACTCCTCAATATTTTTTTAACAATATTTATCATCATTATTATAATTCACAATATTAATCGACTGTGTCGTTCCAGAGAAAGAGGGCTTTCAATAAGGATTTCTCCCTATCAGGCCAATTAGGTGACTAAACCTCTCTTGGCGTAACATCTAGACATCGTTAATATTGCATATTATAATATTAATAACTCTGTCATTTCAATTATTGATTTAATAATATATAAAATATCGACAATAATTGAATAAAACTGAATGACTTCTCACGTAAGCATCAATAATCAATACTGTGTGCTACTATGCAACCACGCATATTACTGTACTTTTACTACCGAGTAGTTCAACAGTATCAACGTTAATAAAATATTTTTGTCGTTTTCTCAATCCAGATAATAATTACATTTGTGGGGTCCACCAATGATTGTCTTTGTCGCATACGAATATTTCTGTTAAAACGTAATATTCTCAACCAATCGAATATTATGTAACAACTTGCGTACTTTTGCAAAATTTATAAATATTACCCACAACTATAACATTATATCAAATTTATTCCATAATATTCAAAAATGATATTTATAGAAAATTCATTTTTATTCATAAAAGTTGGGGTCTTACAACTATATTTGTTTTAAAAAATATGGGTCCAAACTTTAACCAACCTAAATAAATAAAAATGGTTAACCAACCCATTTGGTTCTAGTTAATATGGTTTGACCCAATAGTTAACTAACTATATTGCCAGGTCTAATGATGACTATGTTGGTGTTTTATATGTTGCAGTGGTTCTATAAGTAGACTTTGAATTCTGTTAATAAATGTTGACCTTAGCATGATCTCTATTGTTTAGGGAGTTTGAATGCAATGCCTTTTATTTCTAATGGTAAGACTATAAATAGACCCATCTATATGCAATAATATGTGTGAGTTTTCCTCTCAGTTTGATAATTTTGTTTTACGAGCACTAACATCTGGTATCAAAGCTCAATTTTGTCTTCAGAGAGTAACTTTGTGCAGCCGACTATTCCCCGACTCGATGAGCATTATGAGCATTGGAGCATGCTCATAAAAAATTTCCTTCCCTCTAAGGAATATTGGCACATCGTTGAAAATTGAAGGATTTAAAAGCCAAGAACTACTTATTCCAGGCCATTGATCTCACCATCCTAGAAACCATTTTGACCAAAGAAGGAAATTTGGGACTCTTTGAAGCAAGGGAATGTTGGTCAAAGTCCTGATTACCCATTTATTGTTCCTTGGCCCTTTGAATTTTCCATGCACTTGGCCCTTTGAAAATTCCATCAACCTTCTCCTCACTTACTTCTCCTCTCCTCATTGTTGGCTATAAAAGGCAGCCAAATGGAATGAAAAAGACACACCAAAACACAAGCTCTCATCTAAGAGTAGAGAGAAAAGGAAAAGGATGGGTAAAAGAAATCTCATCCGGGGAGGATGGATGAAAGTAATCCCATCTGGGAGAGGGTGGAAGAGAGCATGAAAAAGAGAAAAAAAAAATAGAGAGAAAGATAGATCAAATAAATAGGTGTTTTATTTGGATTACATCACATAGTTATTGTGGTGAAGTAATTTGGGTTCATACACAAATTAAGATATCTTTGTATTCTCTCAGTTTATTTTAGTGAAGTTTTCGGATATCGTCTCGTGGTTTTTACCTCTTAGTTTTAGAGGGTTTTCCACGTAAAATCTTGGTGTCTCGTGGTTGGATATTTTCTACTCATTATTTTCTGCAGTGGTTATTATTTTAATGGAACTGCGAATTTAATCTATTAGGCATGTACTGATTATTTATTTGTTTAATTTATCCAAGACAATAGTATTTGGGAGGTGATTTTTTCCCAACAAGTGGTATCAGAGCTAAGGTTATTTGTGCAGTTGTTTTTGATAAATTTTATGGAGGAATCAGTTAGAAACATGGTTAAATTAGTCTCTTCAAAAGAACACGCGATGACGTGGTGAATTCTCGATGAAGGGTTGGTGTTTCTCTTTAGGTACTGTTGATGGTGATATTGAATTCTTGATGGGTTAGCCAAGAATTGGTTCCGAGAATGGTTAGCCGAGAATTGGTGATCTGCGGTGATTGAAGAAAAGATGATTGAAAGGTCAATAATAATCTAGAAGGGGGGGGGGGGGGTTGAATAGATTATTATCAGTTAAAAATTAGATTTAGGCCTTTTTGAATTTTTAGTTATTAATTAGCATGCAAGATATAAAAATTCAATCACATTGCACAAAGATTTATCTGGTTCACAACATACACCCTTTGGCATGTTGCTACGTCCAGTCTCAAGTCCCTACTTGGAACTTGAGATCCTATTACTATCAGTAATAAATACTCCTTCAACAGGCGGAGAAGCCTTTACAAAGTTTTACAGATAAACTTCTAACTATTCAACTATTCTATCTTGGACAGCAAGCTTCCTACTTCTTCCTCAAGTCTAGTTGTACCACCTTTTTGAGATTAGTTCTATTCTATAATCTGGTCTTGAAACAATAGTCTCTTCCTCACCTCACAAGTACACTAGAGACTCAACTTTCTGCTGACCTCTCTAAGACTCTGGTCTTGGTTGAAAAATTACTTATCTTTCTCACAGGTACATAAAATAAACTAACTTTAATCCTTTCTCTGTTTACAAATAAGTTTACAACAAAGTGCTTCTTCAATAAGCTGATAAGAGTTAAGTACTGAATAATGCTTCTCAAATAAGCAGATAGAAAATTAAGAACAAATATATCAGTATAAAAGTTCAAGGACTTTATATTCAATAATAAGCTTCTTTAAAGCAGATAGAAATTTTGATTAGATCCACTTATGCTTCTGATTAAGCAAGTATATGATATTAAAGCACTTTATAAAGAATTAACAATTCTATAAAATAAAGAGTGTTTTTTCTATGGATAATATAGAATTGTTTCTTAGTTAGTTTTTACCAAGTATTATATAATTTATTTTATGGATTAATACTTGAATAGAAGAATAAATCGAATCAAACAATATTTATCAAGTATAATCTCAGTTAAGCACAAATTGATATAAAAATATTACTTGTTTAACTCAAATAATATATAAGAATATTTTATTTATTATGTGAACTTTTATAGATAATGTCACTTAGTACTATAATCTAATCGCATGCGATTGAATTCCTCTTAGTAGAGATGTATCTCCGTAGCCTCACATGGCATCTAAGTATGAAAGTCGAAATAAATGTACGAGACTCTGCGAAAAGCCTCCACGTGTCCCGGAGGCGTAAGACTAAATGGAAGGCTTCATTTTGGGAATTGATTGAGGATTGGATTGGTGGCTAGAAGAATGACAGGGCATATGGGCATTACTCGAAGGATTAAAGGGTATTTCGAATTTTCTCGAAGGCATGTGCCAGCACATGACTACTTTTCGAAAAACCCTATAAATACCCCTTCCATTCCATTTGGAAAAGGACTTCTCCTGGAGACTCAAGACTTAGACTCTTGGAAGATCAAAAGGACCCTTTTGGTGACTTAAAGGCTTGGAGATTCCACCCAAAAGCACAGAAAAGGGTTTGAACATTCTCTCAACTTGAAGGACTCAAGAAGGCTCTTGGAATCCTGTTACCCTAACACGGTTCCCCGGATTCTAGGGTTCTACCACGCGTCGTTGGAGTAATCGCCCATTGCCGCTCTCCCTCTTCAATCAACCAATCAATTCTGTGCTTTTCGTGGATTTCTCTCCTCCTCACCAACACGAAACCCTAACCCTAAGCAAGGTACGATTTCTCGCCCACATTTATTTGGCGACTCTGCTTTGGGAGGTGTAGAATTCGTGAAGGGTATGCCCACAACTCAAGTGGGAGAACTACAGGAAGAGCTGCTTCACCAACAAACAAAGCATTACCTCACCGGATCCAGCCCAAGGCAAGCCACTCAAGCTTTCCAAGGCGCAAAACCGGATTTTGACCAACCACTTATTGAAGACGCTCAAGGAAGTTCGACATCACCACATATGGCCAATCAACAACAAACCAACGCAAGAAGGCAAGGCGAGGATGCGGTGGAGACCCGACGTAATGATGTGCAAGCTGGAGATGCTCAAGGCATCAAGGAAGCACGAGAAGGGCAAGGAATGATGATGGCCATGATGTCGAAATGCGAGAGGAAGCAAGAGGAGATGGGGAATTTCCGCCGCAGAGTTGATGCTGATTCCCACTTTCAAGGCCATGTTCCTGGAAGTTTGCATGAGAACAAGCAGGTGTGGAAGACAACAATAATGGTAGCATTAACAAAGAGAACCACATTGTACCTCCATTAACAGAAAGTCAATTGGTTCCAATAATCAACTTGGAAGCCCAGAACAGTGGTGACGTGCCACAACCTAGGATGGAAGCAAGCCAACCTCGAGCAAACATCATCTCAAACTACATTATTCCATCATTTTCACAGTGCAAATGCCAACCATTCCAAGCAATGTCCAAATGAATGAGCCAAAGAACTTCCACCAAATGCAAACTATTCATGATGCAAGTGTCCATCAACCAATTTCTCTACCATACACACCGCCGATGCAAAGAAAGATATCACAACACCCCAGAGAGTTCACGCCACAAGCCAGATGTGTGACGAAGGATGATATGATCGACGTGATCAATCAACTTCGCAGACAGACATCTCGACCCTCGGAGTTGGACTTTACTCCTCCTTACCCTGCACACATTCGGAGGCAACCTTACCCAACAGGTATATTGAGAGCCCCCGTAATTTCCAAAAAATAATGGGGAAAAAGGAAATGCTAGGAACATATTGCCAGGTTTGTAGAGTCAATGTCTCCGTGGCTCGGATATGATGAAGTGAACAACCATAACTTATTGATGCGGGAATTCAACAAGACTTTGATGGATAGTGCCTTTAGTTGGTACTACAATTTGGAGAAGGGGTCAGTCCATGATTGGGATGACTTAAAATTACAATTTTTCAAGAATTTTTTTTATGTGCAGAAACAGGTAACCATTGTGGAGCTTATGCGGTCAAGCAGTAAACCGAATGAGAGAGTTGTCGATTATGTTGACAGTTCAGGCCCGTACATGAAGTGTGCAAAATCGATTGAAGAAAAGAACTTAGTCAGCATTTGCAACAATGGTGCCTTGGATTCTTTCAAGCCCCACCTCATCACCAAGGATTGTGATTCCTTCGCGACCCTCTCATCTTTTGCACAAGACTTGGGAGGAATCGTGACATTGCCCACTAACCATGCGACGGTTACATGGAAGGGCAAGAGGGCAAAGAATCGTGGCTTTGGTGACTCGATCAAAACCCAAGGGTAAAAGAAGGAGAAACACGAGAAAAATTTTGACTGAAGCAGAGGAAAGCTTGGAGACAAATATGCAAGAAAGCCAGTCCCGGAGGCTATCACATGTAGTGAGAAAGCATTCAGGGTTTGTATGAACAATGGGTTGAACATGGAGTGGTGAAACCCCCAAGGCCTAGATTTGCAAGCGATTGAAGGAAGAAATAAAGAGAAGACCAGACATTTTTGTGTATTCCACCAATACGGACACTCAACGATGGATTGTTATAGCCTCGGAGGATATTCCACGTAAAAGTGGCAAATGGGGAGATTGAACTTGGAAAAAAAGAAAGTAGTGTTCATGACAAGTCACGCCAAACCACAAAGGGAAGGAAACATGCGCAACATCGTTATTCACAACACAGCCCGTAAGTGGAGATGATGATGGAAGAAAAGGAGGAGTGTGATCCAGACACTGCAGTGACGACATTGATGAAGCGGAGCCAAGTTCGTAAATTTTTTGATCGAGATAGATTGGCCAAGGAAGCAAGGATTGAGGCAACCAGTGGCAATTATCAAGGTCGCCAAACGCAGGAGACTTGCGTATGGCCATAAACAAAGGATTTATGAAGACGATGGGAGAAGAAGAAAATAAGATATCTTTCTCTAAAGTCGATAGAGAGATAAGATACCGCATAATAAGCCGTTGTATGTGACAAAGAAGAATCAACGGCATTGAGGTGCGAGGGCATTTATTGACAATGGAGCGTCTCAGAATATTATGCCCTACACCGTGTTTAAACAGTTAGGCTGCCGGAGAAGAAGATTGTGAAGGAACAAATGAACATTACACGGATTCGCCAATCAAAGCACGAGAACCCTAGGACACGTTAAGGTGGACATGCAAGTTGGGAAGATTCGAGGGCCTCAGAATGTTCCATGTTGCCGAGGTGGATGCATCATATCATGTCTTCTTTTGGAAGGGTTTGGAAAAATGACTACGGGTGGTACCCTTGATCTTTCATCAATGCCTTAAAGCTATTTGGAAAGGAGAGAAGTGAAGGTACCAAAGAACTCGGAATCCCTTTGGACCGGAGGAGGCACACATCATGAAGCAACTTTCTTTGATGATGTCAAGAGGAAGAGAACCAGATCGTTTAAGACCCGATTCCCTAAGACTAGCAAAGTCGGGAGGAAGTGCAGGAAGATAAGTTCGCAGGCTCACAGAAAAAAGAAAAGAAGAAGACCTCGGAACGCGAGAATGTTCTAAAAACAAGAAGCCAAGTGGAAGAAGAAGAAGAGAAGAAAAAAAGGCCAGCAGATCCCGAAGATGCCGAAATATAATAAATGTCAAGCGGATGGCACAATCGAGGAGGCCGAAGACAAAATGGGAGAGGGTTGTTAAACCTGACGGAAAGGTGGTGTTTGATCATGACGACAAGGGGAAGAGCCCTTGGAAGTGTGTGAACTCAACGGCTCAGAGGTGTCCCCACTCCAAAGCAATAATGAAGAAGAAGAAGTCAGACACAATGTAAGGTAGAACCACTCGTAATGCTTCGAGGATAGGCCAAACCCAACAAAATGAATTAGAGGAAGTTAATTTGGGAAACAGAGGAAGGAACGCCAAGACCAACTTATGTCAACAAGGAGTTGGATGCTAAGAAGAGAGAAGCTCGTATAATTATTGCGAGAATATAGGGATGTCTTTTCTTGGAATTACTGACGAGATGCCCTGAATCGACAAGGATCTTGTGGAGCACAATCTAAAAACATAAGTCCCGGAATGAAGCCGAAGAAAGCAAACACCTCGCAACTATGCACCCGAAGTAAAAACTCAAATAAAGGAAGAAATCAAGAAGTTGCTGGAAGTAGGGTTCATCAAGCCAATTCAACATCCAATATGGCTATCCAGCATTGTACCGGTAAAGAAGTCAAATGGATGTACTACGAATATGTGTGGATTTCAGAGATTTAAACAAGGTATGCCCAAAGGACATGTACCCATTACCCAACATAGACACTTTGGTAGATGCAACGGCTAATCATGAGATGATGTCATTCATGGGTGGGTTTGTGGGTTACAATCAGATAAAGATGTCCGTAGAAGATGCAGAGTCGACAATTTTCAGACTTCGGTTGGGAATTTCTACTATGTAGTAATGCCATTCGGGTTGAAGAATGCGGGGGCAACTTATCAAAGGGCAATGCACGCCATATTTCATGACATGATTCATGATATAGTGGAGGACTACGTAGATGACATAGTAGTGAAATCCAAGAAGGCGATAACTCATGTGGAGGACCTGAGGAAAGTGTTCGAGCGGTGCCGAAGGTATAAGTTGAGGATGAATCCGAAGAAGTGCGCCTTTGGGATGACGGCTGGAAAATTCTTGGGCTTCTTGGTGCACAATAGAGGCTTAGAGGTGGACCCAAGCAAGGCAAAAGCAATCACAGAGATGCCCCCACCAAAAACGCAAAAACAGTTGAAGAGCTTTCTAAGGAAAGTTTCATACATGAGAAGATTCATGCCAAGATTACAGAAGTCACGTAACCTTTTGGCAAATTGCTAAAAAGAAAAGGCACAATGGGACTGGGGGCAAGATCAACAACAGGCGTTTGAGAAGGTGAAAAGAATTTTGGCTTCAGCACAAACAATGGTAGTGCCACAAAGAGGAATACCGTTGTAGTTATACATCACATCTACCAAGAAGTCCATAGGTGGATTGATCACGCAGAGGTGGACGGAGAAGAGAAACTTGTATATTACATTAGCCGGATAATCCGAGGACCGGAAACCAGGTATTCACAAGTGGAGAGGCATTGTCTAGCATTGGTATTCATTGCGCAGAAAATGCGGCATTATTTTTTAGCACACGAAATAAAGCTTGCAACAAAAACTGATCCAATCAGATACCTATTAACTAAGCCAGCATTAGTAGGAAGACCTGCCAGATGGATGATGATTCTTTCAGAGTACGACATCAAATGTGTAACACCGAAGGCGATCCGATGTCAAGCCTTGGCAGACCTGCTGGCTCAATTTCCAAATGGAGAATATGAACCCCCTTCTGAGGATCTTCCGGGTGAAGAAGTAGAATCAATCGAGTTGAAAAATGAGGACCCAGAATGGTGGAGTTTGGCTTTTGATGGATCATCCGCAGAAGGTAAAGGCGGAGCAGGAGTGGTGTTGACCACTAAAGAAGGAAATGAAGTGGCCTTGTCATACAAATTGGATTTCCCTTGCACAAACAATGAAGCAGAATATGAGGCGTTCATACTAAGATTGTTGGCGGCTACCAAGAATTGGGAGCCAAATATCTTAAAGTAAAGGAGATTCAAACCTCATAAGGCAACAGATAAGAGGCCAATTTGGAGTGAAGGAACCTATCTTGGCGCTATATCGAACTGTAGCACAAAAGGTGATGGAGGCTTTCAAGAAGGTGGTGATTGAATATGTGCCAAGAGGACAGAATAAACAACCTGATGCACTAGAGAAGCAAGTAAAGATCTCGAGTCTATGTCCAAGGTGAGAATTTGGATGTAAAGGTAATGAAGAGAACCCTCCCAACCACAGTGCTAAATTTGTTCCCCAAAGACATGATAGATGATTGGCGATACGACATCTCCAATCAATTGAAAAACAAAGGAGGGAACAATACCTACCGTAAAGTTACTGTATACAACATCATCAAAGGTGTCTTGTATCACAAAGAAGCGGATGGTGTGTTGACACGATGCTTGGGGAGGCAGAAGAAGCAGATAGAGTCTTGCAATGTGTGCATGACAAGAGAATCATGGATTCGCGAGACATATAGCTTGTATCATAAAGGCAGCAAGATCAAGGGTATTATTGGCCGAAATGAAGAAGGAAGCGGATGCCCTACAACGCCAATGTGTTTCATGCCAAGAATACCACAGGGAGGATGAATGCGCCTTCATTGAAGATATAGTGGATGGCGAATCCCTTTATGTGGAGTTCTTGCAAAGCGGGACTCTTCAAATCGAAAAGAAGGACGCAATTATAATCAAGAGGAAGTCACAACGCTTTCTTCTTGCAGAATGGAGAATTGTTTAGAAGGGGATTCAATGGCAAGCCCTACGGTGTCCGGAACTAGGTGAAGCCAAAGATTTGGTTTACCAAATGCACAAGGATGAACACTATGGGGAGCCAAGTTGTACAAACAACTTATCGATCATGGTTACTCATCGCCAAAGATGGAGGAGAGATAGTCTAGAATTTGTAAAAAGTGCCACATTTGTCAAATACATGGAAACTTGATCCATGCTCCCGCTGTGGATTTTTGCGAACCTGGCAACACCATGGGCCTTTCATACATGGGGAATGGATCTTATAGGTCTGTTTCACCCTAATTCCAAAGGGTAACATATGGATTTTAATCGCCACCGAGATGTACACAAAGTGGGTGGAGGCAATACCCTCAAGAAGGCCACGGGACCAAAGAAGGGCCAATTTTATCAAGGAGCACATCATTTGCCGCTTTGAAATCCTCAAGATAATTTTATCGGATAATGGAACCCTTCATCAATAGGGATGTCAAAAATCGATGGAAAGATACAGGTGAAACATTACAAGTCATCACCATATTACCCAAAGGCAAATCTGACGGAAAGCAGAGGCTACAAACAAAACCTTGATAAAATTTTATTATCAAAACCCTAGACGATCATCCAAGACATGGGCGAACAATTACCAATAGCATTATGGGCATATCGAACTTCAAAAAGGAAGCCTACAAAGTAGACCCCATATGCTTTAGTTTATGGTGAAGAAGTTGTTTTGCTCATTGAAATAGAAATACCTTCTACTCGAATGAGACTTCAAGCTTGGTCGAGGAAGAAACCGACCAATGAAATTTCTGGAGGCCTTAGTTGACTTTCGAGATAAGGCTAAAGAAAAGCTTGAATCTGCATACCATGAAAGACTACTACGACAATACAATACAATACCAAGAAGAAGATAGTACCACGACAAATTTTGGTGGGGACCCGTACTCAAAACTAACTCAAGTCATGAGGGGGAACCCAACCACCAAATTTTACCCCAAATGGGAAGGCCCATATAGGGTACGAGAGATCTCTAAAAGTGGGTATTGCAAGATATCTCGTGTGGGATCAGATGCTGTCTCAGGCCCATTGAACTTGAAGTGGGTAAAGAAATATTACACATGAGAAGAGCATCACAAAAAGTTATACTTTCAACTTCAAAAGTAATCGAGGCACCTGACTAAGTACAGCCCTTGGAAGTTACACTTTCAAACTTCAAAAGTGATCGAGGAACCCCGATTAATGTACCCTATGATTATACACTTTCAACTTCAAAAGTGATCGAGGCACTGAAGTTTAAGCCCTCAACCCCGAAAAGTTACACTTTATCTTTAAAAGTGACAAACTTTACGCTTTATTCGACAAAAGCAAGAAAGTTACACTTTACCTCTAAAAGTGGCAATCGTTATGCTTTCTTCGACAAAAGCAAGATTTATTAATGAAACGTTATGCTTTTCGTTAAAAGCAATTTTATTATCAATAAATTTACAAACTTTCACTTATACTTGAATATTATTTTTAAATTTCTTAAGAAAAAAAGAGTATAAAGTCAAGTTTTGGTTTGTGAAAACTATATATACATGTTTTTGATAAAATTCATATTTACTTGTGGTTGTCTTGTAATATTAATTTGAATAACTTGAGATTCAATGATAAATATTGAATTTTAAGGAATCATTCAAATTAAAAGCAATCAACAAGGTTGAAGAAACTACATTTTGATAAATGAAACATGTGTAAATGAGTTTCTGAAACGGGAAATCGAAAAAAAAACTACTACAACAAGTTATGATCTAAAGGCCAAGACATATCAAACTGAAGAGGAGGCATAGCTAAAGCTTCCAAGTCAGCAATGGCCGCATCTCGAACCTTAAGATTTGCAGCTTTCAGCTCCTTAACTTGTTGGGTAGTTACTTCTAAGTCCCGTCGCTGGCACTCCACATCCTGAAATTTAGCATTTAGATCCCGAAGCTGGTCCTCTAAATCTTGAGACTGGATCTTCAGTTTGTTTGCGGCTTCATCAAGCTCAGAAAGCTGCACTGAAAAGGAATCATCTTCACACTTACGTACAGCAACCTCCGAACGTAGTGAAACAAGATTAAAACTTGATTTGAGAAGATCCAGCCTAACACGAAAAGGAGACATGTCAACACCCACAGCTTCAAGGTCATTCACATCATCACTAAACCTCTTCAAGTCCTCGGCTCGCAAGGAATATAAAGACAGAGTGTGCAACCCAAGAACAAGGCTTGTAAGTCGGTCTCAGAAGAAGGTTTGGGTGGAAGCCGCCTTAATAATCAATCAATTCAAGTATCTCTGAAAACGAAAGCTAGAGACGCCTCCAGATTTTCCTGACTAGGAGATGATATCTAAAAACCCCTCCACGGAATAAGATCCCCACTTGGATTGAAGGAAGCTCTGGCAGAAGCCACTTTAGACGCCACCATAGAATTTGACAAGACAAGAGATGGAGGATCGTAAAGATGTCAGATGGCCGATGATTCCTCAAGCCTCGCCACCGGAGGATAACCAAGGTCACTATAAGGCGAGTGGGCGACATCCGGATGGAGAACATCAAACAAAGCCAGGGCCTCAACAGGCAAAGGCAAATCTTTCATCTTCTCACTCTGAAAACAAAAAATGTCAAAGCATAATATATATATAAAAAAAAATATACTCACAATATATTGAAAGAAAGATACTCACAATATAGCCAATGGAAAAGGAGTCGAGATGCCACGGAGAGACGGAATGTCATTTAATCCACCCAAAGTACTATCAATAATGCCCTCCCGATCGATCACTAACTCTAAGCAGACTCTCTTTCCGGGAGGATGGACATCAAGAATAGTCTCGGAAGGATTCCCCTCGAGGAGGTAGGAGCCTTATTAGCATCTTTAGGCCCATCATATGGAGAAGTCATAGGAAGGATGAAGAAATCTGGTGTATCACCCACAAGAGGACTTGGGCTTACATCGGATAAAAGTGTCTTTAGCATCAAGGCTAACACAATCATTATGCGAAGAAGACGACTCGACACCAATAAGGATAGGTTGAGAAGGCTCACGATGGCGTAAACCGCCGCCGCAGCCTACCTCATGTGTAGTACTGTAAATAAACCCAAGAGGAACATCATAATCCTCTTCATTGACCTCCGCAATCTGAAAATCAAGAAAATAAATACATAAGGAAACACAAAAGCAACTATACGAGGGATAAAAAAAATGGAAATGGAAAAAAAAAAAAATTTACCAAATTTCTACGTTGCTTTCGACGGACCTCTACCGACTTAAGATACTAGAACCAAAGATCATCAAGAGGACATTTCGATGATGGCTTTAAGCGAAGCCTAATAACGGGACGACTAACCGGAACCACGATAGAAGTAATAGGAGGATCCACCTCAGAATCAGTAGTGGTAGATGCTTTCGCTTTAGAACGGGTGATTCTCATTTCCTCGGCACCAGAGGATCCTTGGGGAGGAACTAAAGGAGGTATCTGTGATAGAGATGCATGAGACGAAGCCCGTGGTGGAAGACTCCTGGAGGTAGTAGGGACATGTGCCTGAAGAATAGTTGGGTCACTTCGAGGATGAATGCTTCATCGACCGAGGATGAGAAGACTTAAGCATCAGAGCCTCACGCTCAATGAGCCGACTACTGGTTGACCAACGTTCTGAACGGATAGTGGTCTTAGGAGAACATAGCAACTTGGCCCATTGGAGACGTTCGGGAATAGAAACTGGTAGAGAACAAATCGAAGTATCATCCCCCCATCTTTTAAGATCGACCGCCAATAATTACGCTCATTAAAGTAGTATATCGCCCAATCCGAGAATCATTCATGATGACAAAAAGAAGGATTTATGAGGAGCATTTGGAGGCCTTGGAAATGCCTACGTAAAAGAAGGAGAGGTAGAGACAAAGTTGAGACGGGCAGTCTCATAAGTCTCCTGACAAGTGTGGCCAAAAAGATGCTCCTGGTCAAATCCAAACTGCCTCATGACCTTGTGAGGAGAATAAAGCACAGTGCCAAAATCATTATCTTCGACGAAGTAAGGAAGCTCCATGAACTCAAGGAAGACGTAACCAAGACAATGAAGAACCACTCAATTCGTTGATATCTGAGTAGGAGCGAAAGTGATGCCTATAGAAGTGGGGGCGACGACCGCCATCGTTCAAACAATAGTGTATGGATGAGCAGAAAGCATGAAGAATCATCGATAAAATGTCAGAATCAATTAGATCGGTGATCAATCCATCGAAATGCGGCGAGGGACAATGTTGCAAGAATGAAGAAGGATCGAAACGCTTTTCTTCTTAGGAAAATGTGCAGAGTAGAATATCTCAAAAAGTGCTCAAGAGAAAGATTTGAAGAAAGGAGCAGGAGCGAAGCAATTTACGCCATACCCGAGTAAAGAAACAAAAAGATTAATAAGAAAAATTGCAAATGTGAAAGACAGGTTAATAAAAATACGAAAAATGGATACCTCCCAATGATTCCTTCATAGCGAGAATAGTTTAAATCTAAACGATTTATACAATGTTACTAAGAAGAGAGGAGAGAGAGGAACATTTAGACCTCGAGATAACATAAAAGCTAAACCAAACATGCGAAGTCGAAGGACCATCTACAGAGACCCGGGAAAATGAAGCGGGATAACCACATAGCCAAAAAAAGCTAAGGGGGAAAAGGGCAAGGCTCTTCATGGAAAGTGAGGACATACTTGTTATAGTCGTAACTATTTCGTGTCCTGATTGGTAATCCTCAAGAAGTAAGCGCACCAAAGATAAACCAAGAATTCTTTTGCTTTGGTTAGAAGTCTCAAAGTTTGGGAGGAGCATGTCACCCCGAAATCATGAGATATAATTGGGAGCTCGCTTTGAAGCTTCATTAAATAAGCAATGCACTCAACATCTCTAGGAGACAAGCTAGATATGCTACAAGGAAGCCGATGCAACAGCAGGAAGGCTACAAGATATAATCTAGAATGAGTTCATACTCTAAAATATATATATATATATATATAATAAAAATAAATAAATAAATATATAAAAAAATGAACGAAATAAAAAAAATAAAATAAAAATAAAAATAAAAAGATTACTGGTAAATGGCATAAACGTCCTCTAGAGTTGGGGTGAACTCCCCCCAAGCAGTGACAAATGTACATGTGGAAGAACACCGGCGTGAAATCAAGATTTCAGAAGAGAGCATCTTGGTCCTGCTTGACACTTAAGATCCTCAAGATAATTGAATGCAACGCAAAATGTCGGCCTCTTCAAGATATCCACATAATCGAATTTCATGAGAACCTCGCTTCGGTCAATGTTGCCACCCTCAAGACGATTTGATGAGTCGGATATGAAATGAATGGGACCTGTAGGGTATTCCTATTTTTCTATACACATACGAGGAATGCGAAGCGTAACAGAAAAGTTGTCTAAACTTGCAAGCCGTAAGATATAGAAATAAGCCCGCTTTCTCGAGGAGGAGGAAAGGTTGACGATCATAATTCTTCACTTGCTCCCCGAAAATGTCGGAAGACCCATAAAAGGGAGCCTTCCCCATCAACGATGAAAGGAACCTCCTTAGTAGTTTTTGTCAATTCGTGGAACGCGTTCACCGGAGTTGGTCTCGCAACAAGAAAATATAACATGAGAATTCTAGAAACAAGGAAAAAAAAGTGAATGAGCATTTGAAATTAAGTGCTTACCATAACAAAGAGAGGTATAAAACTTAAATAAGAAGATTGGATTTGGGAAAGGAAGATCACGGACACCTTGGATTCGGAAAGGAAGATCACGAACACCTGAAAGAAGAAAAAGAGCACAAGCATTAGGAGCCATTCAAATAAAAAGGGTAAAAGAAGAACGGGAAAATGTGAAAAAAGAGGCCATTAGGTCGGTTCCCCTAAGGGTTGACCCATAGGATTTAGCCACCTAAGGAGCTCTCCCCTCTTACATTTAACTTCTCCTTACTCGTCGAATCAACTGATTGGAATGAATGTTACTTCACTGGAACATCTGAACTAAGATCCTTGTTAAGGTGAAATGGATCGGAATAAATTCTTCCTCCTTGCGATGTTGTCCTTTCTTTCAAAATATCCGAGCCAATGACCTTGTTAAGGTGAAATGGCTCGGAATAAATTCTTTCTCCTTGCGGGGTTGTCCTTTCTTTCAGAATATCCGAGCCAAGGACCTTGTTAAGGGGAAATGGCTCGGAATAAATTCCTCCTCCTTGCGGTGTTCCTTTCTTCCAGAATATCCGAGCCAATGACCTTGTTAAGGTGAAATGGCTCGGAATAGATCCTTTCTTCTAGAATATCCGAGCCAATGACCTTGTTAAGGTGAAATGGCTCGGAATAGATCCTTCCTCCTTGCGGTGTTCCTTTCTTCCAGAAAATCCGAGCCAATGACCTTGTTAAGGTGAAATGGCTCGGAATAGATCCTTCCTCCTTGCAGTGTTCCCTTTCTTCCAGAATATCCTAGCCAAGGACCTGGTTAAGGTGAAATGGCTCGGAATAAATCCTTCCTCCTTGCAGTGTTGTTTTCTCTTTGAGAATATCCGAGCCAAGATCCTGTTAAGGTGAAATGGACCGGAAAAGAAAAACTACAATCACCTGAAAAGAGAAATCGATGAAACAATTAAGAACAAATTAAACAAAAACATCAACCAACAAACAAACAATCAATCGACAAAATAAAATAATTATACATGAAAAAAGTTTCGAAATTCCAACTAAATAAAAGAATTATGAAAACAAAGAAATACTCTTTCAGCCACAATAAAACGTGGATTGTCAGCAATATATCCAATTTATAATCCAAAAAGAGCTCAGCGACACCTTATTTTCATCCAAATATTCGGATCAAGTGATAGATATCGTCATACCTTATATCCACTTTTGACACGTTTCCTTAGCCCACGAGGGGAGAGAGAGAGAGAAATTCTGATGTCAAATTGATAACTATATATACATATATTTTTTTCTAGGTACTCACAATTCAATTAAATATATTTACTTTCTTTCATACTTATAGCAACTTAATTAATTAACGATAGTCAATAGTGTAATAGAATTCAATATAGTCTGTCTACCTTCATGGAGTACTATAGTAGTATATAACAAATTTCCTCTTATTAAAAAAAAAAAAAATCAAATCAAATCAAACTCATACTGCAGTGTTCTAGTACTAATGAATGATGCTAGCTAGTAATGATGATAACTTTTCGTGTTATAATATATCACAGATATAGCTAGTAATGATTATATATATATATATATATATATATATATAATACTTTTCAGATATATATATATATATATATATATATATATATATATATATAATATTATAACACCGCATATATTACCTTTTACTTCACATTCAACACAATTCCATGACGCTTCATAGATATTATAAGTAATCTGAGTCTTACCCCTTGATGTTAGAAGAGAATAAAATTGGCGAAGTCCTAAACATGAAATGTCAATGGTTTTAGCGCATGTCACGCTCCATAAAAAATTGATATTCCAAAGAAAAATTAGAAATTAGGGCATTCCCTATTAAAATATCTCTATTAAGCTAAAGATAAGGGATAATTATATATTATTACAATCTTCAATCTATGGGTCAAATATGAAACATATCTAATTTATTTTTTATTCTTTGTCAATCATTAGTTGGTGTAAGATATACATATATAAAAAATAATAATAAATAATAATAATAATAATAATAAATTATTAAAAAAATAATAATAAATAAATAAATAAAATATATATATATATATATATATATATATATATATATTATGGAATCAAATACTCTGTTTCTAAATAGAAATAATTTGATCTTGTTTCCAAAATAAGGCAAATGTTTTGATTTTACATAAAGAAAGACTTTATTTTATTTTTCAAAATAAAATAAGATTTTATTTACATATATATATATATATATATGTATATATATTTTAAGGAAACAAAGATTGTGCAGGATTTGGAGAAGATTTTTAATATTTTGTGGGTGAGCTCTCCTAAGGGGTCCCTTCTCCAAGAATTTTTTGTTTTCAGGACTTGCAAGATCGAGCTCCGCACATATATTGTTCAAAAATTTGAAACAGGACTCAAAGACTTGAAGAAATTTGCACGATCGCCACTCCGAAGGTGTGACTCACGTGCAGGGGGCAAATGTGAGTTCATGTAAAAATTAGGGTTCACACATACGACCTAAAGAATTGAATGACAAACAGAAAAACCGGAAATAAAGAAGCAAGACCTGAGAGAATCTTCCACGTGTCCCGAGGCAGAAGACACGTGGAGGCGACTCATTTTTGGGAATTGATTGAGGGATTGGATTGGTGGCTAGAAGAACAGGGCAATATGGGCATTACTTTGATGATTAAAGGGTATTTCTGGAATTTTCCTGAAAGCATGTGCCTGGCACATGACCACTTTTCAGAAAACCCTATAAATACCCCTTCCATTCCATTGGGAAGGGGACTTTCCCTGCAGACTCAAGACTTAGACTCTCAGAAGATCAAAAGGACCCTTTTTGGTGACTTAAAGGCTCGGAGATTCCACCTAAAAGCACTAGAAAGGGGTTTGAACATTCTCTCAACTCGAAGGACTCAAGAAGGCTCTTGGAATCCCTGTTACCCTAACACGGTTCCCGGATTCTAGGGGTTCTGCCACGCGTCGTTGGAGTAATCGCCCACCTGTCGTTCTCCCCTCTTCAATCAACCAATCAATTCCGTACTTTTCGTGGATTTTTCTCCTCCTCACCAACACGAAACCCCTAACCCCTAAGAAGGTACGATTTTTGCCCACACTATCGCAACCACGATATTCTTTGTACTTTTACCACCGGGTAGTTCAACAGCTTTTTAACGGTAACACCTCCGTATGTTATTTTTATAGAAAGATAATTTTGTCGTTTTCTAACTACGACAATACTTCCGTTAATAGGGGTCCACTAATGATTGTAGTCGTATGCGAATATTCCCCACAAAAAGAATATTCCCACCAAACGAATATTTTATAACAACTTGCTTACTTTTGCAAAATTTATAAATATTACCCACAACTATAACATTATATCAAATTTATTCCATAATATTCAAAAATAATATTTATAGAAAATTCATCTTTATTTATAAAAGTTAGGGTCTTACAGCTATCCCCCTGGCGGTCCGGCCGTCAAGCTTGTGGTGTTTATCGTGTTTACTGTGCAGGATCAGGGCGTCTTACGTGATTGGAACATTGGAAAAGATCTTGACGTTAACAATTAGTATGATCACTCCTTTCCAAATTGATTCTCTTTTTCGTTTTTTAACCCTTGTCTGAGTATTTTACAAAGCTAGCTAATTGATTTTATATTTTGGAATGTACTCAAGTAATGTATATATATATATATATATATATATATATACTAATAATTGTCTGTGTCTGAAGACACGTCGACATTAGACTAAATTACAAATCTTACCCTCTTATTTATTATATTTTTGCTAAATTGTTCCCTAAATATTTTTTTTAGCATAACTGTTCCTTATAGATGCGTTAGTTATGCAAATGTGTTCCTCCAATATGTTCCCTAATATTTTTTAGCACAATTATTTCTCATAGATGCTTTATTCATGCAAATATGTTTAAATTTTTTTCACCTATTAAAAATTAATTTTCTCTCTCCTCCCTCCCCACTCCTCATTTTTTTTAGTTTTTTATTTTTAAAATTTATGTAAAAGTATACTCTTCTTCTTTTTATTTATTTATTTCTATATGGACATTTTGAATTCAATATGAAATATCTCTAAATTCAAAATTAGTATAAATTAATTAATATTAGAAATATAATTACCAAAATTATAAACTTTTTTATTTTATTTTATCTAAATGGTACTAATAACTTTATGTTTTATCTAATTAAAAATTAAATATATCTCAAATTGATTTAAACAAATCAAAATTGATCCTATATTTTGAATATTTTTTTAAAAATGCTTTCAAAATTTTTATCATACGACTATTATTAAAAGTTGAACTCAATATTTTAAAGACAAACAAAGAAATTTTGAAAATATTTTTAAATTTATATTTTTTTGTTCAAAATATAAGATCAAGTTTCATTTGTTTAAATCAATTTGAGATACATTCCATTTTAATTAGATAAATCATACACGATTATTAGTACCATTTAAATAAAATAAAAAATAGTAAGATTTATAATTTTGGTAATTATATTGTCTAAAATTAATTAATTTATATTAATTTTGAATTTAGAGATATTTCATATTGAAGTTAAAATGTATAAATAAAAAGAAGAAGAAGAGTATTTTTTTTACACAAATTTTAAAAAAAATGAGGAGCGAGGAGAGAAAAAATCAATTTTTAATAGGTGAAAAAAATTGGAGGAACAAATTTGAATAACAATTTATTAGGGAACAGTTTAGCAAAAACATGACAAATAGGAGGGTCAAGTTTGCAATTTAGTCTACTACATTACCTAAAGACTCTTTGTAACCTAAAATAACTTACAAATCAATTAAAATGTATTTGAATCGTCTTTGTACTTTGCTGCCCAAATCAATTTGCATATGGAAACATAACGACCGCAATACCTGAAAAACAGGAAAAGAGGGTTAATGCTAAAAGGGTGACCCATGTTGCTTATTATTATTATTATTATTATTATTATTATTATTACCGCAATACCCGAAAAACAGGAAAAGTGCGTCAATGCTAAAAGGGTAATCCATTATTATTATTATTATTATTATTAGCATTAGCATTAGTATTATTATAATAATAATAATAATTATTATTATTATTATTATTATTATTATTATTACTATTATTGTTATTATTATTATTATTACTATTACTATTACTATTACTATTATTACTATTACTATTACTATAGTGTTGGGTGAATTGAATTTGATTTGAGCAAGAATATTGTTATGTGAGATGAAAGGTGAGCCATTAGATTAAATTGAAAGAATATGAACTATCTTATGTTTTATCAAATGAAAAATTCAAAATGAGTTACATTTTTTATATATATATATATATATATATATATATATATATATATATATATATATATATAGAGAGAGAGAGAGAGAGAGAGAGAGTAATGGTAATTGTCATAGAATATTAATTAGTAGTTTAGAATCTGTCCGCAACCATATATAAAAACAGTACTGGACAGGCTAATGTATAATGCTGAAATTAAAATTTAAGTGAGCTCATTTCTATTTTGAGATATGGAGAAATTGAGTTCAATATATCAATTAAGGACATTCAGAGTTGCGACTCAAAGTTAAGTAATCATTACTTAAATTACATTCAGAATTGGAATGAGTTATTCTATACTATAATAAAATGAATCATTTCATTTTTCATTCTATTATTTCAATTCAAACGTAACATAAACGTATAGAAAAATAACTGTGCCGCTGTAACCTAGTATATATAGAAGCACATTAGTCTTGCTCTATTTTAATTAATTATTTTTTTTCTTCCAAAATTAGTTATTATTCTATTAATGTATAGTTTGCTCTCTCTCTATATATAAAGTTATTAACTACACACAAAGCTTAACCTTGTCCTAGAAGATAATTTTCAGAGAATTAATGTGCTCAAAAGTAGTTCGTTTTATCGTTAAATTTCATATCGGACGTTGATATTGTTGTTCATCATAAAAGGAGTTAAAATACTCTAGTGATGACATATCACACATTTAATCAACTAAGAATAAAAATAACAAGAAGTTAGAAATTTCATTCAGATTATAGTCTAAAAATAAGAACGTATCTCTAATTTTAAAACGGACGACCAAACATATAGCAACATAATTAATTAACATTTTAAGTCTCTGTTTGTTTTCTGTTAATTATATGAGGAGACCTCTTTATAGCTTTATTCTAAGCGAGCTTTTTGTTTGTGTAATTTGTGTTAAATTAGAGAGTGGACGTACATCTCTAGCTACTAGCTTAAAAAGAGAGAGAGAGTGAGAGAATAATTAAGGTGCATGCTATTATATATCTTTAATTTGCTTTTATATATTTGACGTGCATGAAAATAAAGCTAAAATCAGTATAAATGGAGGTCCGAGGGGAAGTTTCATTGAACCTGCAGTTTGTTTCACTTTATTTGTTCTAATTTGTGTCCTTTTTTTTTAATCAATAACAGATTCTCGGTTGTTTGTTTTAATTTTTTGGACAGATATAATTGATTCTGGCCAAAATGCAATATATATTTCTCAAGAGTAGTACCCCAAGTGGTAATAATATCACTTTTTTTTTGTCATAAAAATAAAGTATATTTTTTCAAAATTGTTTCAGCAATTATATACTTATATTCGAGCTAAGGTGTTTGATTATTTCAGCAATCACTTATTAATCAATTATAACTTCAACAGAGATCGTATATGCAGCAAACTTTTTCTTTTCTTTTCTTTTTAAAAAAAAAGTTAAATTACAAACAATTAGCACGTTGTAATTTCTAAAGGGAATAAAGAGATAGAGAACAAGATATTTAAGCTTTTAAGCCTTGGTGAAACGACCAACATATATATCTTCTAATTACTCATTAATTACAACTTAATTAAGCAGTTTCTCTATGTTTAATTTCAGCCAGGTTTTAAGTAATCTACTGTCAAAAGTACTTGTTTTGGTTAATTTAAGCAAACTAGCTGCTTAATACATGCATGCATGCTAGATAATGTCAAGAATTAATTAAAAAATTAATAATGAGAAAATCGTTTATAAATGAGAAAACCTAGCTATATATATATTTGTGTTTGTGGAAGGAGAATTGTGTCATTTACGAGAAGTTGGAGAATCCCAGCACTGAGGTATAGAGATGCCACATTTTTATAAATATATATATATATATATATATATATATATATAATTTTTCGGAATTTTAAGAAATATCCTACGTACATGGGATGCCACCTTTTTATAAATATTATTTAGTGTATAGATATGTAAGAGAAGGGAAAGGGAAGTGGTGTCTCTTTCCACATGCAATTTAATTGGGAAAAAGGAAAGACATATATATATATATATATATATATATATATATATTCTTCAAAGTTCAACCTAAAAAGTTGATATTCAGTTCTTTCACTTTATGAAAGATTTTTCTTTTCTATATATGCTTTTAAAAGGGGGGAAGTACGTATTAATTTAGCTGTGGTTTGGGGCTTCTTCGCCTGTGTGCATAGATTCGGTCCCATAAAGAAGTTGCAGGAAGAATAATAGTATTAGTGCAATCACGAATATTATCTCAACATACATGTTATATATATATATATATATATATATATATATATATATATATAGGGTAATATATTATCCATAACATGTACTGTTATGGATCTTTATACTACGTCATACTAGGAGTGTAAAGAAATTAAGTAGTTTAAGATTAAATCGAGTCGAGATCGTTTCGAAAATATGATTCAAAACTCAAATTCGAAGTTGATCCGAGTTGAATTTAATCTATACTGCTTTTCTCGTTTAATGATACACGAAATGTAATTAATGACCATCTGGGTGTTAAACATATTAGGATTCGAAGATTTCATTTTTCTCGAACCATACTTGATACCTGCTCGATGGATCATATTCGAATATTGGTCGAATTCATGCTAGTAAGTTAAATAAGTGATATTTGTATCAATCTTTATAATTTATAAAGTGTAGTATAAAATTGTGTAAACTTATACTTGAATAAATCAATGAATTGAATGTCAATTTATTTTACATTCTTTATAATTTCAATACATAAATAAAAGTGAAAAAAATTTATATATAAATATTAATTAACCAATTTAGTATGTAGTGGTTCAGTTTTAAGTGAAATGGTTCATATTCGAAACTCGATTTGAAGGCTCATGAGTAACTCGCTTTGTAAACGAGTCGAGTATATTTACGAGCCGAGTAGGTCCGAGTAATTAATGTTTCGAGTCGAATCTGGTGCAAAAATATAAATTCTTTATCGTATCCGAGTCGAATTCGAACTCAATTTTTTCGAGTCGAACCGAATCTGAGCATGAAGGTGTTCGTTGAGATTCGACTCGTTTATACTCCTACGTCACACACTATCTATAACATTAAAAAAAAAGAATTAGAAACCGAGAATAGTATAGCGGACGATAAAAAACACACACATTATTCCCTACTAATAATAACGGACCCTAATAAAAATAAGGGTTTGACTTTACTAATAAATATTTAAGGTTTATTAAAAAGGGTTTATGATTTACTAACTAGGGTTTATGGTTTATTAACCAGAGATTAATAAGGTTAATAAACTCTAAACACTGGTTAATAAATCATAAACTCTGATTAAAAAACCCTAAATATAACCCTTATTTTGAGTAGCCTTAAACATTTATTGATAAAGCCAAATTAACCATTTACTAATACTCTTATTCTTAATAACGGATGGTATGAGCTTTTTTTATTGTCAACTACTAATAGTAGCGGACGTCAATTTTTAATTTCTAATTATGATCGTTTTTTTTTTGTTTTCAATTGTATAGATGATGTATGACCTATAAAGATCTATAATAAATACATTTTATAGATCATTTCCTATATATATATATATATATATATATATATATATATATATATATATATATATATTGGGGTATTGGCCCAATCACCAAAGCCCAAGCGTAGTGCTCTTAACGCCCACGTTTATAATCTTAACAAACTTATCAGATTCTTTACTTTTGATATATTATTATTGGTTATTGAACTATTATTTTTATTTATTTTTGACAAATAAAATGCGAATCTACAACCATTTTTGGTAGACATCTATCTATTTTTAAGAAAATATTGATATTACCTCAGTTCTAAAAGGATATTTTTATTTTATTTTTGAAAGAAACTACGCATAGTAATTCCTCAAAGGTACATTAGGCCCAATCTCAGTTGAATGTTGATGCACAAGATTCTGACTCATTCCCTACTAATAAAAGCATTTTTTAATTTCTAGTTTACAAAACTAAAAACGACTTCATTTCAAAGAATTTAATGTAGACAAACTTATTAAAGAAATAATCAATTTTTTTTTTTATAAAAAAAAACTTTCTACCTATGTATTAAAGAAAGGAAATTATTATTTCACAATAAAAATTAATATTTCTATAAATTTTCTCACATAAATGTGAAACCTATTTATTATTAAGGTAAAAAGTATCTCATGAATATATCACTTTTACTCGTCTAAATATTAATTTTCTAAAGAAATAATGCGATTCTTTTTTATCATTGCCTCCCCTGAGCACATGTAAATATTTTCAAGAATGATAAAATGACTTGAAAAAATGATTACTTATCATTTGAGATTAAAAATTTGTAAACAAAATTAATTTTCATCTCTATTTAAAATGACAAGCGAATCTTATTTGTTCCATCTATACTTAACTCACTGAGAATATGATATTTTTGTTATAAAAAATAAAGGTATAAAAGTCCAAACGATAATCTTTATTCAACCATTTAAATAATGGGGAATGATCCATAGCATCTATTTGCTATGGATCAAAAAGTGGCATATAGTATCCATGTCGTCCGTTTAACAAATCAGTGGCTGAGATTTAGAATGAGAAATTTTCGTCTGCTAGACTTACTAGCGGACGTGTTTAATCAAAATTCTTTGACCCTTTTGCCCCTCAATTAGCCAAGACTATGACAGAAATTACACAATCCGCTAGTAAAACAATACAGTGGTCTCTCTTTCGGCGATTTGGGCGAAACTTCTGAACCTAGAAGCAATCATCTGCAAATCAAATCCATCCGTGAAATTAAACCTTGTTCTTCCAAACAGAATTCGCAGGTATGTTTGTAGAAATCTGAATTGATGTTGTTGTTCTCCATTATATCCGTTGAACCCTAGTTTTATCCTGTTTATTTTCTATGTTTTTTCACGTTTTGAAGTGCAATCTACTTCTGCAAATAAAGATTTGATTTGAACTTCTTCCCCTATTTTTTAATTTAAATATGCCATTCATACCGTCTCTACAGATTGATTGTATTTTTTTTACTAGCTATGTTATATTGACCAGTTGCGGATCACAAAAAAGAAAACTTGTGGAGTTTTTTGTGGGTGAGTTATAAAGTTAGTACAATAGTTATATTAGTTATATTTTGTGGGTGGTTTTCTTGATCCACGTTCTTGCACATGATAGAGGTTTCCCCCTTGAAGGTGAAGTCAAGAAACTTTTATTCAGCTTTTGCGTGTAATCGCTATCTTTCGTGAATTGTGGTTTTTAAATATGAGTATCGAGTAATGGTAATATTTGAATCGATTTTTTTCTTCCTTTTTGTAGTCCACTTCTTTTAACCTTGCGGTGCTTTAGTAAATACTAATTTTGTTGATGGTGATAAGCATGTGAACAATGTTTGTCTAATTACATTGTAAAAAGTATTTTAATGCTATTAAGAGGGCGGATGATCTTCGTCAATGCTCAGCAACTCCCCGTAAGTTTTCTCAAACTAGACAACTTCTCCGTGGTATTGCCTTATCAATACTAATACTAGGGTTTATGATATCAAAAGGTTTATACTCTAGCATAATAGACTCTCGATAAGTGTAAGTTTAATCAATGTAGCGGTTGAAGCAGTTGGACAACAAAACAAGATTCTTCGACATGCAAAGAACAACAACAGAGGTTGCTAAGTTAACAAAATAATCTTTCCAACCAACAACAAAGAAGAGTTGATGGGCTTGCAAAACAACCTTCCAAATATGCATCGCCAGTAGTTGGGCCCTCGAAGTGGTATGCTGGGCTTCTTCAAAGAAGAAGCAGCAGATCAATTGCTAGGAACTAAATCTGGTAGCTCTATCATGCCAAATAAATAGCATTCTCGCACACATGCTACAACAATCTAAGGTTCCATCAGAAGCAACCTCAAAGAAAGCATGTCAAATTTGTTGCCAAGCCAAGGTCAACAATATAACAAAGAAATACCAAGAACAAATGATGTCAAATTTGTTGCCAAATTGTGGTCAAGAATACAACAACAATCACAACAACAAATGATATTACAGATATAATCACGATACCAGGACGATAGTAATAAATAGCCTAGGTCTGCAAAGACAACAGCAACCCAATGAGTCATTCTAGAGGCTTCATCAAGTATGTATTTCTCCACATGTGTAATAAGCATATTTAGTATGTGATTTCATGCTTCTTGAGCTTCTTTAATATGTGTTTCATCATTTTGATATTCACTCTAACATATCTTAAATTTTCTCCAATTTCAATTAGCTAACCAGAGTCACAAATTGGGTGTGAAAGTATGATTAATTAATTTTCACTTGGTCCGAGTAGCTTTAGTATTTTATTAATCTACTTTTGTTATACTGTGTTGACTATTTATCAGAAAAAGTGCAACAGATGGCTAGAGATTCTCAAATGATATAGTTTTTAGTGCGTATTTGGACTATTTCGTGCATAGTTTTGTTTCAAATGATATGTTTTTGATTTGATCTCTTTTTAAAGTACTTGACATATTTGATTTCATAGAATTTGAAATTTTATATATTTGATTTGCTAGAATTTGGATTTTTATATATTTGATTTGCTAAAATTAGGAATTTGATATATCTTGTTTTGATTTGGATTTTAAATATGATTTGGAAAGATTTGGATTTTTTGATGTTTTGGGGATGTGATAACCCTACTAACTGTTGATGTAATTGGTATTGCAGAATTTAATTGAACTGATGTTCTTCGTGTATCAAGGAATTTAATTGAATTGACATGCATGTATGTTTTGGGTATCAAGGAATTTAATTTAATTGATGTTGCTATGTAATCGTAAATTTTACAAATGTAATTGATGTTGCTATGTATCGTAAATTGCAAAGTGTTGTAATTGAATTGATATAGGTATGTAGAATTGATGTTGCTACGTCATTGTAAATTGCGATATGTAATTGAATTGATGTAGGTATATACTTGATATGTACTGTAAATTGCAGTGTTGTAATTGAGTTTAGGTGTATGTATATAATTGGTATTGCAGTCCAGGAAGTATAAGACAGACTAGGTATTGCAGTCCACGAAGTATCATACAAACCGGGTATTGCAGTCCAGGAAGTAACGTCGTGGTGTACTAAAAATAATATAACCGTCCGCTAGTATGTCTAGCAGATGGCATTACAATGATTTAGAATGGGAGCAAAAGAGTCCAAAATTTTCTTAACACGTCCGCTAGTAAGTCTAGCGAACGGGTTTTATCTAAATCAAATCTCAGTCGTTCATTAATTAGACGGATGGTTAAGATACTGTATGCCATTGTCATTTTTTATTCCATAGCATATAAATGCTATGGACCATTCCCCTTAAATAATTATGACAAAACAAATATAACATAAAATTATTTTAAATTATCCTAATTCAAAACAAACATCCGATCAGAATTATATAATCCTAGCATTATAAACCTTGCATAAAAAACAAACATGGCCTGGTGTAGTACCATAAGGTCATTCACCACTAAACTTTCCATAACAACTCAACTATTAAGACTAAAGAAAGCAGACTGGGAATGGAAGTATTCAAACCTTTTAAGCCCATGGATAGCTTAGCATACGATACAAGTGGATACCAATCCTTGCTGTAATTGAAAATTATACTCGACGAATAATAGCAGACATTGTTAGATTGCAGACAACAAACAGTCCAAGCATTTAGACAGTGAACACAGATGCGCTAATACAGATCCACTGATACTAATTAGCAAGTATATATGACAACTAGATACGAAAAAATGATGCATATATAGACATACATATGTATGAGAAGTCATTCCTCGCCCATGTTTTACTTGACATTTGAACAACTCTACGCCTTCTCCCTCTTTTTTAGTTTTTCCCATTATTCCTCTCTTAAAACACAAGATTGCCGGAAGCATGGAAAATACATCACCATCGTAAACTTATTTCCATTATCGTACAATGTACAAGCAACTACGGTACTACTAAGGGTGGACTTAGCAAGCACGTGCCTCGGTGAGCTGCCTAGTGACAGGTGCACAGCCGCCAGAAACTTTTAGCGAGGCAAATAAGCAGGATAACTTGGCAATCATGGGCCTGGTCCTAGTCACTCTGGTGACAATTGCCAGCTCCTTCCCAGAATCAAATGAGCTATGATAGCCTTCCAAATCTGCTTTTGTAATTAAAACAGCATCCCCCGAGGGAGATTGTGCAGTAGAAGCTAATCGATGCTGTTTGTATTCTTGAACTGCCTGCTTATTTACAACATCAATGAGCATGCAAGAAGGCTTGGGAAAAAGAAATAACAGAACTCCTAGCATACTTGATCGCCTCTAGATTGGTGAAACAGGTATGGAAACAATTTGAGGAAAAATTATTGCTTACTTTCCATTGGGAGGGAGCCAAGAGCACTCTAGGTCTTCTAGACCGCACATATTCCAGTGCAGCAGCAGGAGTCATGTGCTTGTACTCCACCTGCACATTGAAAAAGTATGAATTCTATCCAAATTTCATAAATGGCTAAGAGGTCTTAAAAGAATCACGCTTAAAGCTGCCTTAGAGGCAATATTTAGAACAAAAAATAAAAATTAAGCCCTACTAGTACAGGAAAAGAACATTACTAGATAGCAAAGGACAATAGTTGTGCTCCTTCCCCTCCCAGCTTTGCAGTGAACATAAGTAGTCTTGCCACAAGATGCGTTTTCTGCCACCCCAAAAGACCCAAAAGACGATACGTGAAAAAGAAATGTACATTAAAGAAAGACCTGAAACACTGAATGTACAAACACAACCTATAATGCCAAGGAAAGAGAAAATGTACTTACTGTGAATAAAATCTACTGCACGATTGATATCCAAAAATGAAGGGGCAAAGAGATAGTCTCTGGTCGGAATGACCAGATGGTCTATTCCATGTGCCTGAAATACATAAGCGACATATGAGTTTAATCAACAATCAAAACAAGAGAAATGAGAACAGTAAACCTACGAATTTGTCAAGTTGACATAAAAAGACTTCTTGGGAACCCACACAAATGAAAATTTTATATATATTTACTTGAAAATAAGGTACAAAGTCAGCAATGCTTGATTATCTATATAAGTAGCTCCATATTAAACTTACCACTTGCTATATTATATTTCTCATAGATAAACATTCCAAAATGGGAACATATGAGAATAAAATGTCCAAGCAAATTCTAAGGTAAATCTGAATAAGCAAATTGTCTTTTTCTATGAAGTACAGAAATCACTATCGAATAAAGATATCTGCATGATTGCATGTATAGAACTATTGATATCAACTTCAAGAAAAACTTGCTGAAGAAATTTTGACCTATAAACAGTTAAAACACGACAAGTTTAATATATTTATATATATATACACATTTTCCATGTTGATTCGTTGAACTGGAATAGTAACAAGGCACTCCAATAATAGATTTAGTCTTTTCGCCCCAGTCCATACCCAGCCAATTCTATATAAGAGGGGAATTTCTACCACCCCCTACCATGAAGTGATAGCCCAAAATTTTAATTGAGCTCCTGTCAACACACCGAAGATTTAAAATAAAAAAAATAAAAAAGAATTATCATTTTAAGAATGTTAAAACTAAAGGCAAGCCAACGGTTCTTCAAAAGAGAGTTAAGATCCTTGATGAGGTACTATATATTGAGAAACAAAGACAGAATTATAAACACACAAATTTCTAATCTACTTATTTATTGCTATCCACTCTTAAGGAGTAACTTAAACAGATAAGTACTAATGCTGATAATAGGCAACCCACACACATGAAAAATTATAAGATGTGCAGAGATCACTCACATAGTACAACGAGGTCGGAACCAAAGTTTCATAAGGCTCATTGAGGGTGATGACACCACCAACACCAAGCTGCCTCAACCTTGGAACATCCTTGGGAAATGGAACCGCACCCAGAAGAAGAAACTGAAAAATAAAAAATTTAACAAATTAAATAAGATTCAAGTACACTTTTCATTTGGTCTATTTGGTAGCCATGATTACTGATTAAATGAAATAAAGACATTGCAGTTGGCATTAGTTCACATTTAAGTTGAGGTTCTTATTTTCTCAAATCCAACAAATTTATTGTTATAGGCAAGTTTTACCCCAATATGAAGATTGGAACGAACTACACACACAAAAACCACTCAAGATTGAATTTTTCAACCTTGTCCTGCTCACCAACTAAGTACTAAAAAATAAAAATAAAAATAAAACTAGATACACCACAAAATCCAAGAAAAACACCTCCACCAGCGGCAAGGAAGAATAAAATAAAACAATTACAGCATGACTTAATTTTCGATAATAACAGTGTGTTATACATCCGTATGACAAATTTAAGCAATTACACAGTTGCTGACATATATGCGTGTTTGATAGAAGTAATTAGAAAATAACCTGATCAATTTCGTCCCACCATCTGAACTCAGCTTGAATCTTGTTCCGGAAAACATTGTACAAAAGCGTTGGATAAAACAGGATCCGAGCCCCAGCTCCAACTAATGCTCTCTTAGCATCAACCCGAATAATCTGTTTTCCACTATCAAAGTTTCCATCATTCTCAACATCATCCAAATCTTCAATCTTCATGTCACCGATCGCATCCAAATTTCAAACAAAATCAAAACCCTGATCCCACTACCGATCAAAAAGCTACAAAAATCTGAAAACACTAGCGAATTGATTGTTGTAACTTTTAAAGAGAAGAACAAAACCTAGTATACTTTTTGAACTGTGGATTCGAAATTGTTACCAAATTGCACAAAGAATACATTGATCCGAAGAGGAAAAGATGGATTTATATGTACGGATTAACAGAGAAATATTCGATGAAGAAAAATGGGGTGATTTGGGAGTGAGATTCTGAGTGTGAGAGAGAGAGAAGGTGCGATTCTGATGCGGGAAATAATGAGAAATGGGTGAATCCAACGGACGCGAGTCAAGTCTCATATGTGTGTGTGAAAGAGAGGAGAGAGAATTTTGATTTACCACTGATTTGAACTTTTATTACGAAATAGCCTTTTACAGAAGGTAGGAATCTGGTGTATTTGATGTTTATCTTAGTTATGGACTCGGTCAATTTGTCAATCAACTGAAAATTTGTCTAAAATAAATATAATTGAGTTTTTGAGTTTTCTTTTTATTTTAAAATTAGGAATACATTTTTTTTAGCTAGTTTCATTAAAAGGAAGATTATATTTATTTTTAAATTATAAAATGACATGATCTTTCTTATTTAAAGGTAGTTATTCTATTTTTATTTCAACATCAGATTATTACTATTAATTTTTAGTTAATATTAAAGATAATTAAAAAATTATCTTTAAAAAATATATCTTACATTTTGAAGCGGATAGAGTACTAAGCTCAAACATCATAAAATTAATAACGTATTCATTTACAATTATAACATTAAAATACGCGTAAAAATCTTGAAAACGTATTCTCTTGGTTCTCATTTGATATCCACATAGTTAAGAAAAAATCGAATATATTGTAAGCACCCAACTTTTATAAATAAAGATGAATTTTTATAAATATTATTTTGAATATTATGGAATAAATTTGATATAATGTTATAATAGGTAATATTTATAAATTTTACAAAGTAAGCAAGTTATTATAAAATATTCGTTTCTATTGGAAATATTCTTTTGTCGGGAAATATTAAATGACGACCAATCAACAATCGTTAATTCATTAACCAAGTATTGTCAGTAGTTAGAAAGCGACAAAATTATCTTTCTATAAAAATAACTAGCAGAGAGTTATTCTGAATTAAAACCGTTGAACCACCCTAGTAGTAAAAAGACGATGAATCTGGCGTAGTTGTATAAGAAGACACGATATTGATTATTGATCTTACGTGAGAAGTCACAATTTATATTCAATTATTATCACATGATAATTCTTGATCATATCTCTTATATTATTGATTCAATTATCATTACAAAGATCATAAATCGTATAATATGTTATAAGATTAAATCAATAATCGGATTGACAAGTTATAAATGATTAATAATTGTTGAAAGATTAAATATGTGTTGATTAAAAATAAAATGATTTGTGGTAATATTTATTCAATCCTTGATGTATATAAAAAGTTGTTATGAGACGTTTGTAGTAAGTTTGATTATTTTATGGGGGCCCATATGTCATCATCTAAAAGTCTCTTTGAGATCTTGAGGATTTTATCAATAAAGATTTAAATTTTGTCAAAATAATTTTTAATATTATGGTGTGAATTTGAGATAATATTATAGTTGTGGTAGTATTTATAAATTTTGCAAAAGATGCAGTGGTTATATTATATTCGATTGGTCGGGAATATTAGGTTTAGCGGGGAATATTATTATGACAAACTACCAATCATTGGTGGACCTAGCAACAGAATTATTATTCGGATTGAGAAAGCGAAAAAATATTTTATTGAAATAACTACGGAAGTTTTACCGTAGTTCTTTGTTGAACTACTACTGAGGTAGTAAAAGACAAGAATGCGATACGCGTGTGGTTGCATAAGAAAGACACGGTATTAATTATTGACGCTTATGTGAGAAGTCACTCGGTTTGATTCCATTATCAGCCGATTAATAATATGAATTATTATAGCGATAATGACGTTTTATTTTATTCGTATTATTAACGTAATAAAAATGAAACATCTTTTATATAAAATAGAATACTTTTATTAAAGTTTATTCATAAATAGAATATATTATATTTTATTACGATAGTGTTGCGTAGTATTTTGCGTAGTGTTTTGATAAGATTGCGTAGTGTTTTCAGATAAGAAATGTTTTTATATAAATAGAATATATTATATTTTATTTAAAAGATTTTTCTTTAAATATGGACCGTCACGATTAAAAGTAAATCAATCCTGGATAGTTCATGGATTAATTCTTATACGCATTCCATTTTCCTATAAATGAAGTTCTCATTCCTTCATTATTTTCTTACTTAATTCATCAAAAACTACAGAGAAATTATAGATAGGTTTATAGAGAAAATTATAGAAAGAAGAGAGATTCCGCTACTTCACTACTTCTATATTAGGTTCTTTTACGGTGAAGGGTGTTATTCTTCTTTCTTGAAGAGAACTTACATTATTCCATTCACTATTATTACATTGGAATAACCCGTGTAAAAGTGGCATACCCTATACATAACCTCAGATGGCAGATACCCTATACTTGGTGAAATCCTTATGTTATTCCATCGCTTATTATTCATTGGAATAACTTTTGTATATGTGATTTACCCTATACTTGGTGACATTCTTCTATTATTACATTGGAACATCACATGCATGTGTTTTACATGGGACACTGGTTCCGCTTTTTATTATTACATTGGAACATCCTGCACGTGTGTTTTTACAGGACTGGTTCCGTCTTTATCATTCTGTTGGAATATCCTATATCATGTGTTTTACAGGATTCGGTTCCATCTTTATTATTACATTGGAACATCCCGTTGGTGTGAATTTCACCCGACACAGTTCCGTTATTATTATCTCATTGGAATAACCGCATACATCACAATCGCAGCGTACGTGGTGATTTCTTTTGTTATTCCATTCTTTATTATACTCGGTTGGTTAAAACTTTGACTTATATCTCCATGAAATTAGTAGAATATCCTCGATATTTGCGTTTCATCCAAAGATCTTCTCATGGAAATATTCTTCCGATCATTCTTGAATTTTACTTACTAAAGCAAAGATTATGTTGACAATTTGGACGTTAATAATTCATGGATTAAATAATTCTTGAACTTGTTTTATTGAATTACTATGTCATTGTCATCATCCTCATGTTATATTATGTTATCTTTGGCTTACGTCAAGATAGATGAACTTAGTATGATTATGACCGAGGATCATTCGGTATAATCACGACTTGATATAAATGATGTGACAAAAGTCCCGGTGGCACTGTAATCACGATGATGGATAGTTTTGGTATGATTATGACCGGGGTGATTCGGTAGATAGTCGTGACCATTGATAATTTGATGAAAATCCTTGACCGTAGTATGCGAGGATGATTAGATGTGGTGGTTTATTTATTAAAAGTGAGTCTCAAATGATAAAATTGATGAAAACCTTTTAAAACCTAAAAGATAGTAGACTTTATTCTCTACTTGACTCTTTTAATGGATTGCTTATTCCACCGTGATTAAACTGGTTATTTATCATTGTATTTTATCGGTTTTAACATTTGTTGCTGAAGGCTAATGATAATTTATTCGCATTATCTTAGTCCTAATATTTCTTCTTTGGGCTAGTTGAGCTCACCCTTTCTTTCATTTTATTCTCTTCAGAAATGAGAACTCATTTGAGACGAGTCGGGAACGAAGTAATGGTCCGAGGATAGATTAGTAGTCCTCACTATTCGTGAAATAGTGTGATAATAGTTGTAATGAGGACTCCTTTTGAGTTTGTATAATATCTAGTAGACAATATTTGTATTCAAACTCATGAGTTTATGCCGTATTGTACCTACAGTTAGGTTAGTAAGTTGTATTTGAATTTATGTACCATGTAAGTGGCGACCCAAGATGGGTGACGTATACCTAATTTTGGGGGCGTCACACTCTTCGTCAATAGTAATTACCTTCATCAATAGTAATTACCTTTGTGAATAGTAATTACCTTTGTCAATAGTAATTACCTTTACTAGACGTCAAACCACTTGTCGTTTCATATTACAGGCGTCGAACCACTTGTCGTTTCACATTACAGGCGTTGAACCACTTGTCGTTTCACATTACTGGTGATCGAACCACTTTTCTTTTCACATCACCGATTCGTCGAGCCACTTCGCCTTTTCACATGGCGGTCTAAGTTAGAAATCTTCTATAAATAGAGGCCTAGTGCTTCATTATTTTTCACGAATTCATTCAAGCTATAGAGAGAAAGTATAGAGAATAAGAGAGAAAGAAGAAGAGAGTATTTTTATTACTACACTACTGCGATATTCAATCTCCTACAAAAAGTAAAGGGTGTTATTCTTTCTTATTCATGAAGAGAAGCATTGTTATTCCATTGCTTATTATTACATTGGAATAACTTTATATCGTTACCTATACTTGGTGACATTCTTCTATTATTACATTGGAACATCCATGCGTGTGTTTTACACCGGACTGGTTAAAATCTTTATTATTATTACATTGGAACATCACATGCGTGTGTTTTTACCTTTGGACTGGTTTCTATCTTTATTATTATTACATTGGAACATCACATGCACGTGTGTTTCTGTGGGACTGGTTCCATTCTTTATTATTACATTGGAATATCACATGCATGCGTTTCTGTGGGACTGGTTCCGTTATTTATTATTACATTGGAATAACTTTTGTGTGTGATCTATCGCATGCATGGTGATTTCTTTTGTTATTCCATTCTTTATTATACCCGGTTGGTTAAAACTTTGACTTTATACTCCATGAAATTAGTGGAATATCCTTGATATTTGCGGCTTCATCGATATTCTTTCATGGAAATATTCTTCTCGGTATTCTTGAATTTTACTCTACAAAGCGATATCGTGTTGATAATTTGGATGTTATTGGTTCTAGATAAATTAATTCTTGAACTTGTTTTATTGAATTCTTATATCATTGTCATCATCCTCATATTTATATTATGTTGAAAGTCATACATGGCACATGTAGTGCATAGATGGACTTGGTATGATTATGACGAGAGACTATTCGATTATAATCATGGTAGTAATGTTACAAATGATGTGGTAAAAATCCTCGATTGGCCGTAGTGCATTGATGGATGATTGTTGGCATGATCATGACCATTAATGAATACAAATATTCTTGGCAGTAGTCATGAATAATTGTGGTCGTGATCTTAAAGAATATCCTTGGTAGTAGTGCGAGGGTGATTCGATGATGTGGAATATTTATTAAAATTTGAGTCTCGGCTATAATGATGATGAAAAACCTTTTAAATCATAAAAGATAGTAGATTTTATTTTCTACTTGACTCTTTTAATGGATTCTTTGGTTCATTATAGTTAAACTTGATGTTCATTATATTTTATCGGTTTAACAACATTGTTGTGAGGCTAATGATAATTTATTACGCATTATCTTAGTTATAATATTTCTTCTTGAGCTAGTTGAGCTCACCCTTTCTTTCTTTATCTCTTGAGGAAATGAGAATATATTTGGGACGAGTCGAGGGAGCGGAGTAATGGTCAGAGGATAGCATTAGTAGTCCTCACTATTACGTGAAATAGTGTGATAATAATTTGACTTATTATTAATGAAATTTAATTTTCTCTATTTATTATTTTGAAATAGTAAGGGTTGATTTGATTAATGTGGATAGTTATGGGTAAAAAATCATGAAATATTTCAAAATAAGCAAGTGGTTATAAAATATTCATTGTTGTCGGGGAATATTAGTTTGGTAAGTGGAATATTAAATCTTTGTCGGGAATATTATTAATGCGACAGTATGACCATGTGTGGGCCCATGCGGAAGCGATTGGATGAAGAAAGCAGCGAATATAAGTTGGTTTAAAAATAACGGCGTAGTTATTCACAGATTATCTTGTTAAAATACTAAATTGGTTAAAAACACGGTAGCGCGGTATTGCACGATTATTGATTCTTACGTGAAGGCCTTTACTCGATAATGGTTCTGATAATTCTTATTCGATATTTTATTAATAATTGTTGCGTTGATATTTTATATTCTTTGTTGTTTGATAATTGTCATTTACGGTATTTTTCATTATCGAAGCGATAATTCATATTATCTGAATAATATTATTAGATAACATTATTGGCGATGTCTAGAAAGTTACATACAGGAGAGGTTTGGTCACTAATTGCTGCGCCGATGAGGAGAAATTCTTATTGGAAAGCCCCCCTCTTTCACAGGAGCTGCTGGTTGTTAATATTGTGATTACGTAATATTATTTGTGAATAATTAATTATTGATTCATATGATGAGAAAAATATTGATTTTATGTGGATATAGATGGAGAAAATTTTTATTGTGACAATTGTTGAAAAATTGAAAATTTTATCTTTTTTACGATAAAATAAATATATTATTATATTTTAATAATATAATAATGGTGATATTTTACAACGAATGTGGGATATATGAGTATCTGAGGAGGATGAGTATTTTTTTGTTGCAATAAATGTTTAAAACATGTTAAACATGTCGGTGGACCCCATTTATTGGTGAAATTTGATTATAGCTTTGTAAAATCATGGTTTGTGGATTTCGGTCAATTTACATTTGGAATTTGGAAAAACTTTCTTACGCAAAGTTGTAGAAATTGAATTTTCTATAAAAAAACATGAGATTGAATTTTCTGATAGAAGGGCTATTTATTATGAATTATTGAAGTTATGAAGCTCAAGAAATAATTGATTTTGGAAGTTTAAAATATTTTAAATAATAAAAACGTTTTTTTTTGTTTGTTTTGTGGGCTACAACATGTGCAAAATGAGCTGAGATCAGATCTAAGAAGGTTGGCGTAGAAATTTTAATATATATATTAATATTTTATTAAATTTTACGCTTTGGTATTCTAGCGTTTTCTATAAATAGGGTCTTGGGTTAGAATTGAAAATCACACGAGCTGAAGCTGAAGTTTTCTCTCTATATTATCGGCGTATTCTTGTGAGTATTTTGAGTATACTTTGAGTATTGTTATCTGGTGCTGAGTCAAGTCATGCTTTATGTCAGGTGTTTAATTTAAGTCTTGATCTTTCGAGGTAAGGGATATTATTTTTTTTTCGTAATGATATTATTTCTTGATATCATTATCTTTGAAATATTGATGAGTTTTTATCAAATTTGGAACTTTTGGTGTCGAGATTCTTATTCACGTATCGGCTTTATTCACGTATCTGATCTTATTCACGAATCTGGCCTTATTCGTGAAAAATGAAAATTTCTTCTTTTTGTCCAAAATATCTACTATGGATACTAGCTTTGATTGTATCCATGTTTTGATCATTCTTGAATTTTACACCACTTGTGATTATTTTTGAGGTATTTTTGGGGACATGGATAAAACAAAATCACGAATCCTTAATCCTTAATCCTTGTCATTTTTTTTTCCTTTGGATTCGTTTCTTTAAAAATATTTTCATAATCTTGGTCTTAAATGATGATATTATGGAATATCTTTGGCTTTGTAGTCAAAGATGAATGATTTCTGAAGAATATCTTTGGGCGTAGTGCAAAGATGAGCAGTGTTTAGATGAACATGACCCGGTGATGAATATCTTTTTGGCTGTAGTGCAAAGATGAATATTTGATTCGGATATATATTGATTGATGTTACGGGGATAAAAGATGAGCGATGAACTTTTAAATTCATACATAGAAGATAGTAGTTTGCATTCTCTCTTAACTCTTCTAATGAATTATTATTTCATTGCGAATATTGATTTAAAATTTGTTGTCTATTGTATACTATTAGATTTTTCCTGTTGAAGACTAACGATAATTTGTTGTATATTATCTTAGTCGTAATATTCTTCTTGGGCTAGTTGAGCTCACCTTTTCCTTTTGTTCCATTTTTTTCTTCTCGGGAGGCGAGAATATAGCGATGCAGTGGGGTATGGAATGAAGGTTTTTTAGAAAGAGTTGTTTAGTAGTCCTCACCATTTTTGTAAAATAATGTATCGATAAATGTGATGAGGATTTATTTGAGTATAGATATTATGCAGAAGATAATATTTGTATTCAAACTCACAGTTTCTTGTTGTAATAATAAAGTTGTAGTTGTTTTTACGTACCATGTATTGACAATTTCGAGAATGGGTGATGTATACCTATTTTGGGGGCGTCGCGGTTGGTATCGAGCTTAGGGATATGATCTCTGGCGGAGATCGGGGAATAGAACTAGGAGGGAGGAGGCGAGTAAATCCTTCGCTAGTGTGTCTACTAAGCTTATTTGTTAGTTAGTCGGTATATAGGGATATTTTGTGATATATTGATTTCCTTAATTAACCCTTGTTTTATGGCGGTATTTGAGAATGTCATTGAGAATATTATGAGAAATGAGGCCAGTGGGAGGCCTTTGTACTCACCAGCGAGGAGAGAGCGTGCTTGGTGGTGATGTTCCTCTGTGAACAACACCTTTGGCGAGATGATGAGCGAGGGGATGTTTAGAAGCTTTTTTGCGATTCATGCAAAATCGAGACGAGGAGACTTCGTGTTCAAAATCTGAGGAGAAATGATAGCAATTCACGGGTTATCCGGCAAAGCAGTTCAAAAGTTGGGACCACGAATTTAAGGAAAGCGGATCCGATCATGGCGGAAACATGGGTCAAACAAATTACCAAGATATTCGATGTCTTGGGATGATGCGGAGAACGAAGGTTCCATTTGCCACCTTTATATTAAAGTGGCGGCGGACTCTTGGTGGGAGATGCGTGAAGCGTACCCATCGGTACTTTTCGGCATGTCTTGGGAGGCATTTGAAACTATTTAATGACAAATACTTTCACGAAAGTGTTCGTCGTATGAAGGAAGTGGAGTTTATTAGATTGGAGCGAGAACAACATGGCGGTGTCTCGATGCGAGGCAAAGTTTGCGAGTTATCGAGTTTGCACCTCATTTGGTGGAGAATGAGGAGGCGTATGTGTGAATGTTTCTTAGAGGTTTGAAAACGGCGTCGTCGATATCTCATTTCTCATAAATTTTCTCTCTATTAGGATGTTGTTAGCGAGGGCTCAATTGTTAGGCGAGATAGCGAGTATGTTCAATGGGGACCATAACGAGGATCGTACCGGAGATAGCGATCAGCGAGAATAATGATAACCGGCGGAGAAAAGAAAGAGACGGACAAAAATGGTAACCACTCTGGTGGTAATCATGGCCGTGAAAATAAAAAGCGAGTCGGGGAGGAGATTTTAAAAAGAGGAGATTTAACAGCGACCGTGTGAAGGCAGCGGTCTTGCGTGACATTTGGTTCTAAGGGGAGAAACGACCACCGGTCGTATATATAAATCACGGGAAGAGGACATATCGGTCAAGCGCCCTGCAGTTCAAGGTATGCTATAATTGTGGAAAGGAAGGACATATATCGCTCGAGATTATGCTGGTAGCGAAACCTAGTTCGGTGAGGGACGGTGACTCAAAAAGTATATCGAGAAAAGTCGAAAGTCAGCGATTAGGGAAGGCGTTTGTTGTGGTGGTCAAAATCGAGGAACCAAGCGAGGTGATCACGGGTAAGCTATTTATAAATTCTTCTGAAGTTTATACCTTACTTGATCTGGGTGCTACCCATTCATTTATCTCTCTGCTTGTGCTCAGCGTTTAAACTTGACTCAGGAGAAATTAGACTTTGACTATCTGTGGAAACTCAGTTAGGAGAAACTTTCATCACATCCTTTGTTTATAAATCTTGTTTGATTCAAGTTGGCACCATTACCTTACACATTGACCTTATCTCTTTAAAGATACTTGCTTTTGATGTGATTTTAGGGATTGATTGGTTAACTACTCATCATGCCAAAATTGATTGTTTTTCGTAAGGTTGTTAGTTTTCATATTCTAACTTGACTGTTGTTATGCAATTCAAGCAACTAAACCATTAAAATCAATCCTTGTCATATCTAATCATAAAGCTATTCGTTTATTGAAAAAGCGGATGTCAAGCTTTCTTAGCCCATGTTATGGATTTGAATAAAGACACGTCAAATTTGAATAATATTCTGTTGTTATTGACTTTCTGGCGTATTTCTGAAGAACTTCCGGTCTACCCCGAGCGTGAAGTTGAATTCTTTATTGATCTTGAACACAGTACAAAGCCCATTTCTAAAACCCCATATCGAATGGCTCTATTGAACTTGAGGAGTTAAAGGTCAACTACGAGGAATTGTTGGACATCGGTTTCATTAAATCTAGTACATCTCCTTGGGGTGCTCCTTTTTATTCGTAAAGAAGAAAAGGCGGGAGTATGCGACTTTTGTATTGACTATCGGGAATTGAACCATGTCACCATCGAGAATAGGTATCCTCTACCTCGTATTGATGACTTGTTTGACCCGATTCTGAGGGCCTGATTCTTTCAAAAAATCGATCTTAGATTACGGATATCATCGGTGAAGATTAGGCGAGGATATTCAAAGGCGCCTTGAGAACTTCGGTATGGGCATTATGAATTCTTAGTCGTGTCTTTCGGACTAACTAATGCTCCTGCTGACTTTCATGGATATGATGAGCAAAGTATTGAGGAATATTTGGATCGATTCGTTTGTTGTCTTTATTGATGACATCCTCATATATTTCAAAATAGTGAAGATCATGAGCACCATTTGAAATTTGGTACTCAAAGGCCGTGAAAACCAACTATATGCCAAATTGAAGAAATCGAGTTACGGCTTGAGGAAGTAGCATTTCTTGGGCGCGTCAGTGTCAAAACATGGAGTATCAAGTGGATCCGTGAAGATTGAAGCAATCTGAAGTTAGAACAAGCAGAAGTCGGTGGTGAAATCACGTAGCTTTTGGGCTTATTTGGTTATTATCGGAGATTAGTGGAAGGATTTTCTCGAATCGCTACTCCATTAACTTCGGTGACTCGAAAAGATACAAAATTCGTTTGGAAGCGAAGAATCGAGAAAAGTTTCAAGAGCTTAGAGGAGACTTATTTATTTTTTGTTCTAACAATACCATCTGGTTCGGATGGATTTGTTATCTCTGATGATGCTTGAGGGCAAAGGGTTAGGATGTGTTCTCATGCAGCGTGGGAAAGTCATAGCCTATGCCTCATGACAACAAAAAGTATGAGAGGAATTATCCTACTCGTGATCTAGAGTTAGCGGCCCGATCGTTTCATTATTAAAGATATGGAGGCACTTATCTATATGGGGAGAAAGTGGAGATATATTGGACCCATAAAAGCCTTAAATATTTCTTCACAAAAAAAGAACTCGACATGCGGCGTGACGTTGGCTCGAGCTATTGAAGACTACGACCACACTATTGATACCATCACGGAAAAGCGAGCGTGGTGGTGGCGGCGTTGAGTAGAAGATCATATCAGAGGAGCGAGTGCGATGATGTCAAGTATCGCGTAGAAACCCGACTTTAATAGAAAAAGTTAAGGTTGCTCGAGCCCGCAGGCCGGGAGATCGATCGTATGAAGAAGAAAGTCAAGAAGGAGCTATTAGGGCGAGAATTGATGAAGAAGGGATACTTGAGTCCACTCTGAGACTTTGTGTCCCTAACGACTACGATTTGAAGTCAAGATTATGATGGAGGCACTGATACACCATTTGCAATCCATCTGGAAGTACTAAAATGTCTAGTGATCTTGACATACATTTTGGTGGAACAATATGAGAGAGAGATTGCAAAGTTTATCTCGATGTGTTTAACTTGCTTAGCGTGTAAAGGCGGAGCATCTAGTACCTAAGGGTCGTTGCAACCACTTGAGATTCGAAATGGAAGTGGGAACACATTACCATGGATTTCGTTACGGGTCTTTCTACGGTTTCTCAAGGCATCAATCTTTATTTGGGTTATTGTTGATAGATTAACAAAGTCGCTCATTTTTCTTGGAAATCACGGAGACTTATTCCTTGAGCGTCTTGCTAGTATATGCGTGAATGAGATTGTGAGTTGCATGGCATGCCGGTATCCATAGTTTTGGATCGTGACCCAAGATTCACTTCAAGATTTTGGGTTAGCTTGCAAAAAGCTATGAGCGCAGTTTGCGATTTAGTTGACATACCATCCCCAAGCAGACGGATGATCGAGAGAGGACTATTCAAACTCTTGAAGATCTATTAAGACTACGTGTCCTAGACTTCAAAGGCGGTTGGGATAAGTATTTACCATTGGTAGAATTCTCCTACAACAGCGTTATCGAGCAAGTATAGGTATGGCTCCATTTGAAGCATTATATGGGCCGAAAGTGTCGCTCTCGATATGTTGGGATGAGGTGGGTGAAGCAACATTGTTGGGACGAGAGTTAATGCGATATGACTCTGAAAAGATCAAATGATTCGACAAGCGTATACAAAGCGGCACAAGATCGACAAAAGAGTTATCACGGATCTTCATCGAAAGGGCGTGGAATTTAGTGTGAGGGGATCGTGTATTATTGCGTGTTGCTCCATGGAAGGAGTTACAAGATTTGGGAAGAGAGAAAGCTCGATCCACGATTTATTGGTCCATTTCAAATTCTTGGTGGGAGTAGGAAATGTAGCCTATAGACTTGCGTTACCTCAAGTATGTCTCGTGTTCATAATGTGTTTCACATATCGTACTTCGTAAATATGTGAAAGACCGAACCACGTTATAGAGTTAGAAGCAGGACAAAATAATAGAAGACTTAGCGTATGAGGAGGTACTGTCAAGATCTTGGATAGGAAGGAGCATGTCCTACAGCATGAAAGGTCATACCACAAGTTAAAGTTTTGTGGAGGAATCAAATGCTTATAGAGAAATGACACAGGAATTGGAAGCGGAAATGAAAGCGAGGTATCCTCACCTTTTGAAACACCGAGTGCGTCGTCGATTTCGAGGGCGAAATTTTCATAAGGAGGGAGGTTGTAAGACCCCAACTTATTATTAATGAAATTTAATTTTCTCTATTTATTATTTTGAAATAGTAAGGGTTGATTTGATTAATGTGGATAGTTATGGGTAAAATCATGAAATATTTCAAAATAAGCAAGTGGTTATAAAATATTCATTGTTGTGGGGAATATTCGTTTGGTGCGTGGAATATTAAATCTTTGTCGGGAATATTAAATGCATGTAGTATGACCATATGTGTGGGCCCATAGGAAGCGATTGGATGAAGAAAGCAGCGAATATAAGTTGGTTAAAAATAGCGGCGTAGTTATTCACAGATTATCTTGTTAAAATACTCGGTGGTTAAAAACACGGTAGCAGCTGCGGTATTGCACCAATTATTGATTCTTACGTGAAGAAGCACTACTTTCGATAATGGTTACGATAATTCTTTATTCGATATTTTATTAATAATTGTTGCGTTGATATTTTATATTCTTTGTTGTTTGATAATTGTCATTTACGGTATTTTTCATTATCGAAGCGATAATTCATATTATCTGAATAATATTATTAGATAACATTATTGGCGATGTCTAGAAAGTTACATCTACAGAGAGGTTTGGTCACTAATTGCTTGGCGCATGATGAGGAGAAATTCTTATTGGAAAGCCCCCTCTTTCACAGGGAGCTGCTGGTTGTTAATATTGTGATTACGTAATATTATTTGTGAATAATTAATTATTGATTCATATGATGAGAAAAATATTGATTTTATGTGGATATAGATGGAGAAAATTTTTATTGTGACAATTGTTGAAAATTGAAATTTTATCTTTTTACGATAAAATAAATATATTATTATATTTTAATAATATAATAATGGTGATATTTTACAACGAATGTGGGATATATGAGTATCTGAGGAGGATGAGTATTTTTGTTGCAATAAATGTTTAAAACATATTAAACATGTCGGTGGACCCCATTTATTATTTGAAATTTGATTATACTTTTTTGTAAAATCATGGTTTGTGGATTTGGTCAATTTACATTTGGAATTTGGAAAAACTTTCTTACTGCAAAGTTGTAGAAATTGAATTTTCTATAAAAACTCATGAGATTCGAATTTTCTGATAGAAGGGCTATTTATTATGAATTATTGAAGTTATGAAGCTCAGAAATAATTGATTTTGGAAGTTTAAAATATTTTAAATAATAAAAACGTTTTTTTTGTTTGTTTTGTGGGCTACAACATGTAAAAAAATGAGCTGAGATCAGATCTAAGAAGGTTGGCGTAGAAATTTTAATATATATATTAATATTTTATTAAATTTTATAACTTTGGTGTTCTAGCGTTTTCTATAAATAGGGTCTTGGGTTAGAATTGAAAATCACACGAAAGCTGAAGTTTTCTCTCTCTATATTATCGGCGTATTCTTGTGAGTATTTTGAGTATACTTTGAGTATTATATCGGTGCAAGTCAAGTCATGCTTTATATCAGGTGTTTAATTTAGAAGTCTTGATCTTTCGAGGTAAGGGATATTATTTTTTTTTCGTAATGATATTATTTCTTGATATCATTATCTTTGAAATATTGATCTGAAGTTTTTATCAAATTTGGAACTTTTGGTGTCGGATTCTTATTCACGTATCTGGCTTTTTATTCACGTATCTGATCTTATTCACGAATCTGGCACTTTATTCATTGAAAATGAAAATTTCTTCTTTTTGTCAAAATATCTACTATGGATACTAGCTTTGATTGTATCCATGTTTTGATCATTCTTGAATTTTACACCTTTGTGATTATTTTTGAGGTATTTTTGGACATGGATAAAACAAAATCGAATCCTTAATCCTTAATCCTTGTCATTTTTTGTTTCCTTTGGATTCGTTTCTTTAAAAATATTTTTCATAATCTTGGTCTTAAATGATGATATTATGGAATATCTTTGGCTTTGTAGTGCAAAGATGAATGATTTTCGAAGAATATCTTTGGGCGTAGTGCAAAGATGAGCAGTGGTGTTTAGATGAACATGACCCGGTGATGAATATCTTTGGCACGTAGTGCAAAGATGAATATTTGATTCGGATATATATTGATTGATGTTCTGGGGATAAAAGATGAGCGATGAACTTTTAAATTCATACATAGAAGATAGTAGTTTGCATTCTCTACTTAACTCTTCTAATGAATTATTATTTCATTGCGAATATTGATTTAAAATTTGTTGTCTATTGTATTCTATTAGATTTTTCCTGTTGAAGACTAACGATAATTTGTTGTATATTATCTTAGTCATAATATTCTTTCTTGGGCTAGTTGAGCTCACCTTTTTCCTTTTGTTCCATTTTTTTCTTCTCGGGAGGCGAGAATATAGCGAGAGTGCAGTCGGGGTATGGAATGAAGGTTTTAGAAAGAGTTGTTTAGTAGTCCTCACCATTTTGTAAAATAATGTATCGATAAATGTGATGAGGATTTATTTGAGTATAGATATTGTCAGAAGATAATATTGTATTCAAACTCACATGATTTCTTGTTGTAATAATAAAGTTGTAGTTGTTTACATACCATGTATTGACAACTCGGAATGGGTGATGTATACCTATTTTCTTAAGACCCTTAGGGTATATCAAAGGGTATGCTTGGGTATAATAAGTTATACGTGGAGATAATGTATGATCGATAAAGAATCTACCACTTCTTATTAAAGAAGAGAAATGTCTATGTGATTCGATAAATGACAACCCGGTAGTCCTTGGCAGTAGAATGAAATTAGAAAGGAGTTTCTAATTTGCATTATTTGGAGTTGTGCATTTAAGGATCGAAATACATATAATTAAATAAAATAAGACTTGTGGTAATTCCATGTCTTATATTTAATTGGGACATTGTATGGTGGAAGGATTGAATTATGCGGTAACTATTTACTCGAAAGGTTCTTTAATGATTAATGTTGAAATCTATATTATACGGAAAGTCGTTGATCATTAGGGAGGCTTATCCCTATTGTAGAATAAATATTATTTATTTAAATAAATTAATTGTTTAATTTATTTATTTAAATAAGATTAGAATTATTCTAATTGATTTATTCAATAGGTTTAATATGGAGAACCTAAAGGGTCACACCATAAAAGGAAGAATAATTATTTAAGAAGTTAATGGCATAATCGTAATAATATGTTAAGTATATTTAATTTAATCTATGGTGATAGAATAAATTAAATAGCTTAATATTATTATTTAATATTTTAGAAATATTAAATATAAATTAATAAGAGAGTCTTATTAATATTATTACAATTATTATTATTTTAATTTCTAAAGAGTTTAGGAATTAATTTAATATAAGTACTCTCATTTATTCTAATTGGATTAGGAAGGAAAATTAGTTAAAGGAGTTTAATTAATTATCCCTAATAAGATTTAGGGAGCTTAATTAATTAAAAGAATTTAATTAATTAAATAAATCCCAATTCCTTAATTGTTAAGGTGGGTTGCCCTTGATATCTATAAATAAGAGGAGTCTTATTATGGGTGGTTGGGGTTGTTGACTTTTCAACATCGTAATAATTCCGATAGTTGGGAGTACGCCTTTTCTATAGAGATAGAAAACTAGGGTTTGAGCGAAACACCCATCTTCTTGAATTTTATTCTTCCTTGGTGGATCACCTCTAGAGGCCGAACACTTGGGTGGCTAACGTTGATCGAAGGAAGGAACCAAACCGGTGGATTCAAGTTGAGCGAAAAGGATTGGAGGTGAACTTGTACACGAGGAAGCTTCGATCTTGAGGGTATGATTTTTATTCTTTATCTTTTTCGTTTAATTAATAATTATGCATAAAGGGTGATCCGGGTATATGGTTTGTAAAATTTTAAAACTCGATTTTTCACTTAGCTTTATTTTTGCAATTTGATTGCGTTCTTGAATATTACAAACCTAACAGTGGCATCAGAGCCAAACCTTTATGCAAATTATTAATTGTTTTAATTTGATATGTATATTGATATGTGTTTAGAACAATTTAATTGGGCATAATTTAATTGTATAAAATTTAAAAAAAAAAAAAAAAAAAAAAAAAAAAAATCTGCGATCTTTTTTTTGGGAATAATTTTTTTTCTTTTTGATTAAGGGTTAGCAGTCGCATGAGTCTAAAAAAGGCGCGCGTGATTCATTAAAAGGTTTTAATCTTGATGATCACGTGGCCACCTCAGCAAATTTTTTTTTGAATTCATTAACATATATATGATAATAAGCTAATTATTTTTTGGTCTTATAGCAACATCCTTTTATACATACGGAATTAAAGAAAGGTAATCATGAATTAAAAAAGGTTATTATATATATATATATATAATATTAAAATTGATATAATATATATATATATATATATAGTATATATAGTTAAATAAACTCTATATATATATATATATATATATATATATATATATATATATATATATATTTTAATTATTTTATAATTAAAATAAAAGTTTATTTTAATCTTAAAATAAAAGGTTTATTTTAATATTAAAATATAAAGTTTATTTTAATTTTAAAATTAAATTTCATGCTAACTAATTAGAGTTGGAATTGGATTTCCATGATAACTAATTGGAGTTGAAATTGGATTCCATGTTTCCTTAAATAAAGGAGTTTATTTAGATATGAAATAAGATTTTATATTATTCAAAATAAAGGAGTTTATTTGTGAATAGGAAAGAAAATCCATGTTTCCTTAAATAAAGGAGTTTATTTAGATATGAAATAAGATTTCATATTATTCAAAATAAAAGTGTTTATTTGTGAATAGGAAGAATCCATGTGTTTCCTTTAATAAAAAGTTTATTTTAATTTTTTTTACATTGGATTCCATAATTAATTAAAAATAAGGAGTTTATTTTGATTAATTTTGATTAAAATAAAATAGTTTATTTTATTCAAAATTGGATAAATTAAAATAAAATAGTTTTATTTTGATTTAAATTTGGATTAAAATAAAGGAGTTTATTTTGATTCAAAATTAGATTTTATACTAACTAAATTTGCCCATTAAATGATATCAATATATATATTAAATGTTTATTATTCATAAGATGAATGTTATTTATTGATGCGTATGATGATGTGTATGATAATAAATGGGATTGATTATGGACTTTATTGACGATATGATTGGATTTTATTTTAGTTGGATGCATGAATGTATGGGTTTTATTAAATGGGAATTCTGCGTACCTCGTCTTCTCTAATTTTTCTTAATGTAAATTCTATCTCCCTCTATGTACTTCCCTTATTAGCGATCAAGGTTTCTATTTATTTTAAATAGTTTTGTAATAGGAATAGTTAGAATTAATTTTGAAGAATTGGAGATCAAAGGAAGCGAGGCGCTTGAAGACCCGTTTGTAATGGAGCAGGGTTTAAATGTAATAGTTATATTTAAATATTATTTCTTGCACCCCTAGGGTTTGACCTTTTGGTTCACTTGGTGGCTCTAGTGAACAAACTAGAATAAAAGTCCATAATCAAATCGGGTAGAATATAGTATTCTATATGTGCATGCTTATCTATATATATATATTATATATTATGCAAACATGCTTATGCATGTTCATTAATATATATGGCGTATTTTATATATATATAATAAATGTGCGCTAAACAAGATGAGACAAATTAATAACAAACCCTCAATTTTTTATATTAAGTCCTAGCGTTCAAAGATATTTGGAATATCGAGCGTAAGCCTTCTAGCATGATAAAATTAATAGAGTATTAAATATTTAATATGAGTTTGTTGTGTCACCACAAAGGCAAGTATTAAGTATTTAAGATGTTAATTTATCACATTTGATGCTTATAAAGAAAATTGAACAATATTGTTTTGTTGTGTCACCACAAGGATGATATTTTCTTTTTGAATATATGGAGTGCTAGGTTGGACTTAACTTGGATAATTTTGATTCGGATGTGCCACCACTTGATCAAAATAATCTAAGAGGCAAAAAGAAAAGGAGTTGCATAGTTGATGTAATTGACAAAAGTTGTCTACCTATTTATTTATATATAGTTTGTTGTGTCACCTACAAGGCTATATACATTTGAAATGGGATCCTTATTCTCACTAGCAAATCTTTAATTAGATTTTGCGAACTATATAAGTGAGGTAATATAGTTTGAAGAAAATAGTGGGAGATACCAATTTAAAACAAGACCTAATTTATTTTGGTAATTAATAAAAGAATGTATGTTAAAATGTTGTTAATTACAAATTCATTTCTGAGAATTTTACAATGTTTAAAATTACTATCCTGCTTGAAGCATATTAGATGCTAAATTAACGGAATAGAATTAAGCGGATTGGTTAAGGAATTTGAGAATAGTTCTCGCATTTGAAAAACTATCTTATGTCATAATACCCCTATCCTATGATAGTTGCGAGACAATGCCTCTGAGGAAGACATTGCTACTTTTAGAAAGTGGCAAGATGATGCTGATTGGCTCGATGCATCATGCTCGCATCCGTGAGATATGAGCTTGGCGTCGGCATGAAACTATGGATGCTTCTACTATATTCACTGCACATCAAGTAGTTGATGGTGAGGAAAGTGGGACTGATAGATATCGAGATATCTAAGGAGCTCTTAGATCTAGAATGGCCGATGGCACTATAATGATTGAGAAAAAAGTTCTTAACATAATCAATTTGATTGATCGATTAGGACAACTGGTTTTGTCATGGATGGAGAGTTGAGCCAAGATTTGATCTTGCACTCACTCCGGACTCCTTTCACAATTGTTGTGAATTTTTCATATAAACAAGCTAGATATCGACTCGGTTGATTTGCTTAACATGTTGAAAAATGTTGAGAGTCACTTTCAACCAAGAAAGATCAAGTCTTCTTGGTAGGGGCCAAAGGATCTTACGAAAGAAGAGCGATTCAAAGAAGGTAAATAGAAAGGCATAAACAAAGGATAATAAGAACAAAAGCGATACGGATAGCAAAGGTTTGCTTCCTTTACAATAAGCACGGACAACTTTGGAAAAAAGCTGCGAGAAGCATCTTGCGAGAGGCTAACGAAAAAAAGCTTAGTGAAGTTTGGTTACAAATACAATTTTGTTCATGATTTAAAATAAATTTTTCTTTAAGTCGAGGTTCTACTTGGGTATTGGATACCGACTTTGGTTATCATAAATATAGATTTATGAAGGGACCAAGCGAAGTAGAAAGCTAAACAAAGATAAGTAATCTATGTGGAAAATGAAGCAAAGGTTCTTTGCATTAGCTATAGAAACTTATAGTTTAGCAATGCGCTACTGGGCAAATCTATTAAGTCGATAAGTTGTTATTGTATTCTAATTCTTGTTAGAAACATTATTTCCATTTTATTGTTGGATGATAAAATTTTGGTATTATAATTAAGAACAATTGTTGTTCTATTTATAATAATAATGTTTTGTATAGAAGCTGGAATATTACTTAATGGATTTTGTATACTTGACTTACGTGAAAATATATTTTGCAAATTGAACAAACTAGTATAAGAAAAGGAGATGATCATTGAAAAGAGTTGAATGTGTGTATTTCTTTGAAATCAAGTGTGAATTATTTGAAAGGTTCAAAGAATTCAAAAGTGAAACAAATTGGCAAAGTATTAAGATTCTTTGATTAGATCGAGGAATAAATACTTGTCTTGATAAGTTTCTAGATCATCTCAAATGGTTTTCTCATAATGGACGCCTCGATACATAATAATTGATTGATGTATCTGAAAGGAAAAATCGTACCTTGTTTGGACATAGTGCGGTCCATAATGATTTTCTGGACATTCCGGTATCTTACAGGATCATGTCCTAGAAATGGGCTGCATATCTCTGAAAAGGTAACCTCAAAATCCATTGAGACTCCATAAAAGTTATGGACGGGGAGGATTCTAATCTTAAGTATGTTAAGATAAGGGTTGTCGACTTATGTGAAAAGGTTTCAAAGGATAAGCTTGGGACAAGATTTGACATGTCTGATTTGTGGGACATCCTAAAAGTAAGTTTAGGGTATATGTTCTATAATTCTACTTAGCAAAAGGTGTTTGTTACGAAACACACGCGCCTACTAAGATAAAGGTGTTTATCATTAAAAAAAGGGGCTAGTGGGAGGATAATAGATCTTGAAGAGTTCAAGAACCACAAAATACTTTATAAGTCGAATAAGAGGAACACGTAGATAGACCTATTATACCACAAATAGAATAAATAAATACGGAATAGTACCAGAAGATACCTAGGAGGTATGGATTCATCATAGATGATGATGATGAGGTACACATCATAGAAGATGATGATCCGATTACATACGATGAGGTAAGTGTTGTGACACTTTCGAGAGAAATGGATTGAAGCAAGTTTCTCAAATATGGAACATTCGTTTTGATGAGGCAATCAAAAGAGTTTGATTTTATCAAAAATAAGAATGAACCTAGTGTGTACAAAAGGGTCGATTGGGAGCATCGTGACATTCCTAGTATTATATGTTGATATACTACGGATAAGGAATGACATACCAATGCTACAATCGATAAAGATAAAGTTGTCTAAACATTCCTCCATGAATGATTTGGAAGAGTATCTTAATTGGGGATATAAATCTATATAGATAGATTTAAGAGGATGCTCGACTTAACCCGAGGAGCGTATATTCATTTGATGCTAAAGTCGTTTAGCATGGCAAACTCAAGAGATGTCTCGTATGTCGATGAGCTATGGAGTGTATCTCTCTTAATAGTCCCCACAGAGACTCGAAAAGAGAGGTCGCATGAGTGACAATCATGTATGCAATGAAATGTACGAGACACGATGTTGATCGGTCATATTATGGAGAAGTTCACTATGAGTCGGTGAAAAACATCTTAAAGTGCTTAGCAAGCACTAAGGATGTGATCATATTCATGGTGGGTCTAAATTAAAACTAGAGGGCTTAACAGACTCAAGTTTTTGAGACGAGACCAAGATGACGAAAAATCCACTTTAAGGTAAAGCGTTATCTTGAGCAGTGGTGCGATTGAATTGGAAAAGTTTCAAACAAGCCAAAAGAGTTCTTTGGTTTAGTGATAAAGACAAAGTATATAGCTATAAATGAAGCTGCAAGTTGATTGTTTGGATTAAAAGTTCATTGAGAACTAGGAATAGTTCTAAGTCTCATCTTGGATCTAAACATGTGTTGTGGCACTTTCATTTGATTATTAGAATCATTGAAAGATGGGAAATCACTATAGAGATAGTGGACTCTCATGAACAACATTACATATCCATTAACTAAAGCTTATCCAACAATGAGGATAATCGTCACTTAGAGAAGAAGAGTATGAGATACCATGACGATTGGCTTTAGTGCAAGTGGGAGATTGAAAGTAGTATGCACACAAGCCCGATCATGTTTGATGATAAAGCATATACTTTGTAACAATCTTATTCATTTATTAATAAAAAGTATTAATTTATTAAAGGCTTTTAATTATCTACATGATCTTTGTTTTATAATATGTGATAAACCCGTAGTTTTAAGCAATGCTTTTAGAATAATGATGATGATCATTCTAATGAGATCTAAATTCTTAGAAAGCTTAAAACTAAAATAGTTCCCAATCGTTGGATTACTAAATTGGGGATTAGTGAATCAGGATAGATTGGTACATCGTTGCTTTTCTCGTTGGATGAGGATGATTGATCTCATGATCATTTTGTGTGGAACACTAAAAGCAAGTATGTAGGTGCTTATTAGAGAATAAGTTCCTTTGAGCGTGGCTCGCTAAGGAATACCTAATGGAGTTTTACTTGCTGTCGATAGGAATTCTGTAGTGATAGTAGTACAAGTGATCCTTGGACTTGAGATCATCATAGTATCTTGTGTATGATGAGTTATACTTTGACTTATTCCTTAAGACCCTTAGGGTATATCAAAGGTATGCTTGGGTATAATAAGTTATACGTGGAGATAATGTATGATCGATAAAGAATCTACCACTTCTATTAAAAGAAGAGAAATGTCTATGTGATTAGATAAATGACAACCCGGTAGTCCTTGGCGGCGAGAATGAAATTAGAAAGGAGTTTCTAATTTGCATTATTTGGAGTTGTGCATTTAAGGATCGAAATACATATAATTAAATAAAATAAGACTTGTGGTAATTCCATATCTTATATTTAATTGGGACATTGTATGGTGGAAGGATTGAATTATGCGGTAACTATTTACTCAAAGGTTCTTTAATGATTAATGTTGAAATCTATATTATACGGAAAGTCGTTGATCGCATTGGGAGGCTTATCCTATTGTAGAATAAATATTATTTATTTAAATAAATTAATTGTTTAATTTATTTATTTAAATAAGATTAAATTATTCTAATTGATTTATTCACAATAGGTTTAATATGGAGAACCACAAAAGGGTCACACTATAAAAGGAAGAATAATTATTTAAGAAGTTAATGGCATAATCGTAATAATATATTTTATGTATATTTAATTTAATCTATGGTGATAGAATAAATTAAATAGCTTAATATTATTATTTAATATTTTAGAAATATTAAATATAAATTAATAAGAGAGTCTTATTAATATTATTACAATTATTATTATTTTAATTTCTAAAAGAGTTTAGGAATTAATTTAATATAAGTACTCTCATTTATTCTAATTGGATTAGGAAGGAAAATTAGTTAAAGGAGTTTAATTAATTATCCTAATAAGATTAGGGAGCTTAATTAATTAAAAGAATTTAATTAATTAAATAAAACCCAATTCCTTAATTGTTAAGGTGGGTTGCCCACATCTATAAATAAGAGAGTCTTATTATGGGTGAGGGGTTGTTGACTTTTTCAACATCGTAATAATTCAATAGTTGGGAGAGTACGCTCCTTTTCTATAGAGATAGAAAACTAGGGTTTGAGCCAAATACCCATCTTCTTGAATTCTTATTCTTCCTTGGTGGATCACCTCTAGAGGCCCGAACACTTGGGTGGCTAACGTTGATCAAAGGAAGGAACCAAACCCGGTGGATTCAAGTTGAGCGAAAAGGATTGGAGGTGAACTTGTACACGACGAGGTATGTTTGCTTCGATCTTCGTTTAATTAAGGGTGATGATGTTTGGTTTTATAAAATTTTAAATCGATTTTCGTTTAATTAATAATTGATTGCTTTGAATAAAGGGTGATTTGTAGGTAAAATTATATGGTTTGAAAAATTTTTAAACTATCGATATTCTACTAATTTCATGGAGTATAGAAGTTAACGTTTTAGCTTGGGTATTAAAGAATGGAATAACAAAAGAAATTTGATTGCGTTATTTCAATGAATATAATACAAACCTGAAACGGTCAAAATGACTTTTGGTAATATGAAGAGACAACTACTATTTCGTGAAGGGGTAATTAACCTTTGGAACAATCAAGAGGCGTTAACTCTTCGTAATATTGAAGGACAACTACTATTTGCGAAGGGGTAATTACTATTGACGAAGGTAATTACTATTGACGAAGGTAAATACTATTGACGAAGGTAATTACTATTGACGAAGGTAAATACTATTGACGAAGGTAAATACTATTGACGAAGGTAATTACTATTGACGAAGGTAAATACTATTAACGAAGGTAATTACTATTCACAAAGGTAATTACTATTGATGAAGAGACTCTTAGATGATGACATATGGCCCCCATAAAATAATCAAACTTACCACAAACGCCTCATATAATGACTCTTTATATACATCAAGGATTTAATAAATATTACCACAAATCATTTTATTTTAATCAACACATTTTTAATCTTTCAACAATTATTAATCATTTATAACTTGTCGTCTCAATTAATAATATAACATATTATACGAGATGATCTTTGTGACAATAATTGAATCAATAATATAAGAGATATGATCGTGAATTATCGTAGTGATAATTGAGTATAGCTAAGTGACTTCTCACATAAGCATCAATAATCAATCTGGTGCTACTTATGCAACTACATGCGTATTATTGTACTTTTACCATAGGGTAGTTCAACAGTTTTACTTGTAACACCTCCGCCGAAGTTATTTTTATAGAAAGATAATTTTGTCGTTTTCTAACTACGACAATACTTCCGTTGTGGGGTCCACCTAATGATTGAGCCGTGCATACGAATATTCCCAAAAAAAGAATATTCCCAGACCAAACGAATATTTTATAACAACTTGTTTACTTTGCAAAATTTATAAATATTTACAACTATAACATTATATCAAATTTATTCCATAATATTCAAAATAATATTTATAGAAAATTCATCTTTATTTATAAAAATTTGGGTCTTACAACCTCCCTTCTCTTATGAAATTTAGCCCTCGAAATTAGAATACATTACTGGTATGTCGAAGAGGTAAGGATACCTTGATTTCATTTCAGATTCTAACTCCCAAGTCATTTCCTCAATATCGTGGTTCCTCCACAAAACTTTGACTTGAGGTATAACCTTGGAGCGTAGAATATGTTCCTTCTTATCCAAAATTTGAACAGGAACCTCTTCATACGTCAAATCTTCCGCTATTTCGTCCGGTTATAACTCAATAATATGGTTCGGGTCTTTCACATATTTACGTAACATGGATATGTGAAAAATGTTATGAACACGAGACATATTTGGCGGTAAAGCGAGTCTATAGGCCATAGTTCCCACTCGATCGAGGATTAAAAATGGACCGATGAATCGAGGATTAAGTTTTCCTCTCTTTCCAAATCTTGTAACTCCTTTCCATAGAGCAACTCTTAACAACACATGATCTCCTATATCGAATTCCACGTCCTTTCGATGAAGATCAGCATAACTCTTTTGTCGATTTTGTGAGGTTTTTATACATTGTCGGATCGTTTGAATCTTTTAAAAGTAGTCATACGTACCAACTCCCGGTCCCTAACAACGTTGCTTCACCCACCTCATCCCAAAGATCTTGGAGAAGCGACACTTTCTTCCATACAACGCTTGAATGGAGCCATGCCGATACTTGCTTGATAATTTGTTGTTGTAGGAAAACTCCACCAATGGTAAGAACTTGTCCCAACTCCCTTGAAATCAAGGACACGAGTCTTAATAGATCTTCAAGAGTTTGAATAGTCCTCTCCATTGTCCTGGTCCGTCTCGAGGATGATATCGCCGAGCTAAATCGTAAGTCTGTGCCCATAGCTTTTTGCAAACTAACCCAAAATCGTGAAGTGAATCTTGGGTCTCGATCGGAAACTATGGATACCGGCATACCATGCGATCTTACAATCTCGTTTATGTACATACTGAGCAAGGCGTTCAAGTGTATAAGTTTCTCGTATTCGGTGAAGAAATGAGCGGACTTGGTCAATCTATCAACAATGACCCAAATCGCATCAATGCCTTGAGAAACCTTAGGAAGACCGTGCTTGAAATCCATGGTAATGTGCTCCCACTTCCATTCGGAATTTCAAGTGGTTGCAATGGACCTTTTGGTACTTGATGCTCGGCTTTAACTCGTTGACAAGTTAGACACCTTGAGATAAAACAGTACGCTATCTCTCTCTTCATATTGCTCCACCAAAATATATGATGAATATCATGATACATTTTGGTACTCCTGAGATGGATTGCAAATGGTGTGTTGTGCGCCTCCATCATGATATTATACTTTAAATCGTGGTCGTTAGGAACACAAAGTCCGGAGTTGACTCAAGTATTCCTTCTTCATCGATTCTTGCTTGAGATAGCACCTTCTTGCACTTTCTTCCTCATATACGACATCTGCTTCCAAAGTCCGTAGCTTGAAAGCGACTTTAACTTTATCGATTAAAGTCGGTTTTACTCAGTATACTCGCTATCATCACATGCGTCCCTAGAGTCTTTAACTCTATCTCCATCCTTGCAAAGTCACACAAAATGGGCCTTTGCGTTGACAATATCGCACCTTTTCGTGCTTGCATATGATCTTCTACTCAATCGTCACCTACCACGTTCGCTTTTCGAGGATGGTATTGGATGGTATGATCATAATCTTTCAACACTTCAAGCCAACGTCGTTGTCGCGTGTTGAGTTCCTTTTGAGTGAAGAAATATTTGAGGCTTTTATGATCAGTAAAGATCTCCATTTTCTCCCCATACAAGTAATGCCTCCAAATTTTAAGTACTGAAGACAACGGTTGCTTAACTCTAGATCATGAGTAGGATAATTCCTCTCATATTCTTTGAGTTGTCGCGAGGCATAAAGCTATAACTTTCCATATTGCATGAGAACACATCCCAACCCTTTGCCAGAAGCATCTTGTAGATGATTTAATCCTCCGAGCGGATGGTATTGTCGAGCAGTCTTTGAAATAAGTCTCCTCTTGAGTTCTTGAAAAGTCTTCTCACATTCTTCGCTCCAATCGAACTTTGTATCTTTTGAGTCAAATTTGAGTCGATGGAGTAGCGATTCGAGAAAATCCTTCCACGAATCTCCGATAATAACCATTAAATCGAGAAAGCTACGTGCTTGATCCATCGATTTAAGTTGTTCCCGAAACTTTGAATAGCTTCAATCTTTCTTTGGGTCAACAGATATTCCATGACTTGATACCACGTGCCCAAGGAATGCTACTTCTTCGACCCGAACTCGCATTTCTTTAACTTGGCGCATAAAGCTTATATTCACAAAGCTTTTGGAGTGTCGACATCAAGTGTTGCTCATGATCTTCACGACTTTTGGAATAAATAAGGATGTCATCAATAAAGACGACCACAAAGTGATCTAAATATTCCTTGAATACTCGGTTCATCATATCCATGAAGGCAGCAAGAGCATTAGTCAATCCAAAGGACATGACTAGGAATTCATAATGCCCGCATACCAAGGGTTACGAAAGCCGTCTTTGGAATGTCGTGTTCTAATCTTCAATTGGTGATATCCAGAACGAAGATCAATCTTTGAAAAGAATTTGGCTCCTTGCAACTGGTCAAACAGGTCATCAATACGTGGCAATGGATACCTATTTTTGACGGTGACATGATTCAACTCCCGATAATCAATACAAAGTCGCATACTCCCATCTTTCTTCTTCACGAATAGTAAGCAGGAGCACCCCAAGGAGAAGTACTAAGGCGAATAAAGCCGATGTCTAACAATTCTGCGCAATTGGGTCTTTAACTCACGAAGTTCAATAGGAGCCATTCGATATGGGGCTTTAGAAATAGGTTTTTGTCTTAGGGTTCAAGGTCGATACAAAATTCAATTTCACGTTCGGGGTAGGCCGGGAAGTTCTTGAGGAATACGTCGGAAATTTATTAACAATAGAAATATCGTTCAAAACCGGCGTATTTTTGTTTAAATCGTGACATGAGCTAAGAAAGCTTGACATCCGTTTTTCAATAAAGCGAATAGCTTTATGGCTTGAGATGACCGTGATTGATTTTAATGGTTTGGTCGCTTGAATTAGCATAATAGGTTGGTTAGGAATATGAAAGCTAACAACCTTACGAAAACAATCAATTTTTGCATGATAAGTAGTTAACCAATCAATCCCTAGAATCACGTCAAATGCAAGTATTTTTAATGAAATAAGATCGACGGGTAAATGTGAGGTACCGATTTGAACAAAACAAGACTTATAAACGATTGGATGTAATGAAGGTTTCTCCCAACGGAGTTTCCATAGATAAGTCAAAGTCTAATTTCTCCTGAGTCAAATTTAATCGATGAGCGCAAGTAGGAGAAATAAAAGAATGGGTAGAACCCGGTATCAAATAAAGTATAGACTTCATTAGAGTTTATGATAAGCTTTACGTGATGACTTCATTCGGGTTCCTTGCTCTCGGGAGGTCACAACAAACGCGCTCTCCCTTTAACTCTGGGTTTTAACTTTTCGGGGATGACCTTTGGTGCCTCCATCCTAGTTGAATTTGTCTTGAGAAATGACAAAATCAAGCTAAGTGACCTTCTCTTCCACAATTATAACATGCTTTGGATGGCATAGCGCGATTCGGATGATGTGTCCCTCTCCTCGCATTTGAAGCATATGATAGGTGGTCTTTCTCCTTCCTTAACAACGGGTGTTGGTCTTTGACATCTTTCCATCATTGTTGAATCTCCTTTTCTTGAAATGTCCATTCTTATTGTTTTTGCCCCGATTACCCGAAGTGGTTACCATATCTGGCCCGTTGATTCCCTCCACGCTTGTTGTCACCGCTCGATGACTACTCTCATTTGGTATTATAATTTTACCTACCGCTTTCTTTTAGTTGCGTTGACTCGTTATCGCGCTCCACTAATCGAGCCCTATTTACAACATCCGAATACAAACACGGTTTATGAGAAATAAGATGTTGGCGATATCTCGACTTCAAACCTCTTAAAAACATTCGCGCCATTCTCTCTTCATTATCCACCAAGTGGGGCCTTAAACCGTGATAACTCCGCAAATTTTGTCTCAGATTGCAACACGGCCATATTGTTTTGTTCCAACTTGATAAACTCCACCTCCTTCATGTGGCGAATACTTTCGAGGATAGTATTTGTCGTTGAATGACTCTGGAACTTCTCCCAAGATATCTTGACAAGAGAGGTTGAGTACGTTTTTACCGATTCCCACGATGTCTGCCTCTCCGCAAGAACATAAAAGCGGTAAGGGAACCTTTGCTCCTCGGAGCATCCCAAGACATCAAATATCTTGGTAATCTGCTTTATCCATGCTTCCGCCAGAAGTGGTTTTGGCTCTCCCTTAAACTCCGGTGGTCCCAGCTCCTTGAATTGTTTAGCGATGACCACCCAAGAGTTTTCCGTGTTTCCACCTACGTTTTGGACAAGAGTCGCTCTCGCCTGCTGTTGCATAAATTGCATAAAGCCTCTGAACATTTGATCATTCATCATTTGGTCAATGTTGTTGTTTGTGTAAGACCCCGAAATTTTTTTAAATAAAAAGGAATTTCCTTTATTTATTATTTTGAAATAGTAAGGGTTGATTTGATTAATATGGATAGTTAAGGGTTAAATACGCAAATATTTAAAAATAAGCAAGTGGTTATAAAATATTCATTTTTGTCGGGGAATATTCGTTTGGTCGTGGAATATTAAATGCTTGTTAGGAATATTCGTTTGGTCGTGGAATATTAAATCGCTTGGGAATATTAACGACGTAATATGTAGCATATGTGGGCCCCATGAAAGCGATTGGATGAGGAAAGCGACAAATATAAGTTGGTAAAATAACGGCGTAGTTATTACTGAATTAAGATTGTTGGAATACCCGGTGGTTAAAATACTGATGTCTGGCGTGGTTGCATGATAGCACGGTGGTACGCATGATTGTTGAATTATTGATCCTTACGTAAGATGGCACTACTCAATAATTTTCACGGTAATTCTTGTTCAATATTTTATTTTATTGATTCGATAATTGCTGCGTTGATATTTTATATTATTGTTGTTCAATAATTTCCGCACATGATATTTTCCATTATCGGATCAATAATTCATATTATTTGAATAATATTATTAGATAACATTATTGGCAATGTCTAGAAAGTTACATCAAGGAGAGGTTTGGTCACCTAATTGCGGCGCCCGATGAGGAGAGATCCTTATTGGAAAGCCCCTCTTTCTGAGGCTACTGGTTGTCATAATTGTGATTCTGTAATATTATTTGTGAATAATTAATTATTGATTCATATGATAAGAAAATATTTATTTTATATGAATATAAATGATGGATTTATTTATGTGGTTATTAATGAAGGAATTAATGCTGAGATGTTTTATTTGTATTTTGTCGGATTGGAGGTATTAAAAGATCAAATCGGTGTTATTACAGCTTTATTGTGTGAGTTATAATATTTAATCCGACCGTTGGATCGTTGTAATTTTTGGATATGTTATACATATATAAGTTGAGTATATGTCCACAAATTTTGAACCGTTAAAATGAGCGAAGGATTTGTTATGAATTTTAAGAGGTGATTGATTAGGAAATTAGGGTTATAATTGATTTTGGTGGAAAATTCTAGAATTGAGTGGGCCCCACTTGTGGTTGGTGAAAAAATGTGCTTAATTTTATTTCAAATGTGGTGGGTGGCAATAGTAGCGAGTAAAAAGCCCGTAAGTAGCAGGTCAAGTCCGCTTGGTACGGCTAACATTTTCTATAAATAGAGGGCTAAGTTAGAATTAAAATCACACGTAAACAAGTTTTCTCTCTCTCTCTCTATATTATTGAGCGTATTTTGTGAGTATTTAGATACTTTGAGAGTTCTTTGTTCAAGTACAAGTTTCATTCAAACATCACTTAGACCTTTCCTCCGGAAATCTTGATTCTTTGAGGTAAGGGATATTATTTTTTTCAGTAATGATATTATTTCTTGATATCATTATCTTTGAAATGTTGATCTGAAGTTTTATCAAATTTGGAACTTTTTCATGTCTGGGGTTACTATTCATGAGTTACTATTCACGAGTTACTATTCATGAGTTACTATTCACTAGAATTACTATTCACGAGTACTATTCATGAAGCGTGAAAATGTTTTTTTGTGGAATTTCTATCTTTTGGTGTGAGTTACTATTCACGATATCAAGACTATTCACGTATCTGGCACTATTCACGAATCGGTCTTTATTCAATAGAAAAATGAAAATTTTTCTTTTAGGTCCAAAATATCTATTCGGATACTAGCTTTGATTGTATCCATGTTTTGATCATTCTTGAATTTTACACCACTATGATTATTTTGAGGTATTGTTGGACATGGATAAAACAAAGTACGAATCATTAATCCTTAATCCTTGTCATTTTGTTTCTTTGGATTCGTTCTTTAAAATATTTTTCATCATCCTCGGTCTTAAATGATGATATTATTGAATATCTTTGGCTGTAGTGCAAAGATGAATGATTTCTGAAGAATATCTTTGGCTGTGTAGTGCAAAGATGAGCGGTGTTTAAATGAACACGATCGGTGATGAATATCTTTGGCACAGTAGTGCAAAGATGAAGCAGTGTTGAGATGAACATGACCGATTGATGAATATCTTTGGCTGTAGTGCAAAGATGAATATTTGATTTGAGATGAATATTGATTGATGTTACGAGGATAAAATATTGATGATGGATTTGTTAAATTCATAGATTATAGTAGATTTCATTCTCTACGTAACTCTTCTATGAATTATTATTTCCGCTGCGAATATTGATCTGAAACTTGTTGTTTATTGTATTCTATCAGATTTTTCCCTGTTGAAGACTAACGATAATTTGTTGTATATTATCTTAGTCATAATATTCTTTATTGGGCTAGTTGAGCTCACCCTTTTCCTTGTTGTTCCATTTTCTTCTCGGGAGGCGAGAATGTGGCAGTACTAGTGGGGTATGGAATGAAGGTTTCTAGAGAGTTGTTTAGTAGTCCTCACCATTTTGTAAAATAATGTATCAATAATTATGATGGGGATTTATTTGCGTGTGGATATTGTCTAGAAGACAATATTATATTTAAACTCACAGTATATATTGTCGTATTTCACACGACATTTGTATTATTGAAGTTGTAGTTTGTTTCTTGTACCATGTATTTGGCGACTCAGAATGGGTGTTGTGTATACCTATTTTGGGGGCGTCACAGTTTGCATGAGGATTGTCGCCTTCCTGATGCACATTATCCTGATTATTGATATGTGGTGAATTAACAATCGCCTGTGCTCCATTGCTATTCTCAACATTCTCAGATGTCATTTTAGAATCGCCACAAAACAAAAGGTTAATTGACATGTAACAATTTATCTCTATATTCGGACCGACTAATAAAATAGCACATAAACTTAGGTAGGTCATACTAGCGAAGGTATTCCCCGTCTCTCCCCTCCTAGTACTATTCTCACAATTATATATTGTGACGCCCCCAAAATTAGGTATACATCACCCATCTTGGGTAGTCAGATACATGGTACAGAATTTAAATACAACTTACTAATATAAGCGTAGGCCGTGGTACAATACGACATAAAGCGTGAGTTTGAATACAAATATTGTCTACTAGATATTATACAAACTCAAAAGGAGTCCTCATTACAATTATTATCACACTATTTCGCGAATAGTAGAGGACTACTAATGCTATCCTCCGGACCATTACTCCGTTCCCCAGACTCGTCCCAAACCTATATTCTCATTTCACAAGAAGAATAAAGTGAAAGAAAGGGTGATCTCAACTAGCTCAAGAAGAAATATTATGACTAAGATAATGCAGAATAAATTATCATTAGCCTACAATAGTGTTAAACTGATAAAATATAATGAACATCAAGTTTAACTACAGCGGAACTAGCAATCCATTAAAAGAGTCAAGTAGAAAATAAAATCTACTATCTTTTATGATTTAAAAGGTTTTTCATCATTGTTATAGCTGAGACTCAGCTTTAATAAATATTCCACATCATCGAATCACCGCACTACTGACCAAGGATATTCTTTTAGTATCGCGACCACAATTATTCATGCACTACGGGCCAAGAATAGTTGTGTATCATTATTAATGGTCATGATCATGCCAACAATCTGTCCATCAATGCACTACTGACCAATTGAGGATTTTTATCACATCATTTGTAACATTACGATACCATGATTACACCGAATAGTCTCTGGTCATAATCATACCAAGTCCATCTATGCACTATGGGCCATAGATGACTTTCATCACATCATTTGTAACATTACTACGGCCATGATTACACCGAATAGTCTCTCGGTCATAATCATACCAAGTCCATCTATGCACTACAAAGATACGAGATGACTTTCAACATAATATAAACACGAGGATGATGACAATGATATAAGAATTCAATAAAACAAGTTCAAGAATTATTTTATCCGAGAATTATTAACATCCAAATTGTCAACGTGATCATTGTTTTGTAGAGTAAAATTCAAGAATGATCGGAAGAATATTTTCTTGAAAAGATCTTTGGATGAAAGCGCAAATATCAAGGATATTCTACTAATTTCATGGAGTATAGAAGTCAAAGTTTTAACTTATTTGGGTTTAATAAAGAATGGAATAACAAAAGAAATCACCGTGCATGCGATTAGATTGCATGAGCAGGTTATTCCAAGAATAATAATAATGGAACCGGTCGGTGAAATTCACTGCGATAGGATGTTCCAACGAGAATAATAAAGATGGAACCGGATCCATTTCAGAAACACATGAGATAGGATATTCCAACAGAATGATAAAGAGCGGAACCGAGTCAGGTGTAAAACACGAATAGGATGTTCCAATGAGAATAATAAAGAGCGGAACCGGTCGATTGTAAAATACATGCGAGGATGTTCCAAATGAATAATAAAGAGCGAGAATAATAGAAGAATGTCACCAAGTATAGGGTAAACCACGTATACTGAGTTATTCCAATGAATAAATAAGAATGGAATAACATAAGGATTTCACCAAGTATAGGGTATGCCGCGATATACAAGTTATGTATAGGGTTTGCCACTTTTTAAAGTTATTCCAATGTAATAATAAAGAATGGAATAACGAAGTTCTCTTCATGAATAAGAAAGAATAACACCTTACGGGTACAACAAATAATATTCCCTACCTTAGAAGAATGAATATTGGAAAAGTGAAGTAGCGAGAATACTTTTCTTCTTTCTCTCTATAGTTTCTCTCTCAGAGTTTCAATGAATTCGTAAGAAATAATGAAGGAATGAGCTTTCTATTTATAGAAAAAGCGAGGGTGGCTCTTGGTCTTAACGAAGGGTCAAAATGACTCTTGGTAATATTGAAGAGACAACTATTATTTCATGAAGGGTAATTAACCTTTGGAACAAGAAGAAGGCGATTAACGTTTGGTAATATTGAAGGGACAACTACTATTCATGAAGGGTAATTACTATTGTGAAGGTAATTACTATCGACGAAGGTAAATACTATTGTGAAGGTAATTACTATTGACGAAGGTAAATACTATTGTGAAGGTAAATACTATTGACGAAGGTAATTACTATTGACGAAGGTAAATACTATCGACGAAGGTAATTACTATTCACAAAGGTAATTACTATTGTGAAGAGACTCTTAGATGATGACATATGGGCCCTCCATAAAATAATCAAACTTACCACAAACGTCTCATAATGACTCTTTATATACATCAAGGATTTAATAAATATTACCACAAATCATTTTATTTTTAATCAACACATTTTAATCTTTCAACAATTATTAATCATTTATAACTTGTCGTCTCAATTAATAATATAACATATTATACGGATGATCTTGTGACAATAATTGAATCAATAATATAAGAGATATGATGCAAGAATTCATGTAGTAATAATTGAGTATAGCTAAGTGACTTCTCACGTAAGCATCAATAATCAATTCCGTGTGCTACTTATTATGCAACCAGCAGACATCGTATTTTTTACCAATAGGGTAGTTCAGCAGTTTTAACGGTAACACCTCCGTAGTTATTTTTATAGAAAGATAATTTTGTCGTTTTCTAACTACGACAATACTTCCGTTAATGGGGTCCACAATGATTGAGTCGTCGTAAATACGAATATTCCCGAACAAAAGAATATTCCCGACCAAACGAATATTTTATAACAACTTGCTTACTTTGCAAAATTTATAAATATTACCCACAACTATAACATTATATCAAATTTATTCCATAATATTCAAAAATAATATTTATAGAAAATTCATCTTTATTTATAAAAGTTGGGGTCTTCTGAGGAATACCTTATTTAGTATGACCTACCTAAGTTATGTCTTTATTTTATTAATTCGGTTAGAATATAGGGATAATATGTTACATGTCAATTAACCTTTTGTTTTGTGGCGATTCTCGAAAATGACATCGAGAATGTTGAGAATAAGAATGGAGCACAAAGCGATCGTTGATTCACCACATATCAATAATCTGGATAATGTGCATGAGAAGGCTGACAATCCTCATGCAAACAACAACACCGACCAAATGATGAATGATCAAATGTTCAGAGGCTTTATGTAATTCATACAAGCAATGCGAGAAGCGACTCTGTCCAAAACGTAGGTGGAAACACGAAAAACTCTCGAGCGGTCACCGCTAAACAATTCAAGGAAATTTGGGACCACCGGAGTTTAAGGGAGAGCCAAAACCACTTGGCGGAAGTATGGATAAAGCAGATTACCAAGATATTTGATTTCTTGGGATGCTCAGGAGCAAAAAGGTTCTCTTGCCGCCTTTTATGTTTGGCGGAGAGCTGATTCTTTGGTGGGAATCGGTAAAAGCGTACTCAACTTCTTTGTCTTGAAGATATCTTGGGAGAAGTTCCAGGAGCTGTTCAATGACAAATACTTTCCTGAAAGTATTCGCCACATGAAGGAGGTGGAGTTTATCAAGTTAGAACAAAATAATATGATCGTGTCGCAATACGAGGCAAAATTTGCGGAGTTATCACGGTTTGCGTCCCGCTTGGTGGATAATGAAGAGAGAATGGCGCGAATGTTTTTAAGAGGTTTGAAGCCGGAGATACGTCAACATCTTATTTCTCATAAAGCGTGTTTGTATTCGAGATGTTGTAAATAGGGCTCGATTAGTGGAGGCGCGATAACGAGTCAACTTGAATTAAAAAGAGAAGGCGAGAGCAAAATTATAATACCAATGAGTAGTCATCAAGCGGTGACAACAAGCGTGGAGGAATCAACGGGCGGATATGGTAACCACTTCGGTGGTCGAGGGCAAAACAATAAGAATGGACATTTCAAGAAAAGGAGATTCAACAATGATGGAAGAGATGAAACCAACACCCGTTGTTAAGGAAGGAGAAAGACCACCTATCATATGCTTCAAATGCGGTGAGAGGACACATCGATCCGAATCTGCGCCATGCCATCCAAAGCATGTTATAATTGTGGAAGAAGGTCACTTAGCTCGATTTTGTCATTTCATGAAGACAAATTCAAGCTAGGATGGAGGCACCAAAGGTCAGTCCCGGAAAAGTTAAAGCCAGTAGTCTGAGGGAGGCGTTTGTTGTGACCTCCGGAGAGCAAAGGAACCCGAATGAAGTCATCACGGGTAAGCTTATCATAAACTCTAATGAAGTCTATACTTTATTTGATCTGGGTTCTACCCATTCTTTTATTTCTCTACTTGCGCTCATCGATTAAATTTGACTCAGGAGAAATTAGACTTTGACTTATCTGTGAAAACTCCGTTGGGAGAAACCTTCATTACATCCACATTGTTTATAAGTCTTGTTTGGTTCAAATCGGTACCCTCACATTACTGTCGATCTTATTTCATTAAAAATACTTGCATTTGACGTGATTCTAGGATTGATTGGTTAACTACTTATCATTACAAAATTGATTGTTTTTCGTAAGGTTGTTAGCTTTCATATTCCTAACCAACCTATTATGCAATTCAAGCGACCAAACCATTAAAATCAATCACGGTCATCTCAAGCCATAAAGCTATTCGTTTATTGAAAAATGGATGTCAAGCTTTCTTAGCTCATGTCATGATTTAAACAAAAATACGCCGCTTTTGAACGATATTTCTATTGTTAATAAATTTCCTCACGTATTCCCAGAAGAACTTCTGGCCTACCCCGAGGCGTGAAATTGAATTTTGTATCGACCTTGAACCCGGTACAAAACCTATTTCTAAAGCCCCATATCGAATGGCTCCTATTGAACTTCAGGAGTTAAAGACCCAATTGCAGGAATTGTTAGACATTGGCTTTATTCGTCTTAGTACTTCTCCTTGGGGTGCTCTGTTCTATTCGTGAAGAAGAAAGATGGGAGTATGCGACTTTGTATTGATTATCGGAGTTGAATCATGTCACCATAAAAAATAGGTATCCATTGCCACGTATTGATGACTGTTTGACCGGTTGCAAGGAGCCAAATTCTTTTCAAAGATTGATCTTCGTTAGGATATCACCAATTGAAGATTAGAGCCGTGACATTCCAAAGAAGGCTTTCGGAACCTAATGCGGGCATTATGAATTCCTAGTCATGTCCTTTGGATTGACTAATGCTCTCTTTGCCTTCATGGATATGATGAACCAAAGTATTCAAGGAATATTTGGATCACTTTGTGGTCCTCTTTATTGATGACATCCTTATTTATTCCAAAAGCCGTGAAGATCATGAAAGCAACACTTGAGGCGACACTCCAAAAGCTTCGTGAATATAAGCTTTATGCCAAGTTGAAGAAATGCGAGTTACGGCTTGAGGAAGTAGCATTCCTTGGGCACGTGGTATCAAGTCATGGAATATCATTGACCCAACAAAGATTGAAGCTATTCAAAGTAGGAACAACCTAAATCAGTGACCGAAGTACGTAGCTTTCTCGGTTTAGCTGGTTATTATCGGAGATTCGTGGAAGGATTTTCTCGAATCGCTACTCCATTGACTCAACTGACTCGGAAAGATACAAAGTTCGGTTGGAGCGAAGAATGTGAGAAGAGTTTTCAAGAACTCAAGAGGAGACTTATTTCAAAGACCACTGTTACGACAATACCATCGGCTCGGAGGATTCGTCATCTCTGATGATGCTTCAGGCAAAGGGTTGGGATGTGTTCTTATGCAACATGGAAAAGTTATAGCCCATGCCTCGCGACAACTCAAAGAATATGAGAGGAATTATCCTACTCATGATCTAGAGTTGGCAGCTGTTGTCTTTGCACTTAAAATTTGGAGGCATTACTTGTATGGGGAGAAAGTGGAGATCTTTACGGATCATAAAAGCCTCAAATATTTCTTCACTCAAAAGGAACTCAACATGCGACAACGACGTTGGCTTGAAGTGTTGAAAGATTATGATCATACCATCCAATACCATCCTGGAAAAGTGAACGTGGTAGCTGACGCATTGAGTAGAAGATCATATGCGAAATGCGAGTGCGATATTGTCAACACCTGAGCCCATTTTGTGTGACTTGCAAAGGATGGAGATAGAGTTAAAGACTCGAGGGACGCGTGTGATGATAAGCGAGTATACGAGTAGAACCAGACTTTAATCGATAAAGTTAAAGTTGCTCGAGCTACGGACACTGAGGCGAGATGCGTATGAGGAAGAAAGTGCAAGAAGGTGCTATGTCGGAAGCAAGAATCGATGAAGAAGGAATACTTGAGTCAACTCTAGACTTTGTGTTCCTAACGACCACGATTTAAAGTATAATATCATGATGGGTATTAACACACCATTTGTAATCCATCTGGGAGTACCAAAATGTATCATGATATTCATCATACATTTTGGTGGAGCAATATGAAGAGAGAGATAAGCATTTGTTTATCTCAAGGTGTCTAACTTGTCAACGAGTTAAAATTTGAGCATCAAGTACCAAAAGGTCCATTGCAACCACTTGAAATTCCAGAATGGAAGTGGGAGCACATTACCATGGATTTCGATTCTCGGTCTTCCTAAGGTTTTTCAAGGCATAGATGCGATTTAGGTCATTGTTGATAGATTGACCAAGTCCGCTCATTTCTTACCGATACGAGAAACTTATACACTTGAGCGTCTTGCTTCGTATGTACATAAACAAGATTGTAAGGCGCATGGTATATGCGGTATCCATAGTTTACGATCGAGACCCAAGATTCACTTCACGATTTTGGGTTAGTTTGCAAAAAGCTATGGGCATAGACTTATGATTTAGCTCGGCATATCATCCTCAGACGGACGGACAGTCGGAGAGGACTATTCAAACTCTTGAAGATCTATTAAGACTCGTGTCCTTGATTTGAGGAAGTTGGGACAAGTTCTTATCATTGGTGGAGTTTTCCTACAACAACAATTATCAAGCAAGTATTGGCATGGCTCCATTCGAAGCGTTGTATGGAAGAAAGTGTCGTTCTCCAGTATGCTAGGATGAGGTGGGTGAAGCAACGTTATTGGGACCGGAGTTGGTACGTATGACTACGGAAAAGATTCAAACGATCCGACAACGTATAAAAACCTCACAAAATCGACAAAAAGAGTTATCTTGATCTTCATCGAAAGGACGTGGAATTCGATATAGGAGATCATATATGTTGTTAAGAGTTGCTCCATGGAAAGGAGTTACAAGATTTGGAAAGAGAGAAAACTCAATCCTCGATTCATCGGTCCATTTTAATCCTCGATCGGTAGTAGGCGCGTAGCTATAGACTCGACTTTACCGCTAAGTATGTCTCGTGTTCATAACGTTTTCACATATCCATGTTACATAAATATGTGAAAGACCCGAACCACATTATTGAGTTAGAGCAGGGACGAAATAGCGGAAGATTTGACGTATGAAGAGGTTCTGTTCAAATCTTGGATAAGAAGGAACATATTCTACGCTCCAAGGTTATACCTCAAGTCAAAGTTTTGTGGAGGAACCTCGATGTTGAGGAAATGACTTGGGTGTTAGAATGCGAAATGAAATCAAGGTATCCTTACCTCTTCGACATACCAGTCACGTACCCTAATTTCGGGGCTTAAATTTCATAAGAAGGGAGGTTGTAAGACCCCAACTTTTATAAATAAAGATGAATTTTCTATAAATATTATTTTTGAATATTATGGAATAAATTTGATATAATGTTATAGTTGTGGGTAATATTTATAAATTTTGCAAAGTAAGCAAGTTGTTATAAAATATTAGTTTGGTGGGGAATATTCTTTTTATCGAGGAATATTAGATGCGACTGACTCAATCATTAAGTGGACCCCACAACGGATGTATTGTCGTAGTTAGAAAATGACAAAATTATCTTTCTATAATAATAACTTGGCCGGAGGTGTTACTGAATTAAAAGCTGTTGAACTACCCGGTAGTAAAAAATGCGATGTCTGGCGTAGTTGTATAGTAGCACGATATTAATTATTGATGCTTACGAGAAGTCACTCGGTATGCTTTCAATTATTGCTCACGATAATTCTTTGCATCATATCTCTTATATTATTGATTCAATTATTGTCACGATATCATCATATAATATGTTATAGTATTAAATCAATAATTGAGACGACAAGTTATAAATGATTAATAATTGTTGAAAGATTAAATATGTGTGATTAAAAATAAAATGATTTGTGGTAAGTTTGATTATTTTATGGGGGCCCATATGTCATCATCTAAGAGTCTCTTAAATCGATAGTAATTACCTTCATCAATAGTAATTACCTTTGTGAATAGTAATTACCTACCGTCGATAGTAATTACCTTTATCGACGTCAAACCACTTGCCGTTTCATATTAGAGCATCGAACCACTTGTCGTTTCACATTCTGAGCGTCGAACCACTTGTCGTTTCACATTACGAGCGTCAAACCACTTTTCTTTTCACATCACCGATTAGTCGAAGCCACTTGCCTTTTCACGTGGCGGTCTTAAGCTAGAAATCTTTTATAAATAGAGGCCTAGTGCTTCATTATTTTCACGAATTCATTCAAGCTATAGAGAGAAAGTATAGAGAATAAGAAAGAAGAAAGAAGAGTATTTTGTTACTACACTCTGCGAGTATTCAATCTCTACTAAAAGTAAGGGGTGTTATTCTTTCTTATTCATGAAGAGAAGCTGTTGTTATTCCATTGCTTATTATTACATTGGAATAACTTTTTGTATCGTGGTTTACCCTATACTTGGTGACATTCTTCTATTATTCTATTTGGAACATCACATGCGTGTGTTTTTACAGGACTGGTTCCGTCTTTATTATTATTACATTGGAACATCACATGCTGTGTGTTTCGCGGGACTGGTTCCATTCTTTATTATTACGTTGGAATATCACATGCATGCGTTTCATGGGACACAGTTCCATTCTTTATTATTACATTGGATATATCACATGCATGCGTTTTTACCTTGGGACCAGTTCCGTTATTTATTATTACATTGGAATAACACGCTGTGCGGTCTATCACATGCATGGTGATTTCTTTTGTTATTCCATTCTTTATTATACCCAGTTGGGTAAAACTTTGACTTCTATACTCCATGAAATTAGTGGAATATCCTTGATATTTGCGCTTCATCCGATATCCTTTCATGGAAATATTCTTCTCGAGTATTCTTGAATTTTACTCTACAAAGCAAGATGTCGTGTTGGCAGTTTGAATGTTATTGGTTCCTAGATAAATTAATTCTTGAACTTGTTTTATTGAATTCTTATATCATTGTCATCATCCTCATGTTTATATTATGTTGAAAGTCATCGTGGCACATGTAGTGCATAGATGGACTTGGTATGATTATGACGAGAGACTATTAGGGTGTAATCATGGCTAGTAATGTTACAAATGATGTGGTAAAAATCCTCGGTGGCCCGTAGTGCATTGATGGGCGAGTTGTTGGCATGATCATGACCATTAATGAATACACAAATATTCTTGGTAGAGTGCATGAATAATTGTGGTCGCGTGATCTTAAAGAATATCCTTGGCGCGTAGATGCGGGGGTGATTCGATGATGTGGAATATTTATTAAAGTGAGTCTCGGCTATAATGATGATGAAAAACCTTTTAAATCATAAAAGATAGTAGATTTTATTTTCTACTTGACTCTTTTAATGGATTCTTTGGTTCATTGTAGTTAAACTTGATGTTCATTATATTTTATCGGTTTAACTTCTTTGTTGTAGGCTAATGATAATTTATTCGCATTATCTTAGTCATAATATTTCTTCTTGAGCTAGTTGAGCTCACCCTTTCTTTCTTTGTTCTCTTGAGGAAATGAGAATATATTTGGGACGAGTGGGGAGCGGAGTAATGGTTCAGAGGATAGCATTAGTAGTCATCACTATTACGTGAAATAGTGTGATAATAATTGTAATGAGGACTCCTTTTGAGTTTGTATGATCTCTAGTAGACAATATTTGTATTCAAACTCACAGTTTATGTCGTATTATTATACTGACGATTATATTAGTAAGTTGTATTTAAATTCTGTACCATGTATCTGACTACCCAAGATGGGTGATGTATACCTAATTTTGGGGGCGTCACAATATATAATTGTCATTTAATTTTATAAACTCATATTCGACTTTTCTTAATTGTGTGAATATCAAATGAAAATCAACAAAATACGTTTTTATATGCATTTTAATGTTATAATTGTAAATGTACACATTCTATTTTAATAAATATAAAGATAAACGGGACCGATGAAGGAAATATTTCCAATTCATAAACTCATACATCATATATGTGACGCCCCCAAAATTAGGTATACATCACCCATCTTGGGTAGTCAGATACATGGTACAGAATTTAAATACAACTTACTAATATAACTGTCGTGTACAATACGACAAAAAGCTGTGAGTTTGAATACAAATATTGTCTACTAGAGATCATACAAACTCAAAAGGAGTCCTCATTACAATTATTATCACACTATTTCACGTAATAGTGAGGACTACTAATGCTATCCTCGGACCATTACTCCGTTCCCCGACTCGTCCCAACTATATTCTCATTTTTCAAGAGAAACGGTGAAAGAAAGGGTGAGCTCAACTAGCTCAAGAAGAAATATTATGACTAAGATAATGCGAATAAATTATCATTAGCCTACAACAAATGTTGTTAAGCGATAAAATATAATGAACATCAAGTTTAACTACAATGAATCAAAGAATTCATTAAAAGAGTCAAGTAGAAAATAAAATCTACTATCTTTTATGATTTAAAAGGTTTTTTTCATCTTATTATATTTGAGACTCACTTTAATAAATATTCCACATCATCGAATCACCCCCGCACACTACGGCCAAGGATATTCTTTAGTATCACGACCACAATTATTCATGCACTACACGCCAAGAATATTTGTGTATTCATTAATGGTCATGATCATGCCAACAATCGTCCATCAATGCACTACGAGCCATCGAGGATTTTTACCACATCATTTGTAACATTACTACCATGATTACACCGAATAGTCTCTGGTCATAATCATACCAAGTCCATCTATGCACTATAGGCCACATATGACTTTCAACATAATATAAACATGAGGATGATGACAATGATATAAGAATTCAATAAAACAAGTTCAAGAATTAATTTATCTAGGAACCAATAACATCTAAATGTCAACATGATCTTTGTTTTGTAGAGTAAAATTCAAGAATACTCTGAGAAGAATATTTCCATGAAAGGATATCGATGAAGCGCAAATATCAAGGATATTCCACTAATTTCATGGAGTATGAAGTCAAAGTTTTAACCAACTGGGTATAATAAAGAATGGAATAACAAAAGAAATCACCATGCATGCGATAGATCGCATACGGAAAAGTTATTCCAATAGAATAATAAATAACGGAACTGTGTCCCCAGTAAAACGCATGCATGAGGATATTCCAAATGAATAATAAAGAATGGAACCAGTCCGGCGTGAAAAACACACGTGCATGGATGTTCCAAAAGAATAATAATAAAGATGGAACCAGTCCAGTGTAAAACACACGCATGAGGATGTTCCAATAGAATAATAATAAAGACGGAACCGTGTGGGTGTAAAACACATGCGATGGATGTTCCAATGAATAATAGAAGAATGTCACCAAGTATAGGTAAACCACGATAATTTGGTTATTCCAATGTAATAATAAGCAATGGAATAACAACAGTTCTCTTCATGAATAAGAAAGAATAACACCCTTACTTTTAGTAGGAGATTGAATATCGCAGTAGTGTAGTAACAAAATACTCTTCTTCTTTTTTCTCTTATTCTCTATACTTTCTCTATAGCTTGAATGAATAAGTGAAAAATAATGAAGCACTAGGCCTCTATTTATAGAAGATTTCTAGCTTAAGACCGCCATGTGAAAAGGCGAGTGCGACATTTGGTGATGTGAAAAGAAAAGTGGTGAAACGACAGTGGTTGTAATGTGAAACGACAAGTGGTTCGGGACGCTCTGTAATGTGAAACGACAAGTGGTTCGACGCCAAAGAATATGAAACGGCAAGTGGTTTGACGTCTGTAAAGGTAATTACTATTGACGAAGGTAATTACTATTCACAAAGGTAATTACTATTGACGAAGGTAATTACTATTGACGAAAAAACTCTTATATGATGACATATGGGCCACCCATAAAATAATCAAACTTACCACAAACGTCTCATAACAGACTCTTTATATACATCAAAGATTGAATAAATATTACCATAAATCATTTTATTTTTAATCAACACATATTTAATCTTTCAATAATTATTAATCATTTATAACTTGTCGTCTCAATTATTGATTTAATACTATAACATATTATCTGATGATGATCTTTGTGACAATAATTGAATCAATAATATAAGAGATATGACGCAAGAATTATTGTAGTAATAATTGAGATATAGTAAAGTGACTTCTCACGTAAAGCATCAATAATCAATATCGTGCTACTATACAACTACGCCAGACATCGTATTTTTTACTACTAGGGTAGTTCAACAGTTTTAACGGTAACACCTCTAGTTATTTTTATATCTAAAGATAATTTTGTCGTTTTCTAACTACTTATAATACTTCAGATTATGGGGTCCACTAATGATTGAGCCGTAAATGCGAATATTTCCAGACAAAAAGAATATTCCCAGACCAAACGAATATTTTATAACAACTTACTTACTTTGCAAAATTTATAAATATTACCCACAATTATAACATTATATCAAATTTATTCCATAATATTCAAAAATAATATTTATAGAAAATTCATCTTTATTTATAAAAGTTGGGGTCTTACAACCTCCCTTCTTATGAAATTTCACCCTCGAAATTAGGGTGCATTACGGTATGTCGAAGAGGTAAGGATACCTTGATTTCATTTGATTCTAACTCCCAAGTCATTTCTTCAACATCGTGGTTCCTCCACAAAACTTTGACTTGAGGTATAACCTCGAGCGTAGAATATGTTCCTTCTTATCCAAGATTTGAACAGAACCTCTTCATACGTCAAATCTTCCGCTATTTCGTGGGATTGGTTCTAACTCAATAATGTGTTCGGTCTTTCAAATATTTACGTAACATGGATATGTGAAAAACGTTATGAACACGAGACATACTTGGTGGTAAAGCGAGTCTATAGGCCACGATTCCTACTCGATCGAGGATTAAAATGGACCGATGAATCGAGGATTGAGTTTTCTCTCTTTCCAAATCTTGTAACTCCTTTCCATGGAGCAACTTTTAACAACACATGATCTCCTATATCGAATTCCACGTCCTTTCGATGAAGATCAAGATAACTCTTTTTGTCGATTTTGTGAGGTTTTATACGTTGTCGGATCGTTTGAATCTTTTCCGTAGTCATACGTACTCAACTCCGGTCCCAACAACGTTGCTTCACCCACCTCATCCCAAAGATACCGAGAACGACTTTCTTCTTCCATACAACGCTTGAATGGAGCCATGCCGATACTTTGCTTGATAAGCTGTTGTTGAGGAAAACTCCACCAATGGTAAGAACTTGACTCAACTTCCTTGAAATCAAGGACACAGAGTATTAATAGATCTTCAAGAGTTTGAATAGTCCTCTCCGATCGTCCGTCTGGTCGAGGATGATTTGCCGAAGCTAAATCGTAAGTCGTGCTCATAGCTTTTTGCAAACTAACCCAAAATTGTGAAGTGAATCTTGGGTCTCGATCGGAAACTATGGATACTTAAGCATACCATGCGATCTTACAATCTCGTTTATGTACATACTGAGCAAGACGATCAAGTGTATAAGTTTCTCGATCGATAAGAAATGAGCAGACTTGGTCAATCTATCAACAATGACCCAAATCGAATCTATGCCTTGAGAAACCTTAGGAAGGCCAGAACTTGAAATCCATGGTAATGTGCTCCTACTTCCATTTTGGAATTTCAAGTGGTTGCAATGGACCTTTTGGTACTTGATGCTCAAAGCTTTAACTTCGTTGACAAGTTAGACACCTTGAGATAAACAACGCTATCTCTCTCTTCATATTGCTCCACCAAAATGTATGATGAATATCATGATACATTTTGGTACTCCCTGAGATGGATTGCAAATGGTGTGTCATGCGCCTCCATCATGATATTATACTTTAAATTAGGGTCGTTAGAAACAAAGTCCGGAGTTGACTCAAGTATTCCTTCTTCATCGATTCTTGCTTCCTAAGATAGCACCTTCTTGCACTTTCTTCCCTCATACGCATCGACTCCGTGTACATAGCTTGAGCGACTTTAACTTTATCGATTAAAGTAGGTTCTACTCGTATACTTGCTATCATCACACGCGTCCTCGAGTCTTTAACTCTATCTCCATCCTTTCCAAGTCACCCAAATGGGCCTTTCGTTGACAATATCGCTTTTCGTGCTTGCATATGATCTTACTACTCAATAAATCCACTACCACGTTCGCTTTTCCAAGATGGTATTGGATGGTATGATCATAATCTTTCAACGATTCAAGCCAACGTCGTTGTCGCATGTTGAGTTCCTTTTGATGAAGAAATATTTGAGGCTTTTATGATCCGTAAAGATCTCCACTTTCTCCCCATACAAGTAATGCCTCCAAATTTTAAGTGCAGAAGACAATTTGTCAACTCTAGATCATGAGTAGGATAATTCCTCTCATATTCTTTGAGTTGTCGCGAGGTATAAAGCTATAACTTTTCCATGTTGGATGAGAACACATCCCAACCCTTTGCTCGAAACATCTTTGTAGATGACAAATCCCTCCGAGCCGATGGTATTGTCGAGCAGTCTTTGAAATAAGTCTCTCTCTCGAGTTCTTGAAAACTCTTCTCACATTCTTCGCTCCAATCAACTTTGTATCTTTCCGAGTCAAATTTGAGTCGATGGAGTAGCGATTCAAGAAAATCCTTCCATGAATCTCCGATAATAACCAACTAAACCGAGAAAGCTACGTGCATTGTTCATCGATTTAGGTTGTTCCCCACTTTGAATAGCTTGATCAATCTTTGGGTGGTCAACAGATATTCCATGACTTGATACCACGTGCCCAAGGAATGCTTTTTCTTTGACGAACTCGCATTTCTTCAACTGGCATAAAGCTTATATTCACGAAGCTTTTGGAGTGTCGACTTCAAGTGTTGCTCATGATCTTCACGGCTTTTGGAATAAATAAGGATGTCATCAATAAAGACGACCACAAAGTGATCCAAATATTCCTTGAATACTTGGTTCATCATATCCATAAAAGCAAAGAGGAGCATTAGTCAATCCAAAGGACACGACTAGGAATTCATAATGCCCGTCTTGGGAGTTATGAAAAGCCGCCTTTGGAATGTCGTGGTTCTAATCTTCAATTGGTGATATCAGGAACGTAAGATCAATCTTTGAAAAGAATTTGGCTCCTCAGAATCGGGTCAAACAGGTCATCAATACGTGGCAATGGTGTAAGACCCGAATTTTATGAAATAAAAGTATTCAATTTTTTTAAATTACTATTCATGAGTTACTATTCATGAGTTACTATTCATGAGTTCTTATTCACGAGTTCTTATTCACGAGTTCTTATTCATGAGTTCTTATTCACGAGTTCTTATTCATGAGTTCTTATTCACGAGTTACTATTCACGAGTTCTTATTCACGAGTACTATTCATGAAGCATGATAATTTTTTTTTTTCGAAGAAGGCATTACTCAATAATTGTTACAATAATTCTTGTTCAATATTTTATTGATTCAATAATTGCTACGTTGATATTTTATATTATTGTTGTTTGATAATTGTCACAGACGACGATATTTTCCATTATCGAGACAATAATTCATATTATCTGAATAATATTATTGGATAACATTATTGGCAATGCCTAGAAAGTTCTGTCTCAGGAGAGGTTTGGTCACCTCATTAGGCGCAAGATAAGGAGAAATTCTTATTGGAAAGCCCCTCTTTCTGAAGCGCTGGTTGTTAATATTGTGATTATGTAATATTATTTGTGAATAATTAATTATTGATTTATATGATGATGAAAATATTGATTTTATGTGGATATAGATGGAGAAAATTTTAAATGTGACACTTTGTTGAAAATTAATATTTTATCTTTTACGATAAAATAATTCATTTAAATATATTATTTTAATAATATATTAACGGTGATATTTTTATAATGAATGTGGGATATATGAGTATATGAGGAGGAAGAGTATTTTGTGGCATTAAATGTTTAACACATGTTTTGTGTGTTGGTGGACCCATTTCTTTGTAGAAAATTGATTATAAAGCGTAAAATCAATCGTTTGTGGATTTGGTCAATTTGCATTTGGAATTTGGAAAAACTTTCTTCGTAAAGTTGTAGAGAATTGAATTTCCTATAAAAAGTAGCGAGATTCGAATTTTTCGATAAAAGAGCTATTTATTGTGAATTATTGAAGTTTCGGTATATCGGTGTGAATTGATTTTGGAGTTTAAATTATTTTTGTTAGAAAAACGTTTTTGTATTTTTTTGGACATCATTAACATGTGTGGCTGGTGTTTTTGACCAAAAGGTGGGCTAAGGAAAATTTGTATAATTATATTAATATTATATTCAATTTTACGCTTTGGTGTATTCTAGCAATTTCCTATAAATAGGGTCTTGGGTTAGAATTGAAAATCACACCAGAAACTGAAGTTTTCTCTCTCTATATTATCGAGCGTATTCTTGTGAGTATTTTGAGTATACTTTGAGTATTGCTATATGGTGCAAGTTCGTTCAGCGTTATTCCAGTCAGAAGTACTGTTCTTTTGAGGTAAGGGATAGTAAGGGATTTTAAGGGTTATTATGTTTTTAGTTTCGAAATTTTTCTGAACCTTCAAAAATTCTGGAAAAATTTGAAATGATAATTTGATGAGTTTTATATATTGTGTCCAAAAATGGCGATTTTTGGATGTATAAATTGAGAGTTATGAATTTTATGAGAAAAGACTATTTTAAAAATAACCGCTTATAACTCCTTGTGATTAACTCCAAAATTGATGAAATTTTTATTGGGAGTACATCTATATAATATCAGTGTACCGTGTAAATTTCAGAATTTTTGGATAAAAGTATAATTTATGATAAATGTTTAAATATTCGGTGGTTTTGGCCATATGAAAAATAGTAAATGAATTTTTAAAATTTTGAGAAAAATATATGTCCAATATGGGACTATGTTATGCTAAATCCCAAAAAAGAAATATTTTTGGAACTGATTTGGTATTTTTATGAAAATATTCTAGTTATGAGTAAATGAATTAAATATGTTATGTGAAGTAAGAAAATTGGAAAATATGATTTTATGGCTTGAGAATCATATATGAGGTATATGCAGATTTTTTATGAGGGTTTTGGTTATTGGTGATGAAATCTTATGAGTTTGGCATTTTATGATGATTAAATGCATTAATTAGTAAAGTGTAAACAATTTAATTAAATTGTTTATAAGTTTTAGAAATGATTAAAATATTATTGTAATATTAATAATATTAGATTATGAGATTTCTAAGTGATTTATAACATTTGGATTAAGGTGTTATAAATATGGATATGAATTTTATTACGAAACTTTATCTTTTCGTGTCGAGGTTACTATGCACGTATACGGTACTATGTACGAATACGGGATACTATTCATGACAAATTGGTTTCTTCTTTGACCAAATTATCGTTGATTTATGAATCTTACTCTTGAAATTAAAACTATGTTTTGAGTATATTGTTTTTATATAACATTCTTATAACCCTAATGATAATATTTCTCTTTGACTTGAGTGTAAAGATGAGTAGATTATTGGTATGATCGTGACTATAGGTTCTCTTTGGCCGAGAGTGCAAAAGTTGAATTGTTATTTGGTATGATCATGGCCATTGAATTAACAATTGAATATTTTTAGCTTAAGTGCAAAGGTGAATTGATCAACATGGTTATAATTATTGTTATATAACCCGAAATGATTATGTATTTCTTTGATATATGAATATCTTTGGCTCGTAGTGCAAAGATGACTTGTTGATGAATATCTTAGCTTTATAGTGCAAAAGATGAATTATTGATGAATATCTTTTGCTCGTAATGCAAAGATGACTGTTGTTGAATATCTTTGCTTTGTAAGCAAAAGATGAATTATTGATGAATATCTTTGGCTCGTAATGCAAAGATGACTTTGTTGTTGAATATCTTTGCTTTGTAGTGTAAAGATGAACTGTTGATGAATATCTTTGGCCCGTAGTGCAAAGATAAATTTATTAGTATGATTATGAACATGAACTGTGATTTGGTATAACCATGATCTTTGATGTTTCAGGTGATGAAATTATCTTTGTCCTGGATGAGAAAAGGAATTTAGAACTACAATTATGATTATGAGTTATACATGTTATTGTGGAAAGGAATTGTTGATTGATGTTACAGGGATAAAACATTGTTGGTGGACTTTTAACATGGAGAAGATAATAGATTTTATGGTCTATTTGACTCTTCTAATGGATTGCTCATTCCGCTGCAACTATGGTTGAAAAGTTTTATCATCTACCATATGTTCTAAATCTACGATTTACATTGATGAAGACTATTGATAATTTATTTATCTTTAGTCATAATATTCTTTCTTGAGCTAGTTGTGCTCACCCTTTTGTTTCACAATTCCTTTCGTGTAATAAAAGTGTAATTTGGGTTGGCGGGGATAACAAGGAAATATAACGATGGTCTATAGTTGTTGAGGTTTTTCCTAAAGAGTATGGAAATAATTTTATTGAGGACTTTAATGTGTGTTGTATTTTATACATCATTTAATAGTTATTTTGGTGAATTAAATAGGGTGAGGCGAACCCAACTTTGGAAGGGTGTTTTGTCACTATCATACAAGATGTCTAATGACATACAAACTCGTGTTATCATAAGACATGGTTGTGCTCATCCACTTCTTTGAGTATATTTACAAGCACTACCTATATAATCTTGGTGTTTGTTTGGAGTATAATACCCAATTAGAGGCAGTGGAGATAATGATATGTCAAGAGAAGACTCACCATTGGGAAGAATATGATAGTAATCTTCTCATTTTTCTTTCGGGGTCTATTAGGTCAACCAAGGATAATTCGTGGCCATATGATATCTACCATAACCTAAAAGCATGACCTTCCATGTACGAAGGTTTCTTGAGCACTTCCCAAAGATTCTAATTTCTAAAGCAGGTTTTGACTATACCTTTATGTAAGGTGTCATTGTGACATGCTACTGAGTTGGTATATATTTGTATCCAAACTCATAAAGATATGTGTTGTTGTATTTTGCACGACAATTGTTGTAATAAAGTTGTAGTTGTTTTTTTCCGTACCATATATTTGGCGACTCGAGAATGGGTTGGATGGAATGGACCTATTTTGGGGGTCGTTACATTTGGTATCGAGCTTAGGATATGATCTCCGGCGGAGATCGGGATTAGAACTAGGAGAGGGAGATGAGTAAATCCTTCGCTTAGTGTGTCCTACCTAAGCTTATTTGTTGGTCGGTCATAATATCGGGATATTATGTGATATGTTAATTTGTTAAATTAACCCTTGTTTTGAAGTTGTATTCTAGAATGATATCTCGAAATACGAGGAGATGAGCAATGGAGAAATCATGATGATGGGGAGATATAATCTGAAATGAAAACAAGGTATTCTCAACTCTTTGAAATACAGTGCACGTAAATTTTGGGGACGAAATTTCATAAGGAGGGAGATTGTAAGACCGAATTTTATGAAATAAAAGTATTCAAATTTTTTAAATTACTATTCATGAGTTCTTATTCATGAGTTCTTATTCACGAGTTCTTATTCACGAGTTATTATTCATGAGTTCTTATTCACGAGTTACTTATTCATGAGTTACTATTCACGAAGTTACTATTCACGAGTACTATTCATGAAGCATGATAATTTTTTTTCAGAAGAAGGCATTACTCAATAATTGTTACGATAATTCTTTGTTCAATATTTTATTGATTCAATAATTGCTACGTTGATATTTTATATTATTGTTGTTTCAATAATTGTCACGGCACAGTATTTTCCATTATCGGAGCAATAATTCATATTATCTGAATAATATTATTGGATAACATTATTGGCAATGCCTAGAAAGTTCTGTCTAAGGAGAGATTTGGTCACCTAATTGCGCGCCAATAAGGAGAAATTCTTATTGGAAAGCCTCCTCTTTCCTGGGAACTGCCTGGTTGTTAATATTGTGATTATGTAATATTATTTGTAAATAATTAATTATTGATTTATATGATGAGAAAAATATTGATTTTATGTGGATATAGATGGAGAAAATTTTTAATGTGACAATTGCTGAAAATTAATATTTTATCTTTTTCTGATAAAATAATTCATTTAAATATATTATTTTAATAATATATTAACGGTGATATTTTTATAATGAATGTGGGATATATGAGTATATGAGGAGGAAGAGTATTTTGTGGCATTAAATGTTTAACACATGTTTTGTGTGTTGGTGGACCCATTTCTTGGTAGAAAATTGATTATAAATCGTAAAATCAACCGTTTGTGGATTTGGTCAATTTACATTTGGAATTTGGAAAAACTTTCTTACGTAAAGTTGTAGAGAATTGAATTTTCTATTAAAATTAGTGAGATTGAATTTTTCGATAAAAGAGCTATTTATTGTGAATTATTGAAGTTTTGGATATCTCGGGTGTGAATTGATTTTGGAGTTTAAATTATTTTTGTTAGAAAAACGTTTTTGTATTTTTTGGACATCATTAACATGTGTGGCTGGTGTTTTTGACCCAAAAGGTGGGCTAAAGAAAATTTGTATAATTATATTAATATTATATTTAATTTTTACGCTTTGGTGTTCTAGCAATTTCTATAAATAGGTGCTTTAGGTTAGAATAAAAATCACACCGTAAACCAAGTTTTCTCTCTATATTATCGAGCGTATTCTTGTGAGTATTTTGAGTATACTTTGAGTATTGCTATATGGTGCAAGTTAGATTCATTATTCGGTCGGAAATCTTCGCTTCTTTTGAGGTAAGGGATAGTAAAGGATTTTAAGGGTTATTATGTTTTAGTTTCGAAATTTTTCTGAACCTTCAAAAATTCTGAAAAATTTGAAATGATAATTTGATGAGTTTTTATATATTATGTCCAAAATGGCGATTTTTGGATGTATAGATTGAGAGTTATGAATTTTATGAGAAAAGACTATTTTAAAAGTAACCGCTTATAACTCCTTGTGATTAACTCCAAAAGTGATGAAATTTTTATTGGGAGTACATCTATATAATATCAGTATACCGTGTAAATTTCAGAATTTTTGGATAAAAGTATAATTTATGATAAATGTTTAAATATTCGGTGGTTTTGGCCATATGAAAAATAGTAAATGAATTTTTAAAATTTTGAGAAAAATATATGTCCAATATGGAACTATGTTATGCTAAATCCCAGAAAAGAAATATTTTTGGAACTGATTTGGTATTTTTATGAAAATATTCTAGTTATGAGTAAATGAATTAAATATGTTATGTGAAGTAAGAAGAAAATTGGAAAATATGATTTTATGGCTTGAGAATCATATATGAGGTATATGCAGATTTTTATGAGGGTTTTGGTTATTGGTGATGAAATCTTATGAGTTTGGCATTTTATGATGATTAAATGCATTAATTAGTAAAGTGTAAACAATTTAATTAAATTGTTTATAAGTTTTAGAAATGATTAAAATATTATTGTAATATTAATAATATTAGATTATGAGATTTCTAAGTGATTTATAACATTTGGATTAAGGTGTTATAAATATGGATATGAATTTTATTACTGAAACTTTATCTTTTTCGTGTCGAGAAGTTCTTATGCATGACGATATACTACGGTACTATGTACGAATACGGGATACTATTCATGACAAATTGGTTTCTTCTTTGACCAAATTATCGTTGATTTATGAATCTTACTCTTGAAATTAAAACTATGTTTTGAGTATATTGTTTTTATATAACATTCTTATAACCCTAATGATAATATTTCTCTTTGACTTGAGTGTAAAGATGAGTAGATTATTGGTATGATCGTGACTATAGGTTCTCTTTGGCCAGTAGTGCAAAAGTTGAATTGTTGACTGGTATGATCATGGCCATTGAATTTACAATTGAATATTTTTAGCTTAAGTGCAAAGGTGAATTGATCAACATGGTTATAATTATTGTTATATAACTTCTGAAATGATTATGTATTTCTTTGATATATGAATATCTTTGGCTCGTAGTGGAAAGATGACTTGTTGATAAATATCTTAGCCTATAGTGCAAAGATGAATTATTGATGAATATCTTTTTGCTCGTAATGCAAAGATGACTTTTTTGTTGTTGAATATCTTTGCTTTGTAGTGCAAAGATGAATTATTGATGAATATCTTTGGCTCGTAATGCAAAAGATGACTGTTGTTGAATATCTTTGCTTTTGTAGTGTAAAGATGAGCTGTTGATGAATATCTTTGCCCGTAGTGCAAAGATAAATTTATTAGTATGATTATGAACATGAACTGTGATTTGGTATAACCATGATCTTTGATGTTTCAGGTGATGAAATTATCTTTGTCCTGGATGAGAAAAGGAATTTAGAACTACAATTATGATTATGAGTTATACATGTTATTGTGGAAAGGAATTGTTGATTGATGTTACAGGGATAAAACATTGTTGGTGGACTTTTAACATGGAGAAGATAATAGATTTTATGGTCTATTTGACTCTTCTAATGGATTGCTCATTCCACGCAACTATGGTTGAAAAGTTTTATCATCTACCATATGTTCTAAATCTACGATTTATTCTTGATGAAGACTATTGGTAATTTATTTATCTTTAGTCATAATATTCTTTCTTGAGCTAGTTGTGCTCACCCTTTTGTTTCACAATTCCTTTTCGTGTAATAAAAGTGTAGCATTTGGGTTGGCGGGGATAACAAGGAAATATAACGGTGGTCTATAGTTGTTGAGGTTTTTCCAAAAAGAGTATGGAAATAATTTTATTGAGGACTTTAATGTGTTGTATTTTATACATCATTTAATAGTTATTTTTGGTGAATTAAATAGGGTGAGGCAAACCCAACTTTGGAAGGGTGTTTTGTCACTATCATACAAGATGTCTAATGACATACAAACTCGTGTTATCATAAGACATGGTTGTGCTCATCCACTTGCTGAGTATATTTACAAGCACTACCTATATAATCTTGGTGTTTGTTTGAAGTATAATACCCAATTAGAGACAGTGGAGATAATGATATGTCAAGAGAAGACTCACCATTGGGAAGAATATGATAGTAATCTTCTCGTTTTTCTTTGGGGTCTATTAATCAACCAAGGATAATTACGTGGCCATATGATATCTACCATAACCTAAAAGCATGACCTCCCCGTATACGAAGGTTTCCTTGAGCACTTCCCAAAGATTCTAATTTTAAAAAGCAGCTTTTTGACTATACCTTTATGTAAGGTGTCATTGTGACACGCTACTGGTTGGTATATATTTGTATCAAACTCATAGCATATGTGTTGTTGTATTTTGCACGACAATTGTTGTAATAAAGTTGTAGTTGTTTTTCCGTACCATATATTTGGCGACTCGAGAATGGGTTGGATGGAATGGACCTATTTTGGGGTCGTTACATTTGATATCGAGCTTAGGGATATGATCTCTGGCGGAGATCGGGATTAGAACTGGAGGAGGAGAGATGAGTAAATCCTTCGCTAGTGTGTCCTACCTAAGCTTATTTGTTGGTCGATCATAATATCGGGATATTATGTGATATGTTAATTAGTTAAATTAACCCTTGTTTTGAAGTCGTATTCTAGAATGATATCCGAAATACGGGAGATGAGCAATGGAGAAATCATGATGATGGGGAGATAGAATCGAAATGAAAACAAGGTATTCTCAACTCTTTGAAATACAGTGCACGTAAATTTCGGGGACGAAATTTCATAAGGAGGGAGATTGTAAGACCCGAATTTTATGAAATAAAAGTATTCAAATTTTTTTAAATTACTATTCATGAGTTCTTATTCATGAGTTACTATTCACGAGTTCTTATTCACGAGTTATTATTCATGAGTTCTTATTCACGAGTTACTATTCATGAAAGTTCTTATTCACGAGTTACTATTCACGAGTACTATTCATGAAGCATGATAATTTTTTTTCGTAAGAAGGCATCACTCAATAATTTATTAAGTAATTCTTGTTCAATATTTTATTGATTCAATAATTGCTACGTTGATATTTTTATATTATTGTTGTTTCAATAATTGTCACGCACGATAGATTTTCCATTATCGAGACAATAATTCATATTATCCGAATAATATTATTGGATAACATTATTGGCAATGCCTAGAAAGTTACATCAAGGAGAGGTTTGGTCACCTAATCATGCTACCAATAAGGAGAAATTCTTATTGGAAAGCCCCCTCTTTCCTAAGAACTGCCTGGTTGTTAATATTGTGATTATGTAATATTATTTCTAAATAATTAATTATTGATTTATATGATGAAAAAAATATTGATTTTATATGGATATAGATGGAAAAAAAATTTAATGTGACAATTGTTGAAAATTAATATTTTATCTTTTTCTGATAAAATAATTCATTTAAATATATTATTTTAATAATATATTAACGGTGATATTTTTATAATGAATGTGGGATATATGAGTATATGAGGAGGAAGAGTATTTTTGTGGCATTAAATGTTTAACACATGTTTTGTGTGTTGGTGGACCCATTTCTTGACCGAAAATTGATTATAAACTGTAAAATCGACCGTTTGTGGATTTCGGTCAATTTCTGTTTGGAATTTGGAAAAACTTTCTTCTGTAAAGTTGTAGAGAATTGAATTTTCTATAAAAAGTCGCGAGATTCGAATTTTCTGATAAAAGAGCTATTTATTGTGAATTATTGAAGTTTTTGATATATCGGTGTGAATTGATTTTTGGAGTTTAAATTATTTTTGTTAGAAAAACGTTTTTTGTATTTTTTTGGACATCATTAACATGTGTGGCTGGTGTTTTTGACCAAAAGGTGGGCTAAGGAAAATTTGTATAATTATATTAATATTATATTTGTGAGACCCCAGATTTTATCAATAAAGATTTAAATCTTCATCAAAATAATTTTTTATATTATGGTGTGAATTTAAGATAATATTATAGTTGTGGGTTGTATTTATAAATTTTGTAAAGTATGCAAGTGGTTATATTATATTCGATTGATTGGGGAATATTCGGTTTGCTTAAGAGGAATATTCGCATAACTACTCAATCATTGGTGGACCCCACAATGAAATTATTCATTGGGATTGAGAAAACTACAAAAATATTTTATTAAAATAACGGCGGAAGTTTTACCGTTGATCTTTGTTGAACTACTAGGTAGTAAAAGTATAGTAATACGTGTGACAAGATAAGAAGCACTACGGTATTGATTATTGATGCTTATGTGAGAAGTCACTCGGTTTGATTCCATTATTATCGATTAATAATATGAATTATTATAGCGATAATGACGCTTTTGTTTTATTTGTATTATTAACGTAATAAAATGTAAACATCTTTTTATATAAAATAGAATACTTTATTAAAGTTATTCTATAAATAGAATATATTATATTTTATTATGCATAGTGTTGCATAGTATTTTTTGCGTAGTGTTTTGCATAGTATTGCATAGTGTTTGCATAGTAAAATATTTTATATAAATAGAATATATTATATTTTATTTAAAAGATTTTCTTTAAATATGGACCGTCGATTAAAGTAAATCAATCTGGATCGTTCATGGATTAGTTCTTATGCATTCCATTTTCCTATAAATAAAAGCTCATTCCTTCATTATTTTTTACTTAATTCATTGAAACTAGAGAGAAATTATAGAAAGAAGCTATAGAGAGAAAATTATAGAAAGAAGAAGAGTATTCTACTACTTCACTACTTCTATATTCAGGTTCTTTTTTACGGTAAGGGGTGTTATTCTTTCTTCTTGAAGAGAACTTCATTATTCCATTCATTATTATTCATTTGAATAACTTGTGTAAAAGTGGCATACCCTATACATAAACTTGATATACATGGCATACCCTATACTTGGTGAAATCCTTATGTTATTCCATTGCTTATTATTATTCATTGGAATAACTCAGATACGTGGTTTACCCTATACTTGGTGACATTCTTCTATTATTCAAGGTTGGAACATCACATGTCGTGTGTTTTACAGGACTGGTTAAAATCTTTATTATTATTACATTGGAACATCCTCGTGTGTTTTGTGTTTTGGGACTGGACTCGGTTCTTTTTTATCATTACGTTGGAATATCCTATCGTGTGTTTTACACCGGATCCGGTTCCATCTTTATTATTCTGTTGGAACATCCATGCGGTGTGAATTTCACCGATTTGGTTCCGTTATTATTATTATTGGCTGAATAATACATCACAAGTCACCGCATGCATGGTGATTTCTTTTGTTATTCCATTCTTTATTATACCCGGTTGGTTAAAACTTTGACTTCTATACTCCATGAAATTAGTAGAATATCCTTGATATTTGCGTTTCATCCAAAGATATCTTTTCACGGAAATATTCTTCCCGATCATTCTTGAATTTTACTCTCTGAAACAAAGATTATGTTGACAATTTGGACGTTAATAATTCATGGATTAAATAATTCTTGAACTTGTTTTATTGAATTATTATGTCATTGTCATCATCCTCATGTTATATTATGTTATCTTTGGCTTACGTGCATAGATGAACTTAGTATGATTATGACCGGGGATCATTAAGTATAATCATGACTTGATATAAATGATGTGACAAAAGTCCTCGGTATTCTGTAATGCAGTGATGGATAGTTTTTGGTATGATTATGACCAGGGGTGATTCGGTATAGTCATGACCATTGATAATTTGATGAAAATCCTTGACCGTGGTACAGGGATAATTAGATGTGGTGGTTTATTTATTAAGCTGAGTCTCAGCGATAAAAATTGATGAAAATTCTTTTAAAACCTAAAAGATAGTAGACTTTATTCTCTACTTGACTCTTTTAATGGATTGCTTATTCACGCAGATTAAAGCGGTTGTCATTGTATTTTATCGGTTTAACATCGTTGAAGGCTAATGATAATTTATTCGCATTATCTTAGTCATAATATTTCTTCTTGGGCTAGTTGAGCTCACCCTTTCTTTCACCGTTTTTCTCTTGAAATGAGAACATAGCCGGGACGAGTCGGGGAACGTAAGTAATGGTCCGAGAGGATAGCATTAGTAGTCCTCACCATTTGCGTGAAATAGTGTGATAATAGTCGTAATGAGGACTCCTTTTGAGTTCATATAATATCTAGTAGACAATATTTGTATTCAATCTCACAGTTTATGTCGTATTGTATACTTACGCTTATATTAGTAAGTTGTATTTGAATTTATGTACCATGTAAGTGGCGACCCAAGATGGGTGATGTATACCTAATTTTGGGGGCGTTACAATATTCAATTTTCTGCTTTGGTGTTCTAAGCAATTTCCTATAAATAGGGTGCTTAGGTTAGAATTAAAAATCACACCAGAAACTGAAGTTTTCTCTCTCTATATTATCGAGCGTATTCTTGTGAGTATTTTGAGTATACTTTGAGTATTGCTATATGGTGCAAGTTCGTTCAAATAAGTTATTCCAATGAAAGTAACTTTCTTTTGAGGTAAGGGATAGTAAAGGATTTTAAGGGTTATTATGTTTTTAGTTTCGAAATTTTTCTGAACCTTCAAAAATTTCTGAAAAATTTGAAATGATAATTTGATGAGTTTTATATATTATGTCCAAAAATGGCGATTTTTGGATGTATAGATTGAGAGTTATGAATTTTATGAGAAAAGACTATTTTAAAAGTAACCGCTTATAACTCCTTGTGATTAACTCCAAAATTGATGAAATTTTTATTGGGAGTACATCTATATAATATCAGTATATCGTGTAAATTTCAGAATTTTTGGATAAAAGTATAATTTATGATAAATGTTTAAATATTCGGTGGTTTTGGCCATATGAAAAATAGTAAATGAATTTTTAAAATTTTGAGAAAAATATATGTCCAATATGGGACTATGTTATGCTAAATCCCAGAAAAGAAATATTTTTGGAACTGATTTGGTATTTTTCATGAAAATATTCTAGTTATGAGTAAATGAATTAAATATGTTATGTGAAGTAAGAAAATTAGAAAATATGATTTTATGGCTTGAGAATCATATATGAGGTATATGCAGATTTTTTATGAGGGTTTTGGTTATTGGTGATGAAATCTTATGAGTTTGGCATTTTATGATGATTAAATGCATTAATTAGTAAAGTGTAAACAATTTAATTAAATTGTTTATAAGTTTTAGAAATGATTAAAATATTATTGTAATATTAATAATATTAGATTATGAGATTTCTAAGTGATTTATAACATTTGGATTAAGGTGTTATAAATATGGATATGAATTTTATTACTTAAACTTTATCTTTTCGTGTCGAGGGAGTTTATGCATGACGATACACGGTTTTACGTGCGAATACGGGATACTATTCATGATAAATTGGTTTCTTCTTTGACCAAATTATCGTTGATTTATGAATCTTACTCTTGAAATTAAAACTATGTTTTGAGTATATTGTTTTTATATAACATTCTTATAACCCTAATGATAATATTTCTCTTTGACTTGAGTGTAAAGATGAGTAGATTATTGGTATGATCGTGACTATAGGTTCTCTTTGGCCAGTAGTGCAAAAGTTGAATTGTTGACTGGTATGATCATGGCCATTGAATTTATAATTGAATATTTTTAGCATAAGTGCAAAGGTGAATTGATCAACATGGTTATAATTATTGTTATATAACTTCTGAAATGATTATGTATTTCTTTGATATATGAATATCTTTGGCTCGTAGTGCAAAGATGACTTGTTGATGAATATCTTAGCTTTATAGTGCAAAAGATGAATTATTGATGAATATCTTTGCTCGTAATGCAAAGATGACTTGTTGTTGAATATCTTTGCTTTGTAGTGCAAAGATGAATTATTGATGAATATCTTTGGCTCGTGAATGCAAAGATGACTTGTTGTTGAATATCTTTTGCTTTGTAGTGTAAAGATGAGCTGTTGATGAATATCTTTGGCCGTAGTGTAAAAGATAAATTTATTAGTATGATTATGAACATGAAGCGTGATTTGGTATAACCATGATCTTTGATGTTTCGTGTGATGAAATTATCTTTGTCCCGGATGAGAAAAGGAATTTAGAACTACAATTATGATTATGAGTTATACATGTTATTGTGGAAAGGAATTGTTGATTGATGTTACGAGGATAAAACATTGTTGGTGGACTTTTAACATGGAGAAGATAATAGATTTTATGGTCTATTTGACTCTTCTAATGGATTGCTTCATTCCACGCAACTATGGTTGAAAAGTTTTATCATCTACCATATGTTCTAAATCTACGATTTATTCTTGATGAAGACTATTGATAATTTATTTATCTTTAGTCATAATATTCTTTACTGAGCTAGTTGTGCTCACCCTTTTGTTTCACAATTCCTTTCAGGTAATAAAAGTGTAGCTGGGTTGAGCGGGGATAACAAGGAAATATAACGGTGGTCTATAGTTGTTGAGGTTTTCCCTAAAGAGTATGGAAATAATTTTATTGAGGACTTTAATGTGTTGTATTTTATACATCATTTAATAGTTATTTTTGGTGAATTAAATAGGGTGAGGCAAACCCAACTTTGGAAGGGTGTTTTGTCACTATCATACAAGATGTCTAATGACATACAAACTCGTGTTATCATAAGACATGGTTGTGCTCATCCACTTCTTTGAGTATATTTACAAGCACTACCTATATAATCTTGGTGTTTGTTTGGAGTATAATACCCAATTAGAGGCGGTGGAGATAATGATATGTCAAGAGAAAACTCACCATTGGGAAGAATATGATAGTAATCTTCTTGTTTTTCTTTGGGGTCTATTAGGTCAACCAAGGATAATTCGTGGCCATATGATATCTACCATAACCTAAAAGCATGGCCTCCCATATACGAAGGTTTCTTGAGCACTTCCCAAAGATTCTAATTTCTAAAAGCAGGTTTTGACTATACCTTTATGTAAGGTGTCATTGTGACACGCTATGATTGGTATATATTTGTATCCAAACTCAAGATATATATGTGTTGTTGTATTTTGCACGACAATTGTTGTAATAAAGTTGTAGTTGTTTTTCCGTACCATGTATTTGGCGACTCAGAATGGGTTGGATGGAATGGACCTATTTTGGGGTCGTTACATTTAATATCGAGCTTAGGGTATGATCTCTGGCGGAGATCGGGATTAGAACTAGGAGGGAGAGATGAGTAAATCCTTCGCTAGTGTGTCCTACCTAAGCTTATTTGTTGGTCGGTCATAATATCGGGATATTATGTGATATGTTAATTTGTTAAATTAACCCTTGTTTTGAAGTCGTATTCTAGAATGATATCCGAAATACTGGGAGATGAAAGCAATGGAGAAATCATGATGATGGGGAGATAGAATCCGAAATGAAAACAAGGTATTCTCAACTCTTTGAATATACAGTACGTAAATTTCGGGACGAAATTTCATAAGGAGGAGAGATTGTAAGACCCGAATTTTATGAAATAAAATTTTTCAAATTTTTTAAATTACTATTCATGAGTTCTTATTCACGAGTTACTATTCAGTGAGTTATTATTCATGAGTTCTTATTCACGAGTTACTATTCATGAGTTACTATTCACGAGTTCTTATTCACGAGTACTATTCATGTACTATTCATGAAGCATGATAAATTTTTTTTTAATGAAGAAGGCATTACTCAATAATTGTTACAAAGAATTATTATTCAATATTTTATTGATTCAATAATTGCTACGTTGATATTTTATATTATTGTTGTTTCAATAATTGTCACGGCACAGTATTTTTCATTATCGGAGCAATAATTCATATTATCTGAATAATATTATTGGATAACATTATTGGCAATGCCTAGAAAGTTCTGTCTAAGGAGAGGTTTGGTCACCTAATTGCGCGCCAGTAAGGAGAAATTCTTATTGGAAAGCCCCCTCTTTCTTGGGAATTGCCTGATTGTTAATATTGTGATTATGTAATATTATTTGTGAATAATTAATTATTGATTTATATGATGAGGAAAATATTGATTTTATGTGGATATAGATGGAGAAAATTTTTAATGTGACAATTGTTGAAAATTAATATTTTATCTTTTTCTGATAAAATAATTCATTTAAATATATTATTTTAATAATATATTAACGGTGATATTTTTATAATGAATGTGGGATATATGAGTATATGAGGAGGAAGAGTATTTTTGTGGCATTAAATGTTTAACACATGTTTTGTGTGTTGGTGGACCCATTTCTTGAATTTGAAAATTGATTATAATTGTAAAATCAATGCCGTTTGTGGATTAGGTCAATTTCATTTGGAATTTAGAAAAAGTTTCTTCGCAAAGTTGTAGAGAATTGAATTTTCTATAAAAAATAGCGAGATTCGAATTTTACGATAAAAGAACTATTTATTGTGAATTATTGAAGTTTTAAGTATATCGGGTGTGAATTGATTTTGGAGTTTAAATTATTTTTGTTAGAAAAACGTTTTTGTATTTTTTTTGGACATCATTAACATGTGTGGCTGGTGTTTTTGACCAAAAGGTTGGCTAAGGAAAATTTGTATAATTATATTAATATTATATTCAATTTTACGCTTTGGTGTTCTAAGCAATTTCTATAAATAGGTGCTTAGGTTAGAATTAAAAATCACATTTAAGCTGAAGTTTTCTCTCTCTATATTATCGAGCGTATTCTTGTGAGTATTTTGAGTATACTTTGAGTATTGCTATATGGTGCAAGTTCGTTCAGCGTTATTCCAGTCAGAAGTACTGCTCTTTTGAGGTAAGGGATAGTAAGGGATTTTAAGGGTTATTATGTTTTTAGTTTCGAAATTTTTCTGAACCTTCAAAAATTCTGGAAAAATTTGAAATGATAATTTGATGAGTTTTATATATTGTGTCCAAAAATGGCGATTTTTGGATGTATAGATTGAGAGTTATGAATTTTATGAGAAAAGACTATTTTAAAAGTAACCGCTTATAACTCCTTGTGATTAACTCCAAAATTGATGAAATGTTTATTGGGAGTACATCTATATAATATCAGTATACCGTGTAAATTTCAGAATTTTTGGATAAAAGTATAATTTATGATAAATGATTAAATATTCGGTGGTTTTGGCCATATGAAAAATAGTAAATGAATTTTTAAAATTTTGAGAAAAATATATGTCCAATATGGGACTATATTTTGCTAAATCCCAGAAAAGAAATATTTTTGGAACTGATTTGGTATTTTTCATGAAAATATTCTAGTTATGAGTAAATGAATTAAATATGTTATGTGAAGTAAGAAAATTGGAAAATATGATTTTATGGCTTGAGAATCATATATGAGGTATATCTGATTTTTTATGAGGGTTTTGGTTATTGGTGATGAAATCTTATGAGTTTGGCATTTTATGATGATTAAATGCATTAATTAGTAAAGTGTAAACAATTTAATTAAATTGTTTATAAGTTTTAGAAATGATTAAAATATTATTGTAATATTAATAATATTAGATTATGAGATTTCTAAGTGATTTATAATATTTGGATTAAGGTGTTATAAATATGGATATGAATTTTATTACTGAAACTTTATCTTTTCGTGTCGAGGAGGTTATTATGCACGATATATGACAGTACTATGTACGAATCACGGATACTATTAATGACAAATTGGTTTCTTCTTTGACCAAATTATCGTTGATTTATGAATCTTACTCTTGAAATTAAAACTATGTTTTGAGTATATTGTTTTTATATAACATTCTTATAACCCTAATGATAATATTTCTCTTTGACTTGAGTGTAAAGATGAGTAGATTATTGGTATGATCGTGACTATAGGTTCTCTTTGGCCAGTAGTGCAAAAGTTGAATTGTTGACTGGTATGATCATGGCCATTGAATTTACAATTGAATATTTTTAGCTTAAGTGCAAAGGTGAATTGATTAACATGGTTATAATTATTGTTATATAACTTCTGAAATGATTATGTATTTCTTTGATATATGAATATCTTTGGCTCGTAGTGCAAAGATGACTTGTTGATGAATATCTTAGCCTATAGTGCAAAGATGAATTATTGATGAATATCTTTTGCTCGTAATGCAAAGATGACTTGTTGTTGAATATCTTTAGCCTGTAGTGCAAAGATGAATTATTGATGAATATCTTTGGCTCGTAATGCAAAGATGACCTGTTGTTGAATATCTTTAGCCTGTAGTGTAAAGATGAACTGTTGATGAATATCTTTGGCCCGTAGTGCAAAGATAAATTTATTAGTATGATTATGAACATGAACTGTGATTTGGTATAACCATGATCTTTGATGTTTCAGGTGATGAAATTATCTTTGTCCTGGATGAGAAAAGGAATTTAGAACTACAATTATGATTATGAGTTATACATGTTATTGTGGAAAGGAATTGTTGATTGATGTTCTGAGGATAAAACATTGTTGGTGGACTTTTAACATGGAGAAGATAATAGATTTTATGGTCTATTTGACTCTTCTAATGGATTGCTCATTCCGCTGCAACTATGGTTGAAAAGTTTTATCATCTACCATATGTTCTAAATCTCTGATTTATTACTGATGAAGACTATTGATAATTTATTTATCTTTAGTCATAATATTCTTTACTGAGCTAGTTGTGCTCACCCTTTTGTTTCACAATTCCTTTCAGGTAATAAAAGTGTAGCTGGGTTGAGCGGGGATAACAAGGAAATATAACGGTGGTCTATAGTTGTTGAGGTTTTCCCTAAAGAGTATGGAAATAATTTTATTGAGGACTTTAATGTGTTGTATTTTATACATCATTTAATAGTTATTTTTGGTGAATTAAATAGGGTGAGGCAAACCCAACTTTGGAAGGGTGTTTTGTCACTATCATACAAGATGTCTAATGACATACAAACTCGTGTTATCATAAGACATGGTTGTGCTCATCCACTTCTTTGAGTATATTTACAAGCACTACCTATATAATCTTGGTGTTTGTTTGGAGTATAATACCCAATTAGAGGCAGATGGAGATAATGATATGTCAAGAGAAGACTCACCATTGGGAAGAATATGATAGTAATCTTCTCTTTTTTTCTTTGGGGTCTATTAGGTCAACCAAGGATAATTTCGTGGCCATATGATATCTACCATAACCTAAAAGTATGACTTCCATGTGCGAAGAAGGTTTCTTGAGCACTTCCCAAAGATTCTAATTTCTAAAACAGTTTTTGACTATACCTTTATGTAAGGTGTCATTGTGACATGCTACAGTTGGTATATATTTGTATCCAAACTCATAGCATATGTGTTGTTGTATTTTGCACGACAATTGTTGTAATAAAGTTGTAGTTGTTTTCCGTACCATATATTTGGTGACTCAGAATGGGTTGGATGGAATGGACCTATTTTGGGGTCGTTACATTTGGTATCAGAGCTTAGGGATATGATCTCTGGCGGAGATCGGGATTAGAACTAGGAGGGGAGAGATGAGTAAATCCTTCGCTAGTGTGTCCTACCTAAGCTTATTTGTTGGTTAGTCATAATATCGGGATATTATGTGATATGTTAATTTGTTAAATTAACCCTTGTTTTGAAGCTGTATTCTAGAATGATATCTAAAATACAGGAGATGAGCAATGGAGAAATCATGATGACAGGGGAGATAGAATCTGAAATGAAAACAAGGTATTCTCAACTCTTTGAAATACCAGGTACGTAAATTTCGGGGACGAAATTTCATAAGGAGGGGAGATTGTAAGACCCCGAATTTTATGAAATAAAAGTATTCAAATTTTTTTTTAATTACTATTCAAGTTACTATTCATTAAAGTTACTATTATTCACGAGTTATTATTCATGAGTTACTATTCACGAGTTACTATTCATGAGTTACTATTCACGAGTTACTATTCACGAGTACTATTCATGAAGCATGATAATTTTTTTTCGTAAGAAGGCATTACTCAATAATTGTTACAGTAATTACTGTTCAATATTTTATTGATTCAATAATTGCTACGTTGATATTTTATATTATTGTTGTTAAAATAATTGTCACGGCACAGTATTTTCCATTATCGGAGCAATAATTCATATTATCTGAATAATATTATTGGATAACATTATTGGCAATGCCTAGAAAGTTCTGTCTAAGGAGAGATTTGGTCACCTAATTGCGCGCCAATAAGGAGAAATTCTTATTGGAAAGCCCCTCTTTCTGAGGGCTACTCGGTTGTTAATATTGTGATTATGTAATATTATTTGTGAATAATTAATTATTGATTTATATGATGAGGAAAATATTGATTTTATGTGGATATAGATGGAGAAAATTTTTAATGTGACAATTGTTGAAAATTAATATTTTATCTTTTACGATAAAATAATTCATTTAAATATATTATTTTAATAATATATATTATGGTGATATTTTTATAATGAATGTGGGATATATGAGTATATGAGGAGGAAAGAGTATTTTGTGGCATTAAATGTTTAACACATGTTTTGTGTGTTGGTGGACCCATTTCTTAATCGAAAATTGATTATAAATCGTAAAATCAACTGTTTGTGGATTTTTGGTCAATTTCTATTTGGAATTTGGAAAAACTTTCTTCCGCAAAGTTGTAGAGAATTGAATTTTTCTATAAAACGCGAGAGATTCGAATTTTCTGATAAAAGAGCTATTTATTGTGAATTATTGAAGTTTGATTATATCGGTGTGAATTGATTTTGGAGTTTAAATTATTTTTGTTAGAAAAACATTTTTTGTATTTTTTGGACATCATTAACATGTGTGGCTGGTGTTTTTGACCAAAAGGTGGGCTAAGGAAAATTTGTATAATTATATTAATATTATATTCAATTTTCGCTTTGGTGTTCTAAGCAATTTCTATAAATAGGTGCTTAGGTTAGAATTAAAATCACACCGTAAATCAAGTTTCTCTCTCTATATTATCGTATTATTCTTGTGAGTATTTTGAGTATACTTTGAGTATTGCTATATGGTGCAAGTTCGTTCGGCGTTATTTATTCAATCTTGCTTCTCTTTTGAGGTAAGGGATAGTAAGGATTTTAAGGGTTATTATGTTTTTAGTTTCGAAATTTTTCTGAACCTTCAAAAAATTCTAAAAAATTTGAAATGATAATTTGATGAGTTTTATATATTATGTCCAAAAATTGTGATTTTTGGATGTATAGATTGAGAGTTATGAATTTTATGAGAAAAGACTATTTTAAAAGTAACCGCTTATAACTCCTTGTGATTAACTCCAAAATTGATGAAATTTTTATTGGGAGTACATCTATATAATATCAGTATACCGTGTAAATTTCAGAAGTTTTGGATAAAAGTATAATTTATGATAAATATTTAAATATTCGGTGGTTTTGGCCATATGAAAATAGTAAATGAATTTTTAAAATTTTGAGAAAATATATGTCCAATATGGGACTATGTTATGCTAAATCCCAGAAAAGAAATATTTTTGGAACTGATTTGGTATTTTTATGAAAATATTCTAGTTATGAGTAAATGAATTAAATATGTTATGTGAAGTAAGAAAATTGGAAAATATGATTTTATGGCTTGAGAATCATATATATATATGCAGATTTTTATGAGGGTTTTGGTTATTGGTGATGAAATCTTATGAGTTTGGCATTTTATGATGATTAAATGCATTAATTAGTAAAGTGTAAACAATTTAATTAAATTATTTATAAGTTTTAGAAATGATTAAAATATTATTGTAATATTAATAATATTAGATTATGAGATTTCTAAGTGATTTATAACATTTGGATTAAGGTGTTATAAATATGGATATGAATTTTATTATGAAACTTTATCTTTTTAGGTGTCGAGGTTAGTTCTTAAGACGTATACAGATTTCTTATGTACGAACACGGGATACTATTCACGACAAATTGGTTTCTTCTTTGACCAAATTATCGTTGATTTATGAATCTTACTCTTGAAATTAAAACTATGTTTTGAGTATATTGTTTTTATATAACATTCTTATAACCCTAATGATAATATTTCTCTTTGACTTGAGTGTAAAGATGAGTAGATTATTGGTATGATCGTGACTATAGGTTCTCTTTGGCCAGTAGTGCAAAAGTTGAATTGTTGACTGGTATGATCATGGCCATTGAATTTACAATTGAATATTTTTAGCTTAAGTGCAAAGGCGAATTGATCAACATGGTTATAATTATTGTTATATAACTTATGAAATGATTATGTATTTCTTTGATATATGAATATCTTTGGCTCGTAGTGCAAAGTTGACTTGTTGATGAATATCTTAGCCTATAGTGCAAAGATGAATTATTGATGAATATCTTTTGCTCGTAATGCAAAGATGACCTGTTGTTGAATATCTTTAGCCTTTAGTGCAAAAGATGAATTATTGATGAATATCTTTGGCTCGTGTAATGCAAGATGATGTTGTTGAATATCTTTAGCTTTGTAGTGTAAAGATGAAGCTGTTGATGAATATCTTTGGCCCGTAGCAAAGATAAATTTAGATAAATTTATTATATGATTATGAATTTGGTGAACCGTGATTTGGTATAACCATGATCTTTGATGTTTCAGGTGATGAAATTATCTTTGTCCTGGATGAGAAAAGGAATTTAGAACTACAATTATGATTATGAGTTATACATGTTATTGTGGAAAGGAATTGTTGATTGATGTTACAGGGATAAAACATTGTTGGTGGACTTTTAACATGGAGAAGATAATAGATTTTATGGTCTATTTGACTCTTCTAATGGATTGCTCATTCCGCTGCAACTATGGTTAAAAAGTTTTATCATCTACCATATGTTCTAAATCTCTGATTTATTACTGATGAAGACTATTGATAATTTATTTATCTTTAGTCATAATATTCTTTACTGAGCTAGTTGTGCTCACCCTTTTGTTTCACAATTCCTTTCAGGTAATAAAAGTGTAGCTGGGTTGAGCGGGGATAACAAGGAAATATAACGGTGGTCTATAGTTGTTGAGGTTTTCCCTAAAGAGTATGGAAATAATTTTATTGAGGACTTTAATGTGTTGTATTTTATACATCATTTAATAGTTATTTTTGGTGAATTAAATAGGGTGAGGTGAACCCAACTTTGGAAGGGTGTTTTGTCACTATCATACAAGATGTCTAATGACATACAAACTCGTGTTATCATAAGACATGGTTGTGCTTTCATCCACTTTGTCGAGTATATTTACAAGCACTACCTATATAATCTTGGTGTTTGTTTGGAGTATAATACCCAATTAGAGCAAGTGGAGATAATGATATGTCAAGAGAAGACTCACCATTGGGAAGAATATGATAGTAATCTTCTCGTTTTTCTTTGGGGTCTATTAGAATCAACCAAGGATAATTACGTGGCCATATGATATCTACCATAACCTAAAAGCATGGCCTCCCATGTATGCGAAGGTTTTCTTGAGCACTTCCCAAAGATTCTAATTTCTAAAAATTTTTGACTATACCTTTATGTAAGGTGTCATTGTGACATGCTCTGGTTGGTATATATTTGTATCCAAACTCATAGCATATGTGTTGTTGTATTTTGCACGACAATTGTTGTAATAAAGTTGTAGTTGTTTTTCCGTACCATATATTTGGCGACTCGAGAATGGGTTGGATGGAATGGACCTATTTTGGGGTCGTTACATTTGGTATCGAGCTTAGGATATGATCTCTGGCGGAGATCGGGATTAGAAACTAGGAGGAGAGATGAGTAAATCCTTCGCTTAGTGTGTCTACCTAAGCTTATTTGTTGGTTAGTCATAATATCGGGATATTATGTGATATGTTAATTTGTTAAATTAACCCTTGTTTTGAAGTCAGATTCTAGAATGATATCCGAAAAACGAGGAGATGAGCAATGGAGAAATCATGATAATGAGGAGATAGAATCGAAATGAAAACAAGGTATTCTCAACTCTTTGAAATACCAGCACGTAAATTTCGGGGACGAAATTTCATAAGGAGGAGGAGATTGTAAGACCCCGAATTTTATGAAATAAAAGTATTCAAATTTTTTAAATTACTATTCATGAGTTCTTATTCATGAGTTACTTATTCACGAGTTCTTATTCACGAGTTATTATTCATGAGTTCTTATTCACGAGTTCTTATTCAGCGGAGTTACTTATTCACGAGTTACTATTCACGAAGTACTATTCATGAAGCATGATAATTTTTTTTTCGTAAGAAGGCATCACTCAATAATTGTTACGATGAATTATCGTTCAATATTTTATTGATTCAATAATTGCTACGTTGATATTTTATATTATTGTTGTTTCAATAATTGTCACTACGACACGATATTTTCCATTATCTGACAATAATTCATATTATCTGAATAATATTATTGGATAACATTATTGGCAATGCCTAGAAAGTTCTGTCTCAAGGAGAGGTTTGGTCACCTAATCATGGCACCAATAAAGAGAATTCTTATCGAAAGCCCCTCTCTTTCTAGAAGGCACTGGTTGTTAATATTGTGATTATGTAATATTATTTCTAAATAATTAATTATTGATTTATATGATGAGAAAATATTGATTTTATATGGATATAGATGGAAAAAAAATTTAATGTGACAATTGTTGAAAATTAATATTTTATCTTTTTCTGATAAAATAATTCATTTAAATATATTATTTTAATAATATATTAACGGTGATATTTTTATAATGAATGTGGGATATATGAGTATATGAGGAGGAAGAGTATTTTTGTGGCATTAAATGTTTAACACATGTTTTGTGTGTTGGTGGACCCATTTCTTGACCGAAAATTGATTATAAACTGTAAAATCGACCGTTTGTGGATTTCAGTCAATTTCTTTTTGGAATTTGGAAAAACTTTCTTCTGTAAAGTTGTAGAGAATTGAATTTTCTATAAAAAGTCGCGAGATTCGAATTTTCTGATAAAAGAGCTATTTATTGTGAATTATTGAAGTTTCGGTATATCGGGTGTGAATTGATTTTTGGAGTTTAAATTATTTTTGTTAGAAAAACGTTTTTGTATTTTTTGGACATCATTAACATGTGTGGTGGTGTTTTTGACCAAAAGGTGGGCTAAGGAAAATTTGTATAATTATATTAATATTATATTTGTGAGACCCCAGATTTTATCAATAAAGATTTAAATCTTGTCGAAATAATTTTTTATATTATGGTGTGAATTTAAGATAATATTATAGTTGTGGGTAGTATTTATAAATTTTGTAAAGTATGCAAGTGGTTATATTATATTCGATTGGTCGGGGAATATTCGGTTTAATAGAGGAATATTCGTGCAATAACTACTCAATCATTGGTGGACCCCACAATGTAATTATTATTCGGATTGAGAAAACTACAAAAATATTTTATTAAAATAACGGCGGAAGTTTTACCGTTGATCTTGTTGAACTACTCGGTAGTAAAAGTACGATGAATAATGTGGTTGCGTAGTAGCATACGGTGTGATTGATTATCGACGCTTATGTGAGAAGTCATTTCGGTTTGATTCCATTATTATTCGATTAATAATATGAATTATTATAGCGATAATGACGTTTCGCTTTTATTTGTATTATTAACGTAATAAAAGCGAAACATCTTTTATATAAAATAGAATACTTTATTAAAGTTATTCTATAAATAGTAATATATTATATTTTATTACGCATAGTGTTGCGTAGTATTTTGCATAGTGTTTTGCATAGTATTGCATAGTGTTTGCATAGTAAAATATTTTTATATAAATAGAATATATTATATTTTATTTAAAAGATTTTTCTTTAAATATGGACCGTCAGATTAAAGTAAATCAACTGGATCGATTCATGGATTAGTTACTTATGCATTCCATTTTCCTATAAATGAAGCTCATTCCTTCATTATTTTTTACTTAATTCATGAAAACTCTAGAGAGAAATTATAGAAAGAAAGAAGCTATAGAGAAAATTATAGAAAGAAGAAGAGTATTCTCGCTACTTCACTACTTCTATATTCAGGTTCTTTTTTACGGTAAGGGTGTTATTCTTTCTTCTTGAAGAGAACTTCATTATTCCATTCATTATTATTACATTGGAATAACTCGTAAAAGTGGCATACCCTATACATAACCTCGTATATGCGGACATACCCTATACTTGGTGAAATCCTTATGTTATTCCATCGCTTATTATTACATTGGAATAACTTTGTATAACATGATTTACCCTATACTTGGTGACATTATTCTATTATTCAGGTTGGAACATCACATGCATGTGTTTTACAGGACTGGTTAAAATCTTTATTATTATTTCATTGGAACATCCACGTCTCATGTGTTTTACAGGACGACTCGTTAAAATCTTTATCATTCGCTGGAATATCCTATTCGTGTGTTTTACACCGGATCTGGTTCCATCTTTATTATTCTGTTGGAACATCCTGCATGAATTGTGAATTTTACGACCGGTTCCGTTATTATTATTCTCATTGGAATAACTGCTCATGCTAAGTACCGCATGCATGGTGATTTCTTTTGTTATTCCATTCTTTATTATACCCAGGTTGGTTAAAACTTTGACTTCTATACTCCATGAAATTAGTAGAATATCCTTGATATTTGCGTTTCATTCAAAGATCTTTTCACGAAAATATTCTTCCGATCATTCTTGAATTTTACTCTACGTAAACAAGATTATGTTGACAATTTGGACGTTAATAATTCATGGATTAAATAATTCTTGAACTTGTTTTATTGAATTATTATGTCATTGTCATCATCCTCATGTTATATTATGTTATCTTTGCTTACGTGCATAGATGAACTTAGTATGATTATGACCGAGGATCATTCGGTATAATCACGACTTGATATAAATGATGTGACAAAAGTCCTCATGGTCTGTAATGCGTTGATGGATAGTTTTGGTATGATTATGACCGGGGTGATTCGGTATAGTCATGACCATTGATAATTTGATGAAAATCCTTGGCCAGTGGTGCAGGGATAATTAGATGTGGTGGTTTATTTATTAAAAGTCGAGTCTCAATGATAAAAATTGATGAAAATTCTTTTAAAACCTAAAAGATAGTAGACTTTATTCTCTACTTGACTCTTTTAATGGATTGCTTATTCATTGCAGATTAAACCGGTTGTCTATTGTATTTTATCGGTTTAACAACATTGAAGGCTAATGATAATTTATTCTCGCATTATCTTAGTCATAATATTATTTCATCGGGCTAGTTGAGCTCACCTTTCTTTCACCGTATTCTCTTGTGAAATGAGAACATATTTGAGACAGCCTGGGAACGAAGTAATGGTCCAGAGGATAGCATTAGTAGTCCTCACATTACGTGAAATAGTGTGATAATAGTCAGAATGAGGACTCCTTTTGAGTTCAGTATAATATCTAGTAGACAATATTTGTATTCAATCTCACGCTTTATGTCGTATTGTACCTATGTTATATTAGTAAGTTGTATTTGAATTTATGTACCATGTAAGTGGCGACCCAAGATGGGTGATGTATACCTAATTTTGGGGCGCATAATATTCAATTTTCTGCTTTTGGTGTTCTAAGCAATTTCTATAAATAGGTGCTTAGGTTAGAATTAAAATCACACGTAAATCAAGTTTTCTCTCTATATTATCGGGTTTATTCTTGTGAGTATTTTGAGTATACTTTGAGTATTGCTATATGGTGCAAGTTCGATTGGCGTTATTATTCCGTAATATCGCTTTTTGAGGTAAGGGATAGTAAAGGATTTTAAGGGTTATTATGTTTTTAGTTTCGAAATTTTTCTGAACCTTCAAAAATTCTGAAAAAATTTGAAATGATAATTTGATGAGTTTTATATATTATGTCCAAAAATAGCGATTTTTGGATGTATAGATTGAGAGTTATGAATTTTATGAGAAAAGACTATTTTAAAAGTAACCGCTTATAACTCCTTGTGATTAACTCCAAAATTGATGAAATTTTTATTGGGAGTACATCTATATAATATCAGTATACCATGTAAATTTCAGAATTTTTGGATAAAAGTATAATTTATGATAAATGTTTAAATATTCGGTGGTTTTGGCCATATGAAAAATAGTAAATGAATTTTTAAAATTTTGAGAAAAATATATGTCCAATATGGGACTATGTTATGCTAAATCCCTTAAAAGAAATATTTTGGAACTGATTTGGTATTTTTCATGAAAATATTCTAGTTATGAGTAAATGAATTAAATATGTTATGTGAAGTAAGAAAATTGGAAAATATGATTTTATGGCTTGAGAATCATATATGAGGTATATGCAAATTTTTATGAGGGTTTTGGTTATTGGTGATGAAATCTTATGAGTTTGGCATTTTATGATGATTAAATGCATTAATTAGTAAAGTGTAAACAATTTAATTAAATTATTTATAAGTTTTAGAAATGATTAAAATATTATTGTAATATTAATAATATTAGATTATGAGATTTCTAAGTGATTTATAACATTTGGATTAAGGTGTTATAAATATGGATATGAATTTTATTACTTAAACTTTATCTTTTCGAAGTCGAGGTTCTTTACGCACGCGATATACTGATTTTATGTATTTAATACACGGATACTATTCATATTAAATTGGTTTTTCTTCTTTGACCAAATTATCGTTGATTTATGAATCTTACTCTTGAAATTAAAACTATGTTTTGAGTATATTGTTTTTTATATAACATTCTTATAACCCTAATGATAATATTTCTCTTCGACTTGAGTGTAAAGATGAGTAGATTATTGGTATGATCGTGACTATAGGTTCTCTTTGGCTAGTAGTGCAAAAAGTTGAATTGTTGATTGGTATGATCATGGCCATTGAATTTACAATTGAATATTTTTAGCTTAAGTGCAAAGGTGAATCGATCAACATGGTTATAATTATTGTTATATAACTTCCGAAATGATTATGTATTTCTTTGATATATGAATATCTTTGGCTCAGAAAGTGCAAAGATGACTTGTTGATGAATATCTTAGCCTATAAGTGCAAAGATGAATTATTGATGAATATCTTTTTTGCTCAGAATGCAAAGATTTAATTGTTGTTGAATATCTTTAGCCTTTAGTGCAAAGATGAATTATTGATGAATATCTTTGGCTCGTAATGCAAAGATGACTGTTGTTGTTGAATATCTTTAGCTTTGTAGTGTAAAGATGAGCTCATTGATGAATATCTTTGGCCCGTAGTGCAAAAGATAAATTTATTAGTATGATTATGAACATGAATCGTGATTTGGTATAACCATGATCTTTGATGTTTGTGATGAAATTATCTTTGTCCCGGATGAGAAAAGGAATTTAGAACTACAATTATGATTATGAAGTTATACATGTTATTGTGGAAAGGAATTGTTGATTGATGTTACAGGATAAAACATTGTTGGTGGACTTTTTAACATGGAGAAGATAATAGATTTTATGGTCTATTCGACTCTTCTAATGGATCGCTTCATTCCACCGCAACTATGGTTAAAAAGTTTTATCATCTACCATATGTTCTAAATCTCGATTTATTATCGATGAAGACTATTGATAATTTATTTATCTTTAGTCATAATATTCTTTATCGAGCTAGTTGTTTCACCCTTTTGTTTCACAATTCCTTTCGTGTAATAAAAGTGTAATGGGTTGAGCGGGATAACAAGGAAATATAACGGTGGTCTATAGTTGTTGAGGTTTTCCTAAAGAGTATGGAAATAATTTTATTGAGGACTTTAATGTGTTGATTTTATACATCATTTAATAGTTATTTTGGTGAATTAATAGTTATTTTGAAAGGTGTTTTGTCACTATCATACAAGATGAATGTTTCGTGTTATCATAAGACATGGTTGTGCTCATCCACTTGTCGAGTATATTTACAAGCAATTACCTATATAATCTTGGTGTTTGTTTGGAGTATAATACCCAATTAGAGACAAGTGGAGATAATGATATGTCAAGAGAAGACTCACCATTGGGAAGAATATGATAGTAATCTTCTCGTTTTCTTTTTGGGGTCTATTGGGTCAACCAAGGATAATTCGTGGCCATATGATATCTACCATAACCTAAAAGCATGGCCTCCCACGTAACGAAGGTTCTCTTGAGCACTTCCCAAAGATTCTAATTTCTAAAACAGCTTTTTTGACTATACCTTTATGTAAGGTGTCATTGTGACATGCTACATGCTTGGTATATATTTGTATCCAAACTCATAAGATATGTGTTGTTGTATTTTGCACGACAATTGTTGTAATAAAGTTGTAGTTGTTTTCCGCACTATATATTTGGCGACTCAGAATGGGTTGGATGGAATGGACCTATTTTGGGGTCGTTACATTTGGTATCGAGCTTTAGGATATGATCTCGGCGGAGATCGGGATTAGAACTAGGAGGGGAGAGATGAGTAAATCCTTCGCTAAGTGTGTCCTACCTAAGCTTATTTGTTAAGTTAGTCATAATATCGGGATATTATGTGATATGTTAATTTGTTAAATTAACCCTTGTTTTGAAGTCAGATTCTAGAATGATATCCAAATACGTGAGATGAGCAATGGAGAAATCATGATAATAATGGGGAGATAGAATCAAATGAAAACAAGGTATTCTCAACTCTTTGAAATACTGCACGTAATTTTCGGGGACGAAATTTCATAAGGAGGGAGATTGTAAGACCCCGAATTTTATGAAATAAAAGTATTCAAATTTTTTAAATTACTATTCATGAAGTTACTATTCATGAGTTACTATTCACGAAGTTATTATTCACGAGTTATTATTCATGAGTTACTATTCACGAGTTACTATTCATGAAAGTTATTATTCACGAGTTACTATTATTCATTTGAAGCATGATAATTTTTTTCAGAAGAAGGCATTACTCAATAATTGTTACAAAGAATTATCGCTCAATATTTTATCGATTCAATAATTGCTACGTTGATATTTTATATTATTGTTGTTTAAATAATTGTCACGCAGACAAGATTTTCCATTATCTTGAGCAATAATTCATATTATCTGAATAATATTATTGGATAACATTATTGGCAATGCCTAGAAAGTTCGTCTAAGGAGAGGTTTGGTCACCTAATGCGCCGCCAAAAGTGAGAGAAATTCTTATTAGAAAGCCCCTCTTTCTCGGGAATCGCCTCTGATTGTAATAATATTGTGATTATGTAATATTATTTGTGAATAATTAATTATTGATTTATATGATGAGAAAATATTGATTTTATGTGGATATAGATGGAGAAAATTTTTAATGTGACAATTGTTGAAAATTAATATTTTATCTTTTTCTGATAAAATAATTCATTTAAATATATTATTTTAATAATATATTAACGGTGATATTTTTATAATGAATGTGGGATATATGAGTATATGAGGAGGAAGAGTATTTTTGTGGCATTAAAAGTTTAACACATGTTTTGTGTGTTGGTGGACCCATTTCTTGACCGAAAATTGATTATAAATTGTAAAATCGACCGTTTGTGGATTGGCCAATTTCTATTTGGAATTTAGAAAAACTTTCTTCTCGCAAAGTTGTAGAGAATTGAATTTCCTATAAAAAGTCGCGAGATTCGAATTTTCTGATAAAAGAGCTATTTATTGTGAATTATTGAAGTTTTAGATATCGGTGTGAATTGATTTTTGAGTTTAAATTATTTTTGTTAGAAAAACGTTTTTTGTTTTTTTGGACATCATTAACATGTGTGGCTGGTGTTTTTGACCAAAAGGTGGGATAAGGAAAATTTTATAATTATATTAATATTATATTCAATTTTCGCTTTGGTGTTCTAAGCAATTTCCTATAAATAGGTGCTTAGGTTAGAATTAAAAATCACACCGTAAATCAAGTTTTTCTCTCTATATTATCAAGTTTATTCTTGTGAGTATTTTGAGTATACTTTGAGTATTGCTATATGGTGCAAGTTCGTTCAAATGTTATTCCAAATGTAAGTATCGCTTCTTTTTGAGGTAGTGGATAGTAAGTGGATTTTAAGGGTTATTATGTTTTTAGTTTCGAAATTTTTCTGAACCTTCAAAAATTCTGGAAAAATTTGAAATGATAATTTGATGAGTTTTAGATATTGTGTCCAAAATGGCGATTTTTGGATGTATAGATTGAGAGTTATGAATTTTATGAGAAAAGACTATTTTAAAAGTAACCGCTTATAACTCCTTGTGATTAACTCCAAAATTGATGAAATGTTTATTGGGAGTACATCTATATAATATCAGTATACCGTGTAAATTTCAGAATTTTTGGATAAAAGTATAATTTATGATAAATGTTTAAATATTCGGTGGTTTTGGCCATATGAAAAATAGTAAATGAATTTTTAAAATTTTGAGAAAAATATATGTCCAATATGGGACTATATTTTACTAAATCCCAGAAAAGAAATATTTTTGGAACTGATTTGGTATTTTTCATGAAAATATTCTAGTTATGAGTAAATGAATTAAATATGTTATGTGAAGTAAAAAATTGGAAAATATGATTTATGGTTCGAGAATCATATATGAGGTATATGCAGATTTTTTATGAGGGTTTTGGTTATGGTGATGAAATCTTATGAGTTTGGCATTTTATGATGATTAAATGCATTAATTAGTAAAGTGTAAACAATTTAATTAAATTGTTTATAAGTTTTAGAAATGATTAAAATATTATTGTAATATTAATAATATTAGATTATGAGATTTCTAAGTGATTTATAACATTTGGATTAAGGTGTTATAAATATGGATATGAATTTTATTATTTAAACTTTATCTTTTCGTGTCGAGGAATATTACGCAAGACGATACGGTATTATTATATTTAATACGGGATACTATTCACTTATAAATTGGTTTCTTCTTTGACCAAATTATCGTTGATTTATGAATCTTTACTTGAAATTAAAACTATGTTTTGATTATATTGTTTTTATATAACATTCTTATAACCCTAATGATAATATTTTCGACTTGAGTGTAAAGATGAGTAGATTATTGGTATGATCGTGACTATAGGTTCTCTTTGGCCAAGAGTGCAAAAAGTTGAATTGTTGATCGGTATGATCATGGCCATTGAATTTACAATTGAATATTTTTAGCTTAAGTGCAAAGGTGAATCGATCAACACGGTTATAATTATTGTTATATAACTTCAAATGATTATGTATTTCTTTCGATATATGAATATCTTCGCTCAGAAAGCAAAGATGACTTGTTGATGAATATCTTAGCCTATAGTGCAAAAGATGAATTATTGATGAATATCTTTGCTCAGAATGCAAAGACGACTGTTGTTGAATATCTTTAAATTTCAGAAGCAAAAAGATGAATTATTGATGAATATCTTTCGCTCGTAATGCAAAGATGACTCGTTGTTGAATATCTTTAGCTTTCAGTAGTGTAAAGATGAACTGTTGATGAATATCTTTGGCCCGTAGTGCAAAAGATAAATTTATTAGTATGATTATGAACATGAATCGTGATTTGGTATAACCATGATCTTTGATGTTAAAAGACAGTGATGAAATTATCTTTGTTCTGGATGAGAAAAGGAATTTAGAACTACAATTATGATTATGAAGTTATACATGTTATTGTGGAAAGGAATTGTTGATTGATGTTACAGGATAAAACATTGTTGGTGGACTTTTAACATGGAGAAGATAATAGATTTTATGGTCTATTCGACTCTTCTAATGGATCGCTTTCATTCACGCAACTATGGTTGAAAAGTTTTATCATCTACCATATGTTCTAAATCTCCGATTTATTATCGATGAAGACTATTGATAATTTATTTATCTTTAGTCATAATATTCTTTATCGAGCTAGTCAGGTTTCACCCTTTTGTTTCACAATTCCTTTCGTGTAATAAAAGTGTAATTTGGGTCGAAGGGATAACAAGGAAATATAATGGTGGTCTATAGTTGTTGAGGTTTTCCCTAAAGAGTATGGAAATAATTTTATTGAGGACTTTAATGTGTCAGATTTTATACATCATTTAATAGTTATTTTTGGTGAATTAAATAGGTGAGGCAAACCCAACTTTGGAAGGGTGTTTTGTCACTATCATACAAGATGTCTAATGACATACAAACTCGTGTTATCATAAGACATGGTTGTGCTCATCCACTTGTCGAGTATATTTACAAGCACTACCTATATAATCTTGGTGTTTGTTTGGAGTATAATACCCAATTAGAGAGGCAAAGGAGATAATGATATGTCAAGAGAAGACTCACCATTGGGAAGAATACGATAGTAATCTTCTCGCTTTTTCTTTGGGGTCTATTGGTCAACCAAGGATAATTCGCGGGCCATATGATATCTACCATAACCTAAAAGCATGACCTCCCATGTACGACGAAGGTTTCTTGAGCACTTCCCAAAGATTCTAATTTCTAAAACAGGTTTTTGACTATACCTTTATGTAAGGTGTCATTGTGACACGCCATAGGTTGGTATATATTTGTATCCAAACTCACAAAGATATGTGTTGTTGTATTTGCACACGACAATTGTTGTAATAAAGTTGTAGTTGTTTTTCGCATCATATATTTGGTGACTCAGAAATGGGTGGATGGAATGGACCTATTTTGGGGTCGTTACATTTGGTATCGAGCTTAGGATATGATCTCCGGAGATCTGGATTAGAACCAGAGGAGGAGAGATGAGTAAATCCTTCGCTAAAGGTGTCCTACCTAAGCTTATTTGTTGGTCACCATAATATCGGGATATTATGTGATATGTTAATTTGTTAAATTAACCCTTGTTTTGAAGTCGTATTCTAGAATGATATCTCAAATATGGGAGATGAAAGCAATGGAGAAATCATGATGATGGGGGAGATAGAATCGAAATGAAAACAAGGTATTCTCAACTCTTTGAAATACAGTGCACGTAAATTTCTGTATTAAATTTCATAAGGAGGGAGATTGTAAGACCCGAATTTTATGAAATAAAAGTATTCAATTTTTTTAAATTACTATTCATTTTGAGTTACTATTCATGAAAGTTACTATTCATGAAGTTACTTATTCACGAGTTATTATTCATGAGTTATTATTCACGAAGTTACTATTCATGAGTTACTATTCACGAGTACTATTCATGAAACATGATAATTTTTTTTTCAGAAGAAGGCATTACTCAATAATTGTTAAAGAATTATCGCTCAATATTTTATTTTATCGATTCAATAATTGCTACGTTGATATTTTATATTATTGTTGTTTAAATAATTGTCACTTACACAAAGATTTTCCATTATCTGAGCAATAATTCATATTATCCAATAATATTATTGGATAACATTATTGGCAATGCCTAGAAAGTTCATCTCTCAAGGAGAGATTTGGTCACCTAATCAAGGCGCCAATAAGAGAGAAATTTTATTCGAAAGCCCCTCTTCCTGGTGAACCGCCTCGTTGTTGTTAATATTGTGATTATGTAATATTATTTGTGAATAATTAATTATTGATTTATATGATGAGGAAAATATTGGTTTTATGTGGATATAGATGGAGAAAATTTTTAATGTGACAATTGTTGAAAATTAATATTTTATCTTTTTCTGATAAAATAATTCATTTAAATATATTATTTTAATAATATATTAACGGTGATATTTTTATAATGAATGTGGGATATATGAGTATATGAGGAGGAAGAGTATTTTTGTGGCATTAAATGTTTAACACATGTTTTGTGTGTTGGTGGACCCATTTCTCGACCGAAAATTGATTATAAACTGTAAAATCGACTCGCTTGTGGATTTGGTCAATTTCTGTTTGGAATTTGGAAAACTTTCTTCTGTAAAGTTGTAGAGAATTGAATTTTCTATAAAAAGTCGCGAGATTCGAATTTTCTGATAAAAGAGCTATTTATTGTGAATTATTGAAAGTTTTGATATCGGGTGTGAATTGATTTTTGGAGTTTAAATTATTTTTGTTAGAAAAACGTTTTTGTATTTTTTGGACATCATTAACATGTGTGGCTGGTGTTTTTGACCAAAAGGTGGGCTAAGGAAAATTTTTATAATTATATTAATATTATATTCAATTTTTCGCTTTTGGTGTTCTAAGCAATTTCCTATAAATAGGTGCTTAGGTTAGAATTAAAAATCACACCGTAAATCAAGTTTTTCTCTCTCTATATTATCGAGTATTCTTGTGAGTATTTTGAGTATACTTTGAGTATTGCTATATGGTGCAAGTTCGTTCATTGTTATTCCAAATGTAATCATCGCTCTTTTGAGGTAAGGGATAGTAAGGGATTTTAAGGGTTATTATGTTTTTAGTTTCGAAATTTTTCTGAACCTTCAAAAATTCTGAAAAAATTTGAAATGATAATTTTATGAGTTTTATATATTATGTCCAAAAATGGCGATTTTTGGATGTATAGATTGAGAGTTATGAATTTTATGAGAAAAGACTATTTTAAAAGTAACCGCTTATAACTCCTTGTGATTAACTCCAAAATTGATGAAATTTTTATTGGGAGTACATATATATAATATCAGTATACCGTGTAAATTTCAGAATTTTTGGATAAAAGTATAATTTATGATAAATGTTTAAATATTCGGTGGTTTTGGCCATATGAAAAATAGTAAATGAATTTTTAAAATTTTGAGAAAAATATATGTCCAATATGGGACTATGTTATGCTAAATCCCAGAAAAGAAATATTTTTGGAACTGATTTGGTATTTTTTATGAAAATATTCTAGTTATGAGTAAATGAATTAAATATGTTATGTGAAGTAAGAAAATTGGAAAATATGATTTTATGGCTTGAGAATCATATATGAGGTATATGCAGATTTTTTATGAGGGTTTTGGTTATTGGTGATGAAATCTTATGAGTTTGGCATTTTATGATGATTAAATGCATTAATTAGTAAAGTGTAAACAATTTAATTAAATTATTTATAAGTTTTAGAAATGATTAAAATATTATTGTAATATTAATAATAATAGATTATGAGATTTCTAAGTGATTTATAATATTTGGATTAAGGTGTTATAAATATGGATATGAATTTTATTATAAACTTTATCTTTTCGTGTCGAGGTTACTTAAGCACGATATAAAGATTTACGTATTTAACACGGATACTATTCACATAAATTGGTTTCTTCTTTGACCAAATTATCGTTGATTTATGAATCTTACTCTTGAAATTAAAACTATGTTTTGAGTATATTGTTTTATATAACATTCTTATAACCCTAATGATAATATTTCTCGACTCGAGTGTAAAGATGAGTAGATTATTGGTATGATCGTGACTATAGGTTCTTTGGCCAAGAAAGGCAAAAGTTGAATTGTCGATTGGTATGATCATGGCCATTGAATTTACAATTGAATATTTTTAGCTTAAGTGCAAAGGTGAATTGATCAACATGGTTATAATTATTGTTATATAACTTCAAATGATTATGTATTTCTTTGATATATGAATATCTTCGCTCAGAGTAGTGCAAAGATGACTTGTTGATGAATATCTTAAATTATAGTGCAAAGATGAATTATTGATGAATATCTTTTGCTCGTCAGAATGCAAAGATGACTTGTTGTTGAATATCTTTTTACAGTAGCAAAAGATGAATTATTGATGAATATCTTTGGCTCGTAATGCAAAGATGACTCGTTGTTGAATATCTTTAGCTTTTTGTAGTGTAAAGATGGGCTGTTGATGAATATCTTTGGGCCCGTAGTGCAAAGATAAATTTATTAGTATGATTATGAACATGAATCGTGATTTGGTATAACCATGATCTTTGATGTTTTTGTGATGAAATTATAAAAAATTTGTCCCTGGATGAGAAAAGGAATTTAGAACTACAATTATGATTATGAAGTTATACATGTTATTGTGGAAAGGAATTGTTGATTGATGTTACTGTGGATAAAACATTGTTGGTGGACTTTTAACATGGAGAAGATAATAGATTTTATGGTCTATTTGACTCTTCTAATGGATCGCTCATTCACCGCAACTATGGTTGAAAAGTTTTATCATCTACCATATGTTCTAAATCTCGATTTACATCGATGAAGACTATTGATAATTTATTTATCTTTAGTCATAATATTCTTTATCGAGCTAGTTGTGCTCACCCTTTTGTTTCACAATTCCTTTCGTGTAATAAAAGTGTAAATTGGCCGAGCGGATAACAAGGGTGTGACGCCCCAAAATTAGGTATACGTCACCCATCTTGGGTCGCCACTTACATGGTACATAAATTCAAATACAACTTACTAATATAACTGTCAGGTACAATATAATGCGACATAAATCGTGAGTTTGAATACAAATATTGTCTACTAGATATTATATAAACTCAAAAGGAGTCCTCATTACAACTATTATCACACTATTTCACGTAATAGTAAGGACTACTAATGCTATCCTCTCGGACCATTACTTCGCTCCCCGACTCGTCTCAATTTATGTTCTCATTTTCAAGAGAATACGGTGAAAGAAAGGGTGAGCTCAACTAGCCCAAGAAGAAATATTATGACTAAGATAATGCGTAATAAATTATCATTAGCCTTCAACAAATGTTAAACCGATAAAATACAATGATAAACCGGTTTAATCGGCAGCAGAATTAAGCAATCCATTAAAAGAGTCAAGTAGAGAATAAAGTCTACTATCTTTTAGGTTTTAAAAGGTTTTCATCAATTTTATCGCCGAGACTCAAATTTTAATAATAAACCACCACATCTAATCATCCCTGCATTCACGGCCAAGGATTTTCATCAAATTATCAATGGTCATGACTATACCGAATCACCCCGGTCATAATCATACCAAAACTATCCATCAACGTGCATTACGTGCCACCGAGGACTTTTGTCACATCATTTATATCAAGTCATGATTATACCGAATGATCCATGGTCATAATCATACTAAGTTCATCTATGCACGTAAGTCAAAGATAACATAATATAACATGAGGATGATGACAATGACATAGTAATTCAATAAAACAAGTTCAAGAATTATTTAATCCATGAACTATTAACGCCCAAATTGTCAACATGATGATCTTCGTTTCAGAGAGTAAAATTCAATAATGATCAAGAATATTTCCATGAAAAGATATCGGATGAAATGCAAATATCAAGGATATTCTACTAATTTCATGGAGTATAGAAGTCAAAGTTTTAACCAACCGGGTATAATAAAGAATGGAATAACAAAAGAAATCACCATGCATGCGATTGATGACGGAGGTAATAATAAGATGACAAAGTTATTCCATGATGTTCCAATAATAATAATGGAACCTGTGTCGTGTGAAATTCACATGACGCTGTGATGTTCTAACAGAATGATAAAGACGGAACTGTGTCCTGTAAAACACATGCAGCAGGATGTTCCAATGTAAGAATAATAAAAGCGGAACCAGATCCTGTAAAATACATGAGATAGGATGTTCCAATGTAATAATAGAAGAATGTCACCAAGTATAGGTAAATCACAGATACAAAGTTATTCCAATGTAATAATAAGCAATGGAATAACATAAGGATTTCACCAAGTATAGGTATGCCGCAGATAAAAGTTATGTATAGGGTATGCCACTTTTACAAAAGTTATTCCAATGTAATAATAATGAATGGAATAATGTAAGTTCTCTTCAAGAAGAAAGAATAACAACACCCTCACCGTAAAAAGAACCTCAATAATATAGTAGTAGTGAAGAAGCAGAATACTCTTCTTCTTTCTATAACTTTCTCTATAGCTTCTCTCTATAATTCTCTCTAGAGTTTCAATGAATTCGTAAGAAAATAATGAAGGAATGAGCTTCTATTTATAGGAAAATAGAATGCATAAGAACTAATCCATGAACTATCTCAGATTGATTTACTTTAATCGACGGTCCATATTTAAAGAAAAATCTTTTAAATAAAATATAATATATTCTATTTATATAAAAACATTTTACTATGAAAACACTATGCAATACTATGCAAAACACTATGCAAAACACTATGCAACACTATGCATAATAAAATATAATATATTCTATTTATGTAATAACTTTAATAAAGTATTCTATTTTATATAAAAGATGTTTCGCATTTTTATTACGTTAATAATACTAATAAAACAAAACGTCATTATCATTATAATAATTCATATTATTAATCGACAATAATGGAATCAAACCGAGTGACTTCTCACATAAGCATCAATAATCAATACCGGTGTGCTACTATGAAACCACACGACATCGCATTTTTTACTACCGAAAGTAGTTCAACAAGAATCACCAGTAAAACTTCCGCCGTTATTTCAATAAAATATTTTGTCATTTTTCAATCCGACAATAATTTCATTGTGGGTCCACCAATGATTGAGTAGTTATATTTAATATTCCCCGCTAAACCGAATATTCCCCACCAATCGAATATAATATAACCACTTGCATACTTTGCAAAATTTATAAATACTACCCACAACTATAATATTATCTCAAATTCACACTATAATATTAAAAATTATTTCGACTAAATTTAAATCTTTATTGATAAAAAACTGGGTCTCACAATCTCCACTCCTTATGGAATTTCCTCGAAATTAGGGTATGTACGGTATGATAAAGAGGTGAGGATACCTTGAATACCTTTATCGTTGAAAACATTAAATTTATTTTTTTGCAATCCTACCAAAGATATTCATTAACAATTCATCTTTGCACCATGTGCCAAAGATAACTTTTACCACATCCATGAATTAATATTTCATCATTTGAGACTCATTTCAATAATTAATCCATATCATCGAATCATCCCCGCACTATGTGCCAAGGATATTCATTAGTAGATTAATCATACGAATTATCCATGCACTACTACCAAAAGATAATCGTGTATTCATTAGTATTTCACGACCACAAATTATCCATGCACTACTACCAAAGATAATTGTGTATTCATTAGTATTACGACCACAAATTATCCATGCACTACTACCAAAGATAATTATGTATTCATTAAGTATCACGACCATAAATTATCCATGCACTACTACCAAAGATAATTGTGTATTCATTAAGATCACGACCACAAATTATCCATGCACTACTACCAAAGATAATTATGTATTCATTAATATCACGACCACAAATTATCCATGCACTACTACCAAAGATAATTGTGTATTCATTAAGATCACGACCACAAATTATCCATGCACTACTACCAAAGATAATTGTGTATTCATTAAGATATCACGACCACAAATTATCCATGCACTACTACCAAAGATAATTGTGTATTCATTAGTATCACGACCACAAATTATCCATGCACTACTACCAAAGATAATTGTGTATTCATTAAGTATCACGACCACAAATTATCCATGCACTACTACCAAAAGATAATTGTGTATTCATTAAGTATCACGACCACAAATTATCCATGCACTACTACCAAAGATAATCGTGTTTTCAATTACGGTTATGATTATACCTAACAATCCTCTGTCATAATCATACCAAGTCCATCTATGCACTACAAAGCCATTGTATGACTTTCAACATAATATAAACATGAGGATAATGATATAAAGAATCAATCAAATGAGATAAATGATAAATATTAAACATTTATAATATAATTTATCCAGATTCAAGAATATTCCCATGTTATCAATACTTAATAATCTCATAATCTAATATCATTAATATTATAACAATATTTTAATCACTTCTTAAATTTATAAACAATTTATCTCAATTGTTTACGCTTTTACCATATAATGCATTTAATCATTCAAAATGCCATACTCATAAGATATCATCACCAATTATCAAATCCTCAAAAATATGCATATACTCTATATAGGATTCTCAGCCATAAAATCTTATTTTCAACTTTGTTACTTCACATAACATATTTAACTCATATGTTCAGAATTAAACTATTTTCATGAAAAATACCAAATCAGTCCCAAAAATATTTCTTTTCTGAGATTTAGCATAATATAGTCCCATAATGAAAATATATTTTTCTCTAATTTTTAAAATTCATTTACTATTTTTAAAAATCAATTTCTAATTAATTCCTTAAGAAATTAGCTACCTCAAGTTTAACTCCAAAATTCCCAAATCTTGGCAGGACTTACACATGTTAACGTGAGCTTCTAGTTTAAATTTCATGGTCATCTGAGTTATAGAACTCCGGTTATAGCATTTTTCGTCGAAAAACCTAAATATTAAAATAGTCATAACTTGCTCATTTTAAGTCGTAATGAGCTCATTTTTGGACAGGAGGTACTTTATACCATATACCTTCTTGTCCCAAAAGGCCAGAATTTTTCTCATAATTTAAGTGGCCGAAACAGTCCTTTAAAGTTTTCAAGCAGTAGCATTTTCGAAATTTTTGCCTTTGGCCTCCTTTGCAAAAAAATCAGTCCACACAAAAATCTACATCACCTTTTCCAGTAATTCCACTTGGATTAGTTAGGTAACTCATAGATCTAACTCTAGGACTTGACCTCACTCAAAAATTCAAAATATAATAAGAGATATGGTCAATTGAATTTCATGTTACGTTTTCACCAAAATCGATTTTCAACTCTTTGTGATTTCTAAGAAACTTTCATGTTTTCACATACTAACCAATATAACTCATCATAAAACTTACTAATACTTCATATACCCATGATTTTCATCAGTCCTATGCTTTTATTATGACTTTCATCATAATCCTCGTAAACTGATCCTTTCAGTTGAAGAAATATTTGAGAGTTTAAGAAATGGGTTTTTATCTTTGGGTCAATACAAAATTCGATTTCACGCCTAGGGTAGGCTAGAAATCTTCAAGAATACGCCTAAAAATTTATTAATGATAGAAATATCATTCAAAAATCATTACTCTCGTCCAAGACTTGGATAGTACGTCACATTAATACCAATCTGTGACTTCTATCCCTTAACCTCGATGACACCTCACAATGATACCTATCAACTTGCCATCTTCAATCACGACGTCGCCTATGTAAAGTCCGGCGGTGCATTCCACACAAGGAAGTTAACAACGAAAGGATCGGGGCTCTTTACTTATGGCTTGATATAATGTTGATTAACTTTAGGGTTTGGTTACTTTGAATTCAGTATAACAAAGTTGGTTATGAGTATAAAAGCTAACAACCTTTTAAAAAGCATGATGAGTAGTTAACCAATTGATTCCTAAAATCACATCAAAGGCAAGTATTTTCAAAAAGATAAGATCGACAGGTAACGTGAAAGTGTTTATTTGAATCAAACAAGATTTAAAAATAGTAGCGGTAACGAAGGCTCCTACTAACGAAGTTTCAACCAATAAGTGAAAGTTTAACTTCTCCGGAGTCAAATTTAAACGTTGAACGCAAGCAAGAGAGATAAAATAATGGGTAGAACCGGTATCTTATAAGGTATAGACTTCGCAATTTATAATTAACTAACCCGTGCTAACTTTGTTCGGTTTACTCGCTTTTTGAGAAGTCACGAAAAACGCTCTTCCTGAAACCACCGACTTTGTTTTGTCCGTATCCGCCTTTGGTGCCACTATCCAAGCTGGACTTGACTTCACTATACGACAAAATCGAGCTAAATGACCTTCTCTTCTTGAAATTTCCACTTCTATTATCTTTGCCATGATTACCACCGAAGTGGTTACCATTCTTAGCATGATAATTCCCCACGATGGTTATCATTGTTCGATAGCCGCTGCCACCCACGATATGATTATTATCGTGTTGTTGGTCGTTACCTTTTTGGTTGAGTCGACTCATTATCGCGCTCCAATAACCGAGCCCTATTCACAACATCTAAATACAAACACCGCCACAAAACAAGGGTTAATTAACATATCACATTTTATCCCTATACTCGACCGACCAATTAAATACCAAATAAACTTAGTAGGTCATACTAGCGAAAAGAATTCCTCGCTCTCCTCCTAGTTCTTATCTCACATCACCGGCTGGATCATATCCCTAAGCTCGATACCAACCGTGACGCCCCCAAAATTAGGTATACGTCACCCATCTTGGGTCGCCACTTACATGGTACATAAATTCAAATACAACTTACTAATATAACTGCCGTAGGTACAACATTACATAAACCGTGAGTTTGAATACAAATATTGTCTACTAGATATTATATAAACTCAAAAGGAGTCCTCATTACAACTATTATCACACTATTTCACGTAATAGTAAGGACTACTAATGCTATCCTCTCGACCATTACTTGCTCCCCGACTCGTCTCCAGCCTATGTTCTCATTTTCAAGAGAACAAAGTGAAAGAAAGGGTGAGCTCAACTAGCCCAAGAAGAAATATTATGACTAAGATAATGCGTAATAAATTATCATTAGCCTTTCAACAATGTTAAACCGATAAAATACAATAGACAAACCGCTTTAACTGCAGCAGAATTAAGCAATCCATTAAAAGAGTCAAGTAGAGAATAAAGTCTACTATCTTTTAGGTTTTAAAAGGTTTTCATCAATTTTTATCACGAGACTCAAATTTTAATAATAAACCACCACATCTAATCATCCCCGCACTACTGGCCAAGGATTTTCATCAAATTATCAATGGTCATGACTATACCGAATCACCCCCGGTCATAATCATACCAAAACTATCCATCATCGCATTACAGTGCCACCGAGGACTTTTGTCACATCATTTATATCAAGTCATGATTATACCGAATGATCCACGGTCATAATCATACTAAGTTCATCTACGCACGTAAGTCAAAGATAACATAATATAACATGAGGATGATGACAATGACATAGTAATTCAATAAAACAAGTTCAAGAATTATTTAATCCATGAATTATTAACGCCCAAATTGTCAACATGATGATCTGTTTCAGAGAGTAAAATTCAATAATGATCGGAAGAATATTTCCATGAAAAGATATTGGATGAAACGCAAATATCAAGGATATTCTACTAATTTCATGGAGTATAGAAGTCAAAGTTTTAACCAATCGGGTATAATAAAGAATGGAATAACAAAAGAAATCACCATGCATGCGGTACTGCAGATGATAGATGTGTTATTCCAACAGAATAATAATAACGGAACTGTGTCAGTCGTGAAATTCACAACCGGCACGTGATGTTCCAACAGAATGATAAAAGACGGAACCTGTGTCTGTGTAAAACACATGCATGTGATGTTCCAATGTAATAATAAAACGGAACCGATCCGGTGTAAAACACACGATAGGATGTTCCAATGTAATAATAGAAGAATGTCACCAAGTATAAGGTAAAATCAGGCAGATACAAAAGTTATTCCAATGTAATAATAAGCAATGGAATAACATAAGGATTTCACCAAGTATAGGGTATGCCAGATACAAAGTTATGTATAGGGTATGCCACTTTTACAAAAGTTATTCCAATGTAATAATAATGAATGGAATAATGTAAGTTCTCTTCAAGAAGAAAGAATAACACCCTTACAGTAAATAAAAAAGAAAGAATATATAAGTAGTGAAGTAAAGTAATACTCTTCTTCTTTCTATAACTTTCTCTCTATAGCTTCTCTCTATAATTTCTCTCTCTGTAGTTTCAATGAATTCGTAAAAGAAAATAATGAAGGAATGAGCTTCTATTTATAGGAAAATAGAATGCATAGTAACTAATCCATGAAGCGGTCCAGATTGATTTACTTTAATCGACGGTCCATATTTAAAGAAAAATCTTTTAAATAAAATATAATATATTCTATTTATACAAAAACATTTTACTATGCAAACACTATGCAATACTATGCAAAACACTATGCAAAAACACTACGCAACACTATGCATAATAAAATATAATATATTCTATTTATGAATAACTTTAATAAAGTATTCTATTTTATATAAAAGATGTTTCGCATTTTATTACGTTAATAATACGAATAAAACAAAACGTCATTATCGCAATAATAATTCATATTATTAATCGACAATAATGGAATCAAACCGAGTGACTTCTCACATAAGCATCAATAATCAATAACGTGTGCTACTATGCAACCACACGACATCGTATTTTTTACTACCGAATAGTTCAACAAGAACTACGGTAAAACTTCCGCCGTTATTTCAATAAAATATTTTTGTCGTTTTTTCAATCCGATAATAATTTTATTAGGGTCCACCAATGATTGAGTAGTTGTATTTAATATTCCCCGCTAAACCGAATATTCCCCACCAATCGAATATAATATAACCACTTGCATACTTTGCAAAATTTATAAATACTACCCACAACTATAATATTATCTCAAATTCACACTATAATATTAAAATTATTTCGACTAAATTTAAATCTTTATTGATAAAAACTGGGGTCTCACAAAGGGAATATAAGGGTGGTCTATAGTTGTTGAGATTTTCCCTAAAGAGTATGAAAATAATTTTATTGAGGACTTTAATGTGTTGTATTTTATACATCATTTAATAGTTATTTTGGTGAATTAAATAGGGTGAAAGTAACCCAACTTTGGAAGGGTGTTTTGTCACTATCATACAAGATGTCTAATGACATACAAACTCGTGTTATCATAAGACATGGTTGTGTTTCATCCACTTCCGAGTATATTTACAAGCACTACCTATATAATCTTGGTGTTTGTTTGGAGTATAATACCCAATTAGAGACAGTGGAGATAATGATATGTCAAGAGAAGACTCACCATTGGGAAGAATATGATAGTAATCTTCTCGCTTTTCTTTGGGGTCTATCAGGTCAACCAAGGATAATTCTATGGCCATATGATATCTACCATAACCCAAAAGAATGGCCTCCATATGCACGGAAGGTTTCTTGAGCACTTCCCAAAGATTCTAATTTCTAAAACAGTTTTTGACTATACCTTTATGTAAGGTGTCATTGTGACATGCCTACGGTTGGTATATATTTGTATCCAAACTCATAAAGATATGTGTTGTTGTATTTTGCACGACAATTGTTGTAATAAAGTTGTAGTTGTTTTCCGCACCATATATTTGGCGACTCGAATGGGTTGGATGGAATGGACCTATTTTGGGGTCGTTACATTTGGTATCGAGCTTAGGATATGATCTCCGCTGAGATCGGGATTAGAACTAGGAGGGAGAGATGAGTAAATCCTTCGCTAGTGTGTCCTACCTAAGCTTATTTGTTGGTCACCATAATATCGGGATATTATGTGATATGTTAATTTGTTAAATTAACCCTTGTTTTGAAGTCAGTATTCTAGAATGATATCCGAAATACGAGGAGATGAAAGAATGGAGAAATCATGATGACAGGGGAGATAGAATCGAAATGAAAACAAGGTATTCTCAACTCTTTGAAATACTGTGCACGTAATTTTGGGACTAAATTTCATAAGGAGGGGAGATTGTAAGACCCTAATTTTATGAAATAAAAGTATTCAAATTCTTTTAAATTACTATTCATGAGTTACTATTCATGAGTTACTATTCACGAAAGTTACTATTCACGAAAGTTATTATTCATGAAAGTTATTATTCACGAAGTTACTATTCATGAGTTACTATTCACGAAAGTTACTATTCACGAAAGTACTATTCATGAAGCATGATAAATTTTTTTCAGAAGAAGGCATTACTCAATAATTGTTACGAGAATTCTTGCTCAATATTTTATTGATTCAATAATTGCTACGTTGATATTTTATATTATTGTTGTTTCAATAATTGTCACGCACGATATTTTCCATTATCTGAGCAATAATTCATATTATCCGAATAATATTATTGGATAACATTATTGGCAATGCCTAAAAAGTTCGCTCTAAGGAGAGGTTTGGTCACCTAATTTCGCGCCAAGAAGGAGAAATTCTTATCGAAAGCCCTCTTCTTCGGGAATTGCACGATTGTTAATATTGTGATTATGTAATATTATTTGTGAATAATTAATTATTGATTTATATGATGAGGAAAATATTGATTTTATGTGGATATAGATGGAGAAAATTTTAATGTGACAATTGTTGAAAATTAATATTTTATCTTTTCTCGATAAAATAATTCATTTAAATATATTATTTTAATAATATATTAACGGTGATATTTTTATAATGAATGTGGGATATATGAGTATATGAGGAGGAAGAGTATTTTTGTGGCATTAAATGTTTAACACATGTTTTGTGTGTTGGTGGACCCATTTCTTGACCGAAAATTGATTATAAACTGTAAAATCGACCGTTTGTGGATTCTGGTCAATTTCTGTTTGGAATTTAGAAAAACTTTCTTCTGCAAAGTTGTAGAGAATTGAATTTCCTATAAAAAGTCGCGAGATTCGAATTTTCTGATAAAAGAGCTATTTATTGTGAATTATTGAAGTTTCGGTATATCGGGTGTGAATTGATTTTTGGAGTTTAAATTATTTTTGTTAGAAAAACATTTTTTGTATTTTTTTGGACATCATTAACATGTGTGGCTGGTGTTTTTGACCAAAAGGTGGGCTAAGGAAAATTTGTATAATTATATTAATATTATATTCAATTTTCGCTTTGGTGTTCTAAAAGAATTTCTATAAATAAGGTGCTTAGGTTAGAATTAAAAATCACACCGTAAATCAAGTTTTCTCTCTATATTATCGAGCATATTCTTGTGAGTATTTTGAGTATACTTTGAGTATTGCTATATGGTGCAAGTTCGATTCGGCGTTATTCCAATCAATCGCTCTTTTTGAGGTAAGGATAGTAAGGATTTTAAGGGTTATTATGTTTTTAGTTTCGAAATTTTTCTGAACCTTCAAAAATTCTGGAAAAATTTGAAATGATAATTTGATGAGTTTTATATATTGTGTCCAAAAATGGCGATTTTTGGATGTATAGATTGAGAGTTATGAATTTTATGAGAAAAGACTATTTTAAAAGTAACCACTTATAACTCCTTGCAATTAACTCCAAAATTGATGAAATTTTTATTGGGAGTACATCTATATAATATCAGTATACCGTGTAAATTTCAGAATTTTTGGATAAAAGTATAATTTATGATAAATGTTTAAATATTCGGTGGTTTTGGCCATATGAAAAATAGTAAATGAATTTTTAAAATTTTGAGAAAAATATATGTCCAATATGGGACTATGTTATGCTAAATCCCAGAAAAGAAATATTTTTGGAACTGATTTGGTATTTTTCATAAAAATATTCTAGTTATGAGTAAATGAATTAAATATGTTATGTGAAGTAAGAAATTGGAAAATATGATTTTATGGCTTGAGAATCATATATATGAGGTATATGCAGATTTTTTATGAGGGTTTTGGTTATTGGTAATGAAATCTTATGAGTTTGGCATTTTATGATGATTAAATGTATTAATTAGTAAAGTGTAAACAATTTAATTAAATTATTTATAAGTTTTAGAAATGATTAAAATATTATTGTAATATTAATAATATTAGATTATGAGATTTCTAAGTGATTTATAATATTTGGATTAAGGTGTTATAAATATGGATATGAATTTTATTATGAAACTTTATCTTTTCGTGTCGAGAGTTCTTATGCACGTATACTAGATCTTATGTATTGAACACGGGATACTATTCATGACAAATTGGTTTCTTCTTTGACCAAATTATCGTTGATTTATGAATCTTACTCTTGAAATTAAAACTATGTTTTGAGTATATTATTTTTATATAACATTCTTATAACCCTAATGATAATATTTCTCTTTGACTTGAGTGTAAAGATGAGTAGATTATTGGTATGATCGTGACTATAGGTTCTCTTTGGCCAGTAGTGCAAAAGTTGAATTGTTGACTGGTGTGACGCCCCCAAAATAGGTATACACCACACCCATTCTGAGTCGCCAAATACATGGTGCGTAAACAACTACAACTTTATTATTACAACAAGAAATCGTGAGTTTAAATACAAATATTATCTTTTAGACAATATCTATACTCAAATAAATCCCCATCACATTTATTGATACATTATTTTACAAAATGGTGAGGACTACTAAACAACTCTCTCTAGAACCTTCATTCCATACCCCGACTAAGTACTCGCTACATTCTCGCTCCCGAGAAGAAAAATGGAATAACAAGAAAAGGGTGAGCTCAACTAGCCCAAGAAAGAATACTATGACTAAGATAATATACAACAAATTATCGTTAGTCTCCAATGAGGAAAAATCGATAGAATACAATAGACAACAAGTTTCAGATCAATATTCGCAATGGAAATAATAATTCATAGAAGAGTTACGTAGAGAATGAAATCTACTATAATCTATGAATTTAATAAATCCATCATCAATATTTTATCCTGTAACATCAATCAATATTTATCTCAAATCAAATATTCATCTTTGCACTACGGAGCCAAAGATATTCATCAATCGGGTCATGTTCATCTCAACACTGCTCATCTTTGCACTAAAGGCCAAAGATATTCATCAATCGGTCATGTTCATCTCAACACTGCTCATCTTTGCACTAAAGGCCAAAGATTTTCATCATCGGTCGTGTTCATTTAAACACCGCTCATCTTTGCACTCTGTGCCAAAGATATTCTTCAGAAATCATTCATCTTTTGCTACTACAGCCAAAGATATTCAATAATATCATCATTTAAGACCGAGAATGATGAAAATATTTTTAAAGAACGAATCCAAAGTGAAACAAAATGACAAGGATTAAGGATTAAGGATTCATACTTGGTTTTATCCACGTCAAAAATACCTCAAAATAATCATAGTGGTGTAAAATTCAAGAATGATCAAAACATGGATACAATCAAAGCTAGTATCCGAGAATAGATATTTTGGACAAAAAGAAGAAATTTCATTTTTCTATGAATAGTACCAGATACGTGAATAGTGTCAGATATACGTGAATAAGGCCGATACGTGAATAGTAACTCGACACCAAAAGATAGAAATTCCACAAAAAAACATTTTCACGCTTCATGAATAGTACTCGTGAATAAGAACTCGTGAATAGTAACTCATAAATAGTAACTCGTGAATAGTAACTCATGAATAGTAACCCCGACATGAAAAAGTTCCAAATTTGATAAAACTTCAGATCAACATTTCAAAGATAATGATATCAAGAAATAATATCATTACGAAAAAAAATAATATCCCTTACCTCAAAGAATCAATACTTCGGAAGGAAAGGCTCAAGTGATGTTGAATGAAACTTGTAATTGAATAAAGAACTCTCAAAGTATCTAAATACTCACAAAATACGCTCAATAATATAGAGAGAAAGAGAGAAAACTTTTTTTTCGGGTGTGATTTTCAATTCTAACTTAGCCCTCTATTTATAGGAAAATGTTAGCCTCACCAAGCAGATTTTGACTGCCAACCGATGGCTTTACCGCTACTATTGCCACCCACCACATTTGAAATAAAATTCAGCACATTTCTTCACCAACCACAAGTGGGGCCCACCAATTCTAGAATTTTCCACCAAAATCATTTATAACCTAATTTCTGAATCAGACACCTCTTAAAATTTATAACAAATCATTCGTTCATTTTTAACGGTTCAAAATTTGTAGACATATACTCAACTTATATGTGTATAACATATCCAAAAATTACAACGATCCAACGGTCGGATTAAATATTATAACTCACACAATAAAGCTGTAATAACACCGATTTGATCTTTTAATACCTCCAATCCGACAAAATAAAACATCTCAGCAATAATTTCTTCATTAATAACCACATAAATAAATCCATCATTTATATTCATATAAAATAAATATTTCCTTATCATATGAATCAATAATTAATTATTCACAAATAATATTACGTAATCACAATTATGACAACCTGTGCCGCTCCTCAGAAAGAGGGGCTTTCAATAAGGATCTCTCCTCATCGGGCGCCGCAATTAGGTGACCAAACCTCTCCTTAGAGATGTAACTTTCTAGACATTGCCAATAATTTTATCTAATAATATTATTCAAATAATATGAATTATTGATCCGATAATGGGAAATATTGTGCAAATGACAATTATCAAACAAAGAATAATATAAAATACCAACGCAGCAATTATTGAATCAATAAAATAAAATATTGAACAAAGAACTCATCGTGAAAATTATTGAGTAGTGCCATCTTACGTGCGAGTCAATAATTCAACAACATCATGCAATACTGTGTGCATCTTTGTGCAACCACGCCAGACATCGTATTTTAACCACGGGTATTCCAACAATCTTAATTGGTAATAACTACGCCAGTTATTTATAACCACCCAAACTTTGTCGCTTTTCCTCATCCAATCGCTTTTACGTTATGGGGCCCACATACGGTGGCTGGTCGCATTTAATATATTCTCGACAAGATTTAATATTCCACGACCAAACTAATATTCCCTTAACAAAAATGAATATTTTATAACCACTTGCTTATTTTGAAATATTTGCGTATTTAACCCTTAACTATCCACATTAATCAAATCAACCCTTACTATTTTAAAATAATAAATAAAGGAAATTCTTTTTTATTTTAAAAATTTTCGGGGTCTTACAACTGGTATGATCATGGCCATTGAATTTACAATTGAATATTTTTAGCTTAAGTGCAAAGGTGAATTGATTAACATGGTTATAATTATTGTTATATAACTTCTGAAATGATTATGTATTTCTTTGATATATGAATATCTTTGGCTGAAGTAGTGCAAAGATGACTTGTTGATGAATATCTTAGCCTATAGTGCAAAGATGAATTATTGATGAATATCTTTTGCTCAGAATGCAAAGATGACTGTTGTTGAATATCTTTTTACCAGTGCAAAGATGAATTATTGATGAATATCTTTGGCTCGTAATGCAAAGATGACTCATTGTTGAATATCTTTAGTAGTGTAGTGTAAAGATGAAGCTGTTGATGAATATCTTTGGCCCGTAGTGCAAAAGATAAATTTATTAGTATGATTATGAACATGAATCGTGATTTGGTATAACCATGATCTTTGATGTTTTGGTGATGAAATTATCTTTGTCTGGATGAGAAAAGGAATTTAGAACTACAATTATGATTATGAGTTATACATGTTATTGTGGAAAGGAATTGTTGATTGATGTTGTTGAGGATAAAACATTGTTGGTGGACTTTTAACATTTATCAATAAAGATTTAAATTTTGTTTAAATAATTTTTAATATTATGGTGTGAATTTGAGATAATATTATAGTCATGGGTAGTATTTATAAATTTTGCAAAGTATGCAAGTGGTTATATTATATTCGATTGGTCTGGGAATATTTGGCTTAGCAGGAATATTCGCATAACTACTCAATCATTGGTGGACCCCATAATGTAATATTATTTTGATCGAGAAAACGACAAAAAATATTTTATCGAAATAACTACGGAAGTTTTACCGCTGATATCGCTGAACTACCTAAAAGTAGTAAAAGTACAAAGAATACGTGTGGTCAGATAAGAAGACACCAGATCGATTATCGATGCTTATGTGAGAAGTCACCACTTTGATTCCATTATTGTCGATTAATAATATGAATTATTATAATGATAACGACGCTTTTGTTTTATTCAGATTATTAACGTAATAAAATGTAAACATCTTTTATATAAAATGTAATACTTTATTAAAGTTATTCTATAAATAATATATTATATTTTATTACGATAAGGTCAGACATGTTGCATGTTTTGCATAAAGTTTCAGATAAGTGTTGCATAAGTTGTTTGCATAGTAAAATGTTTTTATATAAATAGAATATATGATATTTTATTTAAAAGATTTTTTTTTAAATATGGACCGCCGATTAAAGTAAATCAACTGGACCGCTCATGGATTAATTACTATGCATTCTATTTTCCTATAAATAAGCTCATTCCTTCATTATTTTTTATTTAATTCATCAAACTCTAGAGAGAGAAATTATAGAGAGAAGTTTATATAGAGAGAGAAAATCTATAGTAGAAAGAAGAAGAGTATTCTCGCTACTTCACTACTTTGATATCCAAAGGTCTTTTTACTAGTAAGGGATATTATTTGTTGTAATTGTAAGTGGGTGTTATCTTTTCTTATTCTTCGAAGAGAACTTCGTTATTCCATTCATTATTATTTCGTTGAATAACTCGTAAAAGTGGTATACCCTATACATAACCTCAGATACGCAGATACCTATACTTGGTGAAATCCTTATGTTATTCCATTCTTATTTATTCTGGTTGAATAACTCAGATACGCTTAATCCCCTATACTTGGTGATCTTCTTCGTTATTCCATTCTTTATTATTCTCGTTGAATATCCCGTCTGTGTGTTTTACACCCGACCTCGGGTTCCATTTTTTATTATTCCGCATTTATTATTCTCGTTTGAATATCCGTTCCGGTGTTTTACACCGCTGAATATCCGGTTCCATTGTTTATTATTCGGTTCCATTTATTATTCTCGGTTGATCATCCCGCTTGTGAATTTCACCGACCGTTCCGTTATTATTATTATTCTCATTGAATAACTCGCCTATGCGGCAAGTACCGCATGCACGGTGATTTCTTTTGTTATTCCATTCTTTATTATACCCAAATTGGTTAAAACTTGACTTCTATACTCCATGAAATTAGTAGAATATCCTCGATATTCATGCTTCATCCAAAGATCTTTTCATGGAAATATTCTTCCGATCATTCTTGAATTTTACTCTACAAAACAAAGATCTTGTCGACAATTTGACGTTATTAATTCCTCGGATAAAATAATTTTTGAACTTGTTTTATTGAATTATTATGTCATTGTCATCATCCTCATGTTATATTATGTTATCTTCGCTTACGCGCATAGATGAACTTAGTATGATTATGACTGTGGATCATTCTAAGATAATCACGGCTTGTTATAAATGATGTGATAAAAGTCCTCAAAGGGCTCAGAATGCGTTGATGGATAGTTTTTGGTATGATTATGACTGTGGGTGATTCTAAGATAGTCACGCTTAACCATTGATAATTTGATGAAAATCCTCGATCGTGGTATGTGGATGATTAGATATGGTGGTTTATTTATTGTCGAGTCTCAAATGATAAAAATTGATGAAAACCTTTTAAAACCTAAAAGATAGTAGATTTTATTTTCTACTGACTCTTTTTAATGGATCAGATATTCCACCGCAGCTTAAAACCGGTTGTCTATTGTATTTTATCGCTTAACATTGTTGAAGGCTAATGATAATTTATTCTCGCATTATCTTAGTCATAATATTTCATCGGGCTAGTGAGCTCACCTTTTTTCTTTCACCGTTTTCTTCGTGAAATGAGAACATAGCCGGGATTTAGTCTGGGAACGGAGTAATGGGTCCGAGGATAAGATTAGTAGTCCTCACTATTCTCGTGAAATAGTGTGATAATAGTTGTAATGAGGACTCCTTTCGAGTTTGTATAATATCTAGTAGACAATATTTGTATTCAAACTCACGCTTTTATGTCGATTGCATACCTACGCTTATATTAGTAAGTTGTATTTCAATTTATGTATTTATGTACCAGTAAGTGGCACCCAAGACGGGTGACGATACCTAATTTTTGGGGCCGCCACATTGGTATCGAGCTTAGGATACGATCCCCGGCCGAGATGTGAGATAAGAACTAGAGGGGAGAGACGGGAATTTTTTCGCTAGTAGATGACCTACCTAAATTTATTTGGTATTTAATTGGCTCACGTAGTATAGGATAATATGTGATATGTTAATTAACCCTGTTTTTGTGATGTTGTTTGAGAATGACATCCTAAAAATGCCGAGATAAGCAATGAAGCACATGAGAGTGTTGATTCAATTTCAAACAAAAGGTAACCACCAACAACACGATAATAATCATATCGGTGGCAACGGCCATCGTAACAATGATAACCATCGGGGAAATTATCATGCTAAGAATGGTAACCACTTTATGGTAATCATGGCAAAGATAATAGAAGTGGAAATTTCAAGAAGAGAAGGTCATTTAGCTCAATTTTGTTGTGCACCAAAGTCAAGTCTAGTTGGGACTGTGGCACCAAAGGTGGATATGGACAAAACAAAGTCGTTGGTTTTAGGAAGTGCATTTTCACGACTTCTCAAAAGTTAGTAAACCGAACGGTTAGCACTCAAGTTAGTTAATTATAAATTCATAAGTCTATACCTTATAAGATACCTGTTCTACCCATTATTTTATCTCTCTTGCTTATGCTCAACGCTTAAATTTGACTCGAGAAGTTAGACTTTGACTTATTGGTCAAACTTCGCTAAGAGAGCCTTCATATCGCTTACTATTTTTAAATCTTGTTTGATTCAAATAAACACTTTCACGCTAATTCGTCGATCTTATCTCTTTGAAAATACTTGCCTTTGATGTGATTTTAGAATCAATTGGTTAACTACTACTCATCATTCTTTTTAGTAAGGTTGTTAGCTTTTATATTCATAACCAAACCGTTATACTTAATTCAAAGTAACCAAACCCTAAAGTCAATCATTGTTATATCAAGCCATAAGTAAAGAGCCCCGAACCTTTCGTTGTTGACTTCCTTGTGTGGAATGCAACCAAGCCGACTTTTTTCAGAGGCTTACATCGTGAATGAAGATGGCAAGTTTATAGGTATCATTGTGAGGTGCTATCTAAGTTAAGGGATAGAAGTCACATTGGTATTAATGTGACGTACTATCCAAGTCTTGGACGAGAGTAACAGCTTTGAATGATATTTCTATCATTAATAAATTTCTTGACGATTCTTGAAGATTTCTAGCCTACCCTAGAGCGTGAAATCGAATTTTGTATCAACCCAAAGATAAAAACCCATTTCTTAAAAACCTCAAATATTTCTTCAACTAAAAGGATCTGCTTTTACGAGGATTATGATGAAAGTCATAATAAAAGCATTGGACTAATGAAAATCATGGGTATATGAAGTATTAGTAAGTGTTATGATGAGTTATGTTGGTTATTATGTGAAAACATGAAAGTTTCTTAGAAATCACAAAGAGTTGAAAATCGATTTTGGTGAAAAACGAATATGAAATTCAATTGACCATATCTCCTATTATATTTTGAATTTTTGAATGTGGTCAAGTCCTAGAGTTAGATCTATGAGTTACCTAACTAATCCAAGTGGAATTACTGGAAAAGGTGTTGTAGATTTTGTGTGGACTGATTTTAGCAAAGGAGTGCAAAGCTGCAAAAACCGAAAAAAAGCTCATCGCCATGATTTTAGAGGGCTGTTTCGGCCACTTAAATTATGAGAAAAATTCTGGCCTTTTTGGGACATGAAGGTATATGGTATAAAGTACCTCCTGTCCAAAAATGAGCTCTCATTCGACTTAAAATGAGCAAGTTATGACTATTTCAATATTTAGTTTTTTTCCGATTAAAAACGCTATATAACCGAGTTCTATAACTCCGATGACCATGAAATTTAAACTGAAGCTCATATTAACATGTGTAAGGTCCTGCCAAGATTGGGAAATTTTGGAGTTAAACTTGAGGTAGCTAATTTCTTAAGGAATTAATTAGAAATTGATTTTTGAAAAATAGTAAATGAATTTTAAAAATTCTAGAAAAATATATTTTCATTATGGGACTATATTATGCTAAATCCCGTAAAAGAAATATTTTTGGGACTGATTTGGTATTTTTCATGAAAATAGTTTAGTTACTTAACATATGAGTTAAATATGTTATGTGAAGTAACAAAGTGAAAAAATAGGATTTTATGGCTAGAGAATCCTATATATATATGTAGTATATATGCATTTTTTTTGATGAGGATTTGATAATTGGTGATGATATTTTATGAGTATGGCATTTTTGAATGATTAAATGCATTATATGGTAAAGCGTAAACAATCGAGATAAATTGTTTATAAATTTAAGAAGTGATTAAAATATTGTTATAATATTAATGATATTAGATTATGAGATTATTAAGTGATTGATAACATGGGGATATTCTTGAACTCGGATAAATTATATTATAAATGTTTAATATTTATCCTTTATCTCATTTGATTGATTCTTTATATCATTATCCTCATGCTTATATTACGTTGAAAGTCATCTCGTGGCCTCAGAAGTAAGATAGATGGACTTGGTATGATTATGACTGTGGATTGTTCTAAGATAATCATAACCGTAATTGAAAAAAACACGATTATCTTCGCAGTAGTGTATGGATAATTTGTGGTCGTGATACTAATGAATACACGATTATCTTCGCCGTAGTGTATGGATAATTTGTGGTCGTGATACTAATGAATACACAATTATCTTCGTCGTAGTGTATGGATAATTTTTGTGGTCGTGATACTAATGAATACACGATTATAATTGTGGTCGTAGTGCATGGATAATTTGTGGTCGTGATACTAATGAATACACGATTATCTTCGCCGTAAAGTATGGATAATTTGTGGTCGTGATACTAATGAATACACGATTATCTTTCGTCGTAGAAAGTGCATGGATAATTTGTGGTCGGATACTAATGAATACACATTATCTTTCGTCAGAAAGCATGGATAATTTGTGGTCGGATACTAATGAATACACGATTATCTTTCGCCAGTAGTGCATGGATAATTTGTGGTCGGATACTAATGAATACACAATTATCTTTCGCCGTAGTGCATGGATAATTTGTGGTCGTGATACTATGAATACACGATTATCTTCGCCGTAGTGCATGGATAATTTGGTGGTCGTGATACTAATGAATACACGATTATCTTTCGTCAGTAGTGTATGGATAATTTGTGGTCGGATACTAATGAATACACGATTATCTTTGGTCGTAGCATGGATAATAATTTGTGGGTCGTAGTGCATGGATGATGTGGTCGGATAATGAAATACACGATTATCTTTCGTCAGAAGTGCATGGATAATTCGTGGTCGGATACTAATGAATATCCTCGCCCCCGTAGTGATGGTGGATGATTCGATGATATGGATTAATTATCGAAATGAGTCTCAAAGAATGAAATATTAATTCATGGATGTGGTAAAAGTCATCTTCGTCAGAAGTGTATTGATAGATTTGGTATGATTACGACCAAGGATTATTCTAAGATAATCACGATCAGATTGAAAAACACGAATATCCTCGCCAAGAAGGCATGGATAATTCGTGGTCGTGATACTATTAAGTCGCGAAGCCTCAAAGATTATTGGTTTTATAGCTTGTATATCTTTGGCCAGTAGCAAAAAGATGAATTGTTAATGAAATATCTTCAGGCCGGATCAAAGATGAATTTAATGTTTTCAACGATAAAGGTATTCAAGGTATCCTCACCTCTTTATCATACCTGTGTACGCATTCTAATTTCGAGGGCTTAAATTCCATAAGGAGGGGAGATGTGAGACCCGTGATTTTATCAATAAAGATTTAAATTTTGTTAAATAATTTTTAATATTATGGTGTGAATTTGAGATAATATTATAGTTGTGGGTAGTATTTATAAATTTTGCAAAGTATGCAAGTGGTTATATTATATTCGATGGCCTGGGAATATTCTTTAGCAGGAATATTCGCATAACTACTCAATCATTGGTGGACCCTAATAATGTAATTATCATGTTTGATCGAGAAAAACGAAAAAAAATATTTTATTAAAATAACTATGGAAGTTTTACCGCTGAAATCGTTGAACTACTCTCAGTAGTAAAAGTACAAGAATACGTGGTGGTCGCATAAGAAGACACCTCAGATCGATTATCGATGCTTATGTGAGAAGTCACCGCTTTGATTCCATTATCACGATTAATAATATGAATTATTATAATGATAACGACGCTTTTGTTTTATTCAGATTATTAACGTAATAAAATGTAAACATCTTTTATATAAAATGTAATACTTTATTAAAGTTATTCTATAAATGTAATATATTATATTTTATTATATAGTGTTGCATATAAAGTTTTGCATAAGTTTTTGTATATATGTTAATATAGTGTTTGCATAGTAAAATGTTTTTATATAAATAGAATATATGATATTTTATTTAAAAGATTTTGCTTTTAAATATGGACCGCCGATTAAAGTAAATCAACTGGACCGCTCATGGATTAATTACTATGCATTCTATTTTCCTATAAATAAGCTCATTCCTTCATTATTTTTTATTTAATTCATCAAACTCTAGAGAGAGAAATTATAGAGAGAAGTTTAGAGAGAAAATCTATAGAGAAAAAGAAGAAGAGTATTCTCGTACTTCACTACTTTGATATCCAAAGGTCTTTTTACTATATATTATTTGTGTAATTCGTAAGTGGGTGTTATTCTTTCTTATTCATGAAGAGAACTTTCGTTATTCCATTCATTATTATTCTATTGAATAACTCGTAAAAGTGGTATACCCTATACATAACTCAGATACGCCAGATACCCTATACTGGTGAAATCCTTTATGTTATTCCATTCTTATTTATTCTCGTTGAATAACTCAGATATACGCCGAATCCCCTATACTTGGTGATCTTCTTCGTTATTCCATTCTTTATTATTCGTTGAATATCCCGTCTCGTGTGTTTTACACCGATTCGGTTCCATTTTTATTATTCCGCATTTATTATTCTCTGGTGTTGGAATATCCACCGGTTCCGGTGTTTTACATTCGAATTCGAATTCCATTGTGTTTATTATTCAATTCATCCATTTATTATTCGTTGATCATCCCGCTTGTGAATTTCACCGACCGTTCCGTTATTATTATTCTATTGAATAACCTCGTCTATGCTAAGCACCGCATGCACGGTGATTTCTTTTGTTATTCCATTCTTTATTATACCCAAATTGGTTAAAACTTTGACTTCTATACTCCATGAAATTAGTAGAATATCCTCGATATTTGCGCTTCATCCAAAGATCTTTCATGGAAATATTCTTCCGATCATTCTTGAATTTTACTCTACAAAACAAAGATCTTGTCGACAATTTGACGTTATTAATTCCTCGGATAAAATAATTTTGAACTTGTTTTATTGAATTATTATGTCATTGTCATCATCCTCATGTTATATTATGTTATCTTCGCTTACGCATAGATGAACTTAGTATGATTATGACTGTGGATCATTCTTAAGATAATCACGGCTTGTTATAAATGATGTGATAAAAGTCCTCAAAGGGTCTGTAATGCAAAGTTGATGGATAGTTTTTGGTATGATTATGACCTGTGGGTGATTCTAAGATAGTCGCCACCATTGATAATTTGATGAAAATCCTCGACCGTGGTATGTGGATGATTAGATATGGTGGTTTATTTATTTGTCGAGTCTCAAATGATAAAAATTGATGAAAAACTTTTAAAACCTAAAAGATAGTAGATTTTATTTTCTACTGACTCTTTTAATGGATCAGATATTCACCGCAGCTTAAACCGGTTGTCTATTGTATTTTATCGCTTAACATTGTTCAAGGCTAATGATAATTTATTCGCATTATCTTAGTCATAATATTTTATCGGGCTAGTTGAGCTCACCCTTTCTTTCACCGTTTTCTTCGTGAAATGAGAACATAGCCGGGACTTAGCCTGGGAACGGAGTAATGGTCCCAGAGGATAAGATTAGTAGTCCTCACTATTCTCGTGAAATAGTGTGATAATAGTTGTAATGAGGACTCCTTTCGAGTTTGTATAATATCTAGTAGACAATATTTGTATTCAAACTCACGCTTTATGTATGTACCAGATTGCATACGGGTGACGATACCTAATTTTACGCTTATATTAGTAAGTTGTATTTGAATTTATGTACCATGTAAGTGGAATACGTCAGAAATTTATTAACAATAGAAATACCCAAGATTTTTGGGTGACGATACCTAATTTTGGGGCGCTTTGGTGCCTCCATCTATTGAACTTGTCTTCAAATGAAAGACAAAATCGAGCTCAGTGACCTTCTCTTCCACAATTATAACATGCTTTGACTGACATGGCGCAGATTTGGATCGATGTGTCCCTCTCTCCGCATTTGAAGCATATGATAGGTGGTCTTTCTCCTTCCTTAACAACGGTGGTCTTTGGTGCCGACGTCTTTCCATCATTGTTGAATCTCCTTTTCTTGAAATGTCCATTCTTATTGTTTTGGCCTCGATTACCTTTGAAGTGGTTACCATATCCGCCCGTTGATTCCTCCACGCTTGTTGTCACCGCTTCGATGACTACTATCATTTGGTATTATAATTTTGTTTACCGCTTCTCTTTTAATTACGTTGACTCGTTATCGCGCTCCACTAATCGAGCCCTATTTACAACATCCGAATACAAACACAAACAGAAGACCTCAAATTTTTAAATAAAAAGGAATTTTCTTTATTTATTATTTTGAAATAGTAAGGGTTGATTTGATTAATGTGGATAGTTAAGGGTTAAATACGCAAATATTTCAAAATAAGCAAGTTGTTATAAAATATTCATTATCGTGGGAATATTCCTTTGGTCGTGGAATATTCGTGCATCGTCGGGGAATATTAAATGACGATTGACCTAGCCATGCATGTGTGGGCCCCATAACTTAAAAAGCGATTGGATGAAGAAAACGACAAATATAAGTTGTTTTTAAATAATGGCGTAGTTATTACAGTTAATCATTGTTGGAATACCCGGTGGTTGAAACACACTAATACGCGTTGTTGAATAAAGAAGATTACCAGTATTGCACCAATTATTGATTCTTACGTAAGAAGGCACTACTCAATAATGGTTACAGTAATTATCGCTCAAAGATTTTATCGAGTTAATAATTCTTTGCGTTGATATTTTATATTATTGTTGTTTCAATAATTGTCATTACACAAGATTTTTCATTATCGAGCAATAATTCATATTATCAATAATATTATTAGATAACATTATTGGCAATGTCTAGAAAGTTACGTCTAAGGAGAGGTTTGGTCACCTAATTGCGGCGCCAAGAAGAAGAAATTCTTATTGGAAAGCCCCTCTTTCTGGAACCGCACTGGTTGTCAATATTGTGATTACGTAATATTATTTGTGAATAATTAATTATTGATTTATATGATGAGGAAAATATTGATTTTATGTGGATATAGATGGAGAAAATTTTAAAATGACAATTGTTGAAAATTAATATTTTATCTTTTACGATAAAATAATTCATTTAAATATATTATTTTAATAATATATTAACGGTGATATTTTTACAACGTAATGTGGGATATATGAGTATACGAGGAGGAAGAGTATTTTTGTTGCAATAAATGTTTAAAACATGTTAAACATGCTCTGGTGGACCCCATTTATCGATCGAAATTTGATTATAGCCGTAAAATCGCCTTCGTTTGTGGATTTTGGCCAATTTCTATTTGGAATTTGGAAAAAACTTTCTTCGCAAAGTTGTAGAGAATTGAAATTCCTATAAAAACTCATGAGATTGAATTTTTCGATGAAAGGGCTATTTATTATGAATTATTGAAGTTCAAGCTTCAAATAATTGATTTTGGGAGTTTAAAATATTTTTGTAAGAAAAACGTTTTTGTTGTAATTGAGTGGCTCACATGTGTTATAAATGATCTGAAATCAGATTTCTAAGGTGGGCTTGAATATTTTAAGAAATATTATTATTTTATTAAATTTTCGCTTTGGTGTTCTAAAGATTTTCCTATAAATAGGGTGCTTAGGTTAGAATTGAAAATCACACCGTAAGCGAAGTTTTTCTCTCTATATTATCGAGCGTTATTCTTGTGAGTATTTTGAGTATACTTTGAGTATTGCTAGATTTGCAAAGTTCCTTCAAAGACTATATATACCTAGATTCTAGCTAAAAATCTTGATCTTTCGAGGTAAGGGATATTTTTTTTTTTGTAATGATATTATTTCTTCAATATCATTATCTTTGAAATGTTGATCTGAAGTTTTTATCAAATTTGGAACTTTTTCATGCCTCGGGTTTACTATTCATGGCTTACTATTCATGGGTTACTATTCATGAGTTACTATTCACGAGTTACTATTCATGAGTTACTATTCACGATTCTACTATTCATTTAGTACTATTCATGAAGCGTGAAGATGTTTTTGTGGAATTTTTATCTTTTGGTGTTTGAGTTACTTATTCACGATATACTGACTATTCACGATATCAAGATTATTCATAGAAAAATAAAATTTCTTCTTTTCGTCAAAACATCTATTCGGATACTAACTCGATTGTATCCATGTTTTGATCATTCTTGAATTTTACACCACTATGATTATTTTTGAGGTATTTTGGACGTGGATAAAACCAAGTACTAATCCTTAATCCTTAATCCTTGTCATTTTGTTTCACTTTGGATTCGCTTTCTTTAAAAAAATATTTTTCATCATCCTCGGTCTTAAATGATGATATTATGGAATATCTTTGGCACTGTAGTACAAAGATGAATGATTTCTTAAGAATATCTTTGGCTGTTATGCAAAGATGAATGATTTCGAAGAATATCTTTGGCCCGTAGTACAAAGATGAACAGTGTTTAGATGAACATGATTAATCGATGAATATCTTTGGCCCGTAGTGCAAAAGATGAATATTTGATTCAGATGTATATTGATTGATGTTACAGGATAAAAGAGAGCGATGAACTTTTAAAATCATACACATAGAAGATAGTAGTTTGCATTCTCTACTTAACTCTTCTAATGAATTATTATTTCATTGTAATATTGATTTAAAATTTGTTGTCTATTGTATTCTATTATATTTTTTCCTCGTTGAAGACTAACGATAATTTGTTGTATATTATCTTAGTCATAATATTTTTCTTGAGCTAGTTGAGCTCACCCTTTTCCTTTTGTTCCATTTTTCTCGAGGAGGCGAGAATATAGCGAGTACGTAGTCTGGGGTATGGAATGAAGGTTTTAGAAAGGATTGTTTAGTAGTCCTCACCCATTTTGTAAAATAATGTATCAATAAATGTGATGAGGATTTATTTGAGTATAGATATTGTCTCAGAAGATAATATTTGTATTCAAACTCACGCTTTTCTTGTTGTAATAATAAAGTTGTAGTTGTTTTACGTACCATGTATTGACAACTCGAATAGGTGATGTATATACCTATTTTGGGGGCGCCATACGCTTTATGAGAAATAAGATGTTGACGTATCTCCAAGATCAAACCTCTTAAAAATATTAGCGCCATTTCTCTTCATTATCCACCAAGTGGGGATATGAAACCGTGATAACTCCGCAAATTTTGCCTCGTATTGCGATACGGCCATATTGTTTTGTTCCAACTTGATAAACTCCACCTCCTTCATGTGGCGAATACTTTCGTGAAAGTATTTGTCGTTGAATGACTCCTCGAACTTCTCCCAAGATATCTTCAAGATAGCGCAGTCGAGTACGTTTTACCGATTCCCACCAAGAATCGCTCTCCGCGCAACATAAAGGCGTGCAAGAAGGGAACCTTTTGCTCCTGGAGCAACCCAAGACATCAAATATCTTGGTAATCTGCTTTATCCATGCTTCCGCTGGAAGTGGTTTTGCTCTCCCTTAAACTCCAAAGTGGTCCCAGCTCCTTGAATCATTTAGCGGTGACCGCCGAGAGTTTTCCGTGTTTCTACCTACGTTTTGGATGTGAGTCGCTCTCGTCATTGTTGCATGAATTGCATTAATCCTCTGAACATTTGATCATTCATCATTTGGTCAGTGTTGTTGTTTGCATGAGGATTGTCGCCTTCCTGATGCACATTATCCTGATTATTGATATGTGGTGAATCAATGATCGCATGTGCTCCATTGCTATTCTCAACATTCTCCGATGTCATTTTCAGATATTGCCACAAAATAAAAGGTTAATTGACATGTAACATATTATCCTATATATTCGACCCCACCAATAAAATAGCACATAAACTTAGGTAGGTCATACTAGCGAAGGTATTCTGTCTCTCCCTCCTAGTACTATTCTCACATCTTAGCCAGGATCATATCCCCTAAGCTCGATACTAATTGTGACGCCCCAAAATTAGGTATACATCACCCATCTTGGGTAGTCGTCGATACATGGTATGTAATTTAAATACAACTTACTAATATAACTGCTCGTTGTACAATACTTATAAACCGTGAGTTTGAATACAAATATTATCTACTAGAGATCATACAAACTCAAAAGGAGTCCTCATTACAATTATTATCACACTATTTTCACGTAATAGTGAGGACTACTAATGCTATCCTCGGACCATTACTCCGTTCCCCGACTCGTCCCGCTTATATTCTCATTTCAAGAGAATAAAATGAAAGAAAGGGTGAGCTCAACTAGCTCAAGAAGAAATATTATGACTAAGATAATGCAAAATAAATTATCATTAGCTCACAACAATGTTAAACCGATAAAATATAATGAACATCAAGTTTAACTACAATGAACCAAAGAATCCATTAAAAGAGTCAAGTAGAAAATAAAATCTACTATCTTTTATGATTTAAAAGGTTTTTCATCATCTGTTATATATTTGAGACTCGCCTTTTAATAAATATTCCACATCATCGAATCACCCCCACACTACGGCCAAGGATATTCTTTAGTATCACGCACCACAATTATTCATGCACTACGGCCAAGAATATTTGTGTATTCATTAATGGTCATGATCATGCCAACAATCGTCCATCAATGCACTACGGCCATCGAGGATTTTTACCACATCATTTGTAATATTACGATCATGATTACATCGAATAGTCTCGGTCATAATCATACCAAGTCCACCTATGCACCATGTGCCATGATGACTTTCAACATAATATAAACATGAGGATGATGACAATGATATAAGAATTCAATAAAACAAGTTCAAGAATTAATTTATCTAGGAACCAATAACATCCAAACTATCAACATGACATCGCTTTGTAGAGTAAAATTCAAGAATATCGAGAAGAATATTTCCATGAAAGGATATGGATGAAGCGCAAATATCAAGGATATTCCACTAATTTCATGGAGTATAGAAGTCAAAGTTTTAACCAATCGGGTATAATAAAGAATGGAATAACAAAAGAAATCACCATGCATGCGATAGACCACACAGCAAAAGTTATTCCAATGTAATAATAAATAAAGGAACTGTGTCCTGCCAGAAAACGCATGCATGTGGATATTCCAATGTAATAATAAAGAATGGAACTCAGTCCCACAGAAACGACGCACAAACGAGGATATTCAAATGTAATTAGAAAGAATGGAACCAGTCCCACGAAAACACATGCATGTGATGTTCCAAATGTAATAATAATAAAGATTTAAACTAGGTAGGTGTAAAACACATGCATGTGATGTTCCAATAGAATAATAATAATAAAGACTTAACTAGGTCCTGTAAAACACATGTAGTGATGTTCCAAAGCAGAATAATAGAAGAATGTCACCAAGTATAGGGTAAACCACGATACAAAAGTTATTCCAATGAATAATAAACAATGGAATAACAACAGTTCTCTTCATGAATAAGAAAGAATAACACCCTTACTTTTAGTAGGAGATTAAATACTCGCAAGTAGTGTAAGTATAAAAGTACTCTTCTTCTTTCTCTTATTCTCTCTATACTTTCTCTCTATAGCTTGAATGAATTCGTGAAAATAATGAAGCACTAGGCCTCTATTTATAGAAGATTTCTAGCAAAGACCGCCACGTGAAAAGGCAAGTGGCTTGATTTAATCGTGATGTGAAAAGAAAAGTGGTTCGACGTCTCAGTAATGTAAAACGACAAGTGGTTCAACACCGTAATGTGAAACGACAAGTGGTTCGACGCCTGTAATATGAAACGAAAAGTGGTTTGACGTCTGGTAAAGGTAATTACTATTGACGAAGGTAATTACTATTCACAAAAGTAATTACTATTGACGAAGGTAATTACTATTGACGAAGAGACTCTTAGATGATGACATATGGGCCCCCATAAAATAATCAAACTTACCACAAATTATTTTATTTTTAATCACACATATTTAATCTTTCAACAATTATTAATCATTTATAACTTGTCGTCTCAATTATTGATTTAATACTATAACATATTATACGATGATCTCGTGATAATAATTGAATCAATAATATAAGAGATATGATGCAACAATTATCAGTAGTAATAATTGAGCATAATGAAAGTGACTTCTCACGTAAGCATCAATAATCAATATCGTGTGCTACTATACAACCACGCCAGACATCTTTGTACTTTTACTACCGGGTAGTTCAACAGTTTTAATGGTAACACCTCCGCTAGTTATTTTTATAGAAAGATAATTTTGTCGCTTTTTAACTACGATAATACTTCCGTAATGGGGTCCACTAATGATTGAGCCGTCGCATTTAATATTCCCCGACAAAAAGAATATTCCCCAACCAAACAAATATTTTATAACAACTTGCTTACTTTACAAAATTTATAAATATTACCCACAACTATAACATTATATCAAATTTATTCCATAATATTCAAAAATAATATTTATAGAAAATTCATCTTTATTTATAAAAGTTGGGGTCTTACATATATTCTTCATTTGTTCCGTTTATATATCTTTATATTTATCAAAATAGGAGTTAAAAACAATAATGTTAAAAGACAAGTAAACAATTTAGGTAATAGATTGAACATCTACACCTAACCCTCTTGTTTATGCCCATATAAATCTTGGTAATTAGGTTGAAAATATAAAAATGTGCCTAAAAAAGTCTATCCGATGTGTATTCCATTGTCACTACAAAAGGATAGAAGCATCGTCAGATCATGCATGTACGGGAGTATAAATACTTGCTAACCTAATTTTAGGGTAAAGAGTTAAAAAATTCCATGATGTTTACTTCGATATTTCACTTGCATATTAAACTAATTTTTTTTTTCCAAAAATACTCTTAACGTTATATTTTTTGGGTCGCCCGTGCCCCTGCCGTTAACAGAAGACAAACGGAATTAAAATGTGATGACGTGACAGGCTTAAATATAAAATATATTCTAAATTAAATAATATATATCATTTAATCAAAACAAAAAATATTTAAATTCAAAATAAAAAAGCATAACATATTTACATCATTTAATCAAAATAATAAAATTCAAATTATTTTGTTAACTAATCAAAACAACTAACTAAATAAAATAAGTTGTATAACATATTTACATCATTTAATCAAAATACTAAAATTCAAAATATTACATATTTACATCAAATGCTAATTAAAAAAATACTAAAATATTAATTAAAAAAATACTAAAATACTAAAAAAAATCAAATTAAAAAAAATACTAAAATTCAAATTATTTTGTTAATTAATCAAAACAACAAAAATTCAAATTACATTATAAAAATACTAAAATCATAATACTAAATACTAATTGATATAAAAAATTTAAATTACTAAAATCATAATACTAAATAATATTTTTAAAATTCAATACTAATTGTCATTTGATTCGCTTCATATTTCGGTCGCAGAGATAGTTTGGTCATTAATAGTGGTCATGATGTATCCCGGTGATCAAATTTTATATGACGACTATCAGACCGATCATCATCTTAATGACGACGATAGTATCTCATGACTGATAAGGTCGTGATAAAGTGTCACGATAAAGATCATTGATAAACCTTTTTCTTGTAGTGATTGTAGTCTTACGTTATTGTAAATTATAGTTTACCTTATTTTATGTGACGCTCCCAAAATTAGGTATACATCACCCATCTTGGGTCACCAGATACATGGTATGTAATTCAAATACAACTTACTAATACAATCGCTACGTATAATACGACAAAACAAAAAGCGTGAGTTTGAATACAAATATTTTCTACTAGAGAGTATACAAACTCAAAAGGAGTCCTCATTACAATTATTATCACACTATTTCACGTAATAGTGAGGACTACTAATGCTATCCTTTGGACCATCACTCCGCTCCTCGACTCGTCCAAACCTATATTCTCATTTCAAGAGAACAAGTGTAAGAAAGGGTGAGCTCAACTAGCCCAAGAAGAAATATTATGACTAAGATAATGCAGAATAAATTATCATTAGTCTTCAACAATGTTAAACTGATAAAATATAATAGACATCAAGTTTAACTACAGCGGAATAAGCAATCCATTAAAAGAGTCAAGTAAAAAATAAAATCTACTATCTTTTATGATTTAAAAGGTTTTTCCTCACTGTCATCGCTGAGACTCAGCTTAATAAATATTTCACATCATCGAATCACCCTTGCACTACGGCCAAGGATATTCTTTAGTATCACGACCACAATTATCCATGCACTACGGGCCAAGAATATTTGTGTATTCATTAATGGTCATGATCATGCCAACAACTGTCCATCAATGCACTACGGGCCAATGAGGACTTTTACCACATCATTTGTAACATTACGGTCATGATTACACCGAATAATCCCTGGTCATAATCATACCAAGTCCATCTATGCACTACAGGCCACAGATGACTTTCAAAAAAAATATAAACATGAGGATGATGACAATGATATAAGAATTCAATAAAATAAGTTCAAGAATTAATTTATACAAGAACTAATAATGTCCAAATTATCAACATGATACTGCTTTGTAGAGTAAAATTCAAGAATGCTCAGAAGAATATTTCCATGAAAAGATATTGGATGAAGCGCAAATATCAAGGATATTCCACTAATTTCATGGAGTATAGAAGTCAAAACTTTAACCAATTGAGTATAATAAGGAATGGAATAACAAAAGAAATCACCGTGCATGCGATAGATCGCACAAGCAAGTTATTCCAACAGTAATAATAATTAATCGGAACCAGTCCGGCAGAAACACACATGCATGTGATATTCCAACAGAGTAATAAAGACGGAATCAGTCGGCAGAAAACACACATAGATGTGATATTCCAAATGTAATAATAAAGATTTTAATCAGTCCCACAGAAATGCATGACAAGATATTCCAAATGTAATAATAACGAATGGAATAACAAAAGAATTTCACCAAGTATAGGGTAGCTGGCATACAAAAGTTATTCCAATGTAATAATAAATAATGGAATAATGTAAGTTCTCTTCATGAATACAAAAGAAATAATATCTCTTACCGTAGTAAAAGAAACCGGATATAAGAGAGTAGGAAGTAAGCGAATATTTTTCTATTGTTTCTCTATAATTTCTCTCTCTGGAATTTCAGTGAATTCGTAAGAAATAATAAAGGAATGAGCTTCTATTTATAGGAGAATTCGGAGGATACTGTTTGATAACGGTGCACCAAATAAAAATCTCACGGATCAAGTGTAGCATTCACAGGTGTCAAGCTTACTGAATTTCAATGTAAAAGCAAGAAAAAAAACAAACAAACAAACATATAATATATATATAAATATATAAGAACACATGTTTTAAATTTATATATATATATATATATATAAATATAATATCAATTCCCTTCTTATTACGTTACCTCCCCCCCCCCCCCCACCCCATTTTCATTTCATCCATTTACTCCACATGTGGCCCCCACCCTTATAAAAAAGAATAAATTTCTACCAATTATTTTGAAAAATGGGTAAATGGGGTTCATAAAATAAGCAAAATTTACATCAACTACTGTGGCAATAATTAAACAAAACCGAGTGACTTCTAACGTAAGCATCAATAATCAATACCGGTGTCTTCTTTGTGCAACTACGCCAGACATCGCATTTTTTAACACCGTGTTTCAACAATTAACGGTAAAACTTCCGCCGTTATTTTCATAAAGTATTTTTGTTGTTTTCTTAATCCGACAATAATTCCGTTGTGGGGTCCACCAATGATTATGCCGTTGTACGGATATTCCCTGTTAAAATGAATATTCCCCGACCAATCGAATATTATATAACAACTTGCGTACTTTGCAAAATTTATAAATATTACCCACAACTATAACATTATATCAAATTCACTCCATAATATTCAAAAATGATATTTATAGAAAATTTATTTTTATTCATAAAAGTTAGGGTCTTACAACCTTCCCTTCTTAAGAAATTTTGCCCTCGAAGTTAGGGTACGTACCTGGTATGTCGAAGAGGTAAGGATACCTTGATTTCATTTCAGATTCTAACTCCCAAGTCATTTCCTCAACATCGTGGTTTCTCCACAAAACTTTGACTTGAGGTATATAACCTTGGAGTGTAGAATATGTTCTTTCTTATCCAAGATTTGGACAGGAACCTCTTCATACGTCAAATCTTCCGCTATTTCGTCTGGTTCTAACTCAATAATGTGGTTCGGGTCTTCCACATATTTACGTAACATGGATATGTGAAAAACGTTATGAACACGAGACATACTAAGCAGAAAGCGAGTCTATATGCCACGCTCCTACTCGATCGAGGATTAAAAATGGGCCAATGAATCGAGGACTGAGCTTTCCTCTCTTTCCAAATCTCGTAACTCTTTTCTATGGAGCAACACATAACAACACATGATCTCCTATATCGAATTCCACGTCCTTTCGATGAAGATCAGCATAACTCTTTTGTCAATTTTGTGAGGTTTTTATACGTTGTCGGATCGTTTGAATCTTTTCTGTAGTCATACGTACCAACTCCGGTCCCAACAACGTTTCTTCTCCCACCTCATCCCAGCATACTGGAGAACGACACTTTCTTCTATACAACGCTTTGAATGGAGCCATGCCAATACTTGCTTGATAACTGTTGTAAGAAAACTCCACCAATGGTAAGAACTTATCCCAACTTCCCTTGAAATCAAGGACACAGAGTCTTAATAGATCATCAAGAGTTTGAATAGTCCTCTCCAACTGTCCGTCCGTCTGAGGATGATATGCCGAGCTAAATCGTAAATCTGTGCCCATAGCTTTCTGTAAACTAACCCAAAATCGTGAAGTGAATCTTGGGTCTCGATCGTAAACTATGGATACCGCATACCATGCAGCCTTACAATCTCGTTTATGTACATACGAGCAAGACATTCAAGTGTATAAGTTTCTCGTATAGGTAAGAAATGAGCAGACTTGGTCAATCTATCAACAATGACCCAAATCGTATCTATACCTTGAGAAACCTTGGGAAGACCGGTAACAAAATCCATGGTAATGTGCTCCCACTTCCATTCTGGAATTTCAAGTGGTTGGAATGGACTTTTTGGTACTTGATGATCCGCTTGACTCGTTGACACGTTAGACACCTTGAGATAAACAAATGCTATCTCTCTCTTCATATTGCCCCACCAAAATGTATGTCAAGATCATGATACATTTTGGTACCCCCTGTGATGGATTGCAAAAACGATGTGTTGTGCGCCTCCATCATGATTTTATACTTTAAATCGTGGTCGTTAGAACACAAAGTCCGGAGTTGACTCAAGTATTCCTTCTACATCGATTCTTGCTCCCAAGATAGCACCTTCTTGCACTTTCTTCCTCAAACGATCACTCCATGTCGTAGCGTAGCTTGAGCGCCTTTAACTTTATCAATTAAAGTCTGTTTCTACTCAGATATTCGCCATCATCACATGGGTCCCCTGAGTCTTTAACTCTATCTCCATCCTTTGCAAGTCACACAAAATGGGCCTTTGTGTTGACAATATCGCACTCAGACTTGTGATATGATCTTCTACTCAATGCGTCGCCTACCACGCTCGCTTTTCCGGTGATGGTATTAGATGGTATGATCATAATCTTTCAACAGTTCAAGCCAACGTCGTTGTCGCATGTTGAGTTCCTTTTGAGTGAAGAAATATTTGAGGCTTTTATGATCCGTAAAGATCTCCACTTTCTCCCCATACAAGTAATGCCTCCAAATCTTTAGTGCGAAGACAACAGCTGCCAATTCTAGATCATGAGTAGGATAATTCCTCTCATATTCTTTGAGGTGTCGTGAGACATAGGCTATGACTTTCCCATGTTGCATGAGAACACATCCTAACCCTTTGCCTGAAGCATCACTGTAGATGACAAATCCCTCCGAACCAGATGGTATTGTCAGAACAAGTGATAAAATGAGTCTCCTCTTGAGTTCTTGAAAATTCTTCTCACATTCCTCGCTCCAACCGAACTTTGTATCTTTTCGAGTCAGCTGAGTTAGTGGAGTAGCGATTCGAGAAAACCCTTCTACGAATCTCCGATAATAACCAGCTAAGCCGAGAAAGCTACGGACTTCGGTCAGTGATTTAGGTTACTCCCAACTTTGAATAGCTTCAATCTTTGCTGGGTCAACAGATATTCCATGACTTGATACCACGTGCCCAAGGAATGCTACTTCCTCAAGCTAGAACTCGCATTTCTTCAATTTGGCATAAAGCTTGTATTCACGAAGCTTTTGGAGTATCAGCCTCAAGTGTTGCTCATGATCTTCACGGCTTTTGGAATAAATAAGGATGTCATCAATAAAAATGACCACAAAGTGATCCAAATATTCCTTGAATACTCGGTTCATCATATCCATGAAGGCAAGTAGGAGCATTAGTCAATCCAAAAGACATGACTAGGAATTCATAATGCCCGCATCGAAGTTCAAAGCCGTCTTTGGAATGTCATCGGTTCTAATCTTCAATTGGTGATATCCTAACGAAGATCAATCTTGAAAAAGAATTTGGCTCCTTGCAATCGGGTCAAACAGCCATCAATACGTGGCAATGGGTACCTATTTTTGATGGTGACATGATTCAACTCCCGATAATCAATACAAAGTCGATACTCCCATCTTTCTTCTTCACAAATAGAACAGAGAGCACCCCAAGGAGAAGTACTAGGGACGAATAAAGCCAATGTCTAACAATTCCTCGCAGGTTGGGTCTTTAACTCCGAAGTTCAATAGAGCCATTCGACATGGGCTTTGGAAATGGGTTTTGTATCGTTCAAGGTCGATACAAAATTCAATTTCACGCCTGGGGTAGGCCAGAAGTTCTTGGGGAATACGTCAGAAATTTATTAACAACAGAAATATAATTCAAAGCTGACGTATTTTTGTTTAAATCTGTGACATGAGCTAAGAAAGCTTGACATCCGTTTTTTAATAAACGAATAGCTTTATGGCTTGAAATGACCGTGATTGATTTTAATGGTTTGGTTGCTTGAACTCGCATAATAGGTTGGTTAGTAATATGAAAGCTAACAACCTTACGAAAATAATCAATTTTTGCATGATGTCTAGTTAACCAATCAATCCCTAGAATCACATCAAATGCAAGTATTTTCAATGAAATAAGATCAACAGGTAATGTGAGGGTACCGATTTGAACCAAACAAGACTTATAAACAGTGGATGTAATGAAGGTTTCTCCCAATGGAGTTTCAACAGATAAGTCAAAGTCTAATTTCTTCGGAGTCAAATTTAATCGTTGAGCGCAAGTAGGAGAAATAAAAGAATGGGTAGAACCGGTATCAAATAAAGTATAGACTTCACTAGAGTTTATGATAAGCTTACTCATGATGACCTCGTTCGGGTTCCTTGCTTTCTGAGAGGTCACAACAAATGCTCTCCCTTACACCACCGGCTTTGACTTTTCTAAGACGGCCTTTGGTGCCTCCATCCTAGCTGAACTTGTCTTCAAAGTGAATGACAAAATCAGCCTTGGTGACCTTCTCTTCCACAATTATAACACGCTTTGATGGCATCATGCAGCTTTGACCGATATGTCCATCCTCCGTGATTTGAAGCATATGATAGGTGGTCGTTCTCCTTCCTTAACCACGATTCATTGGTGCCGACATCTTTCCATCATTGTTGAATCTCCTTTTCTTGAAATATCCATTTTACCGTCTTCGCCATGATTACCACCAAGTGGTTACCATTTTCGCATGTTGATTCCTCCACGTTTGTTGTCACCGTTTTGATGATCGATACCACCGGTATTTTCATGTTGCTACCGCTTTCTCTTGGTTGCGTTGACTCGTTATCGCCTCCAATAATCGAGCCCTATTTACAACATCCGAGTACAAACACGCTTTATGAGAAATAAGATATCAAGTATCTCCGGTTTCAAACCTCTTAAAAACATTTGCGTCATTCGCTCCTCATTATCGACCAAATGGGATGCAAACCGGATAACTCCGCAAATTTAGCCTCAGACATTATTACTGGCCATATTGTTTTGTTCCAATTTGATAAACTCCACTTCTTTCATGTGACGAATACTCTGGAAAGTATTTGTCGTTGAATAGCTCTTGGAACTTCTCCCAAGACATCTTTGAAAGGCCAAAGTTAAGCACGCTTTTACTGATTCCCCACCAAGAATATGTCTCTTCACGCAAAATGAAGGTGGCGAAGGGAACCTTTTGCTCCTCGGAGCATCCCAAGACATCAAATATCTTGGTGATCTGCTTTATCCATGCTTTCGCCTTAAGTGGTTTTGGCTCTCCAATAAACTCCAGTGGTCCCAGCTCCTTGAATCATTTTAGCGGTGACCGTCCGAGAGTTTTCAGTGTTTCCTCGTACATTTTGGACAGGAGCCGCTCTCGCCTGATGTTACATGAATTGCATAAAGCCTCTGAACAGTCCATCATTCATCATTTGGTCAGTGTTGTTGTTTGTATGAGGATTGTCGCCTTCCTGATGCACATTCTCCTGATTATTGATATATGGAGACTCAATGGTCTCTTGTCCTCCATTGCTATTCTCAACATTCTCGGATGTCATTTTCAGATACTGCCACAAAACAAAGGTTAATTGACATGTAACATATTATTCTGACCGACCAATTACATACCAAATAAACTTAGGTAGGTCATACTAGCGAAGGAATTCCCCGTCTCTCCCCTCCTAGTTCTATTCTCACATCTTAGCCATTGATCATATCTATAAGCTTTGATACCAACTGTGACGCCCCCAAAATTAGGTATACATCACCCATCTTGGGTCGCCAGATACATGGTACATAATTCAAATACAACTTACTAATACAACTGTCATTTACAATACGACAAAACATAAACTGTGAGTTTGAATATAAATATTGTCTACTAGAGAGTATACAAACTCAAAAGGAGTCCTCATTACAATTATTATCACACTATTTCACAGAATAGTGAGGACTACTAATTCTATCCTCAGGACCATCACTCCGTTCCCCGACTCGTCCCAACTATATTCTCATTTCCTGAAGAGAACAGTATAAGAAAAGGTGAGCTCAACTAGCCCAGTAAGAAATATTATGACTAAGATAATGCAGAATAAATTATCATTAGTCTTCAACAATGTTAAACTGATTAAATATAATAGACATCAAGTTTAACTGCAGCGGAACAAGCAATCCATTAAAAGAGTCAAGTAGAAAATAAAATCTACTATCTTTTATGATTTAAAAGGTTTTTCATCAGTGTTATCGCTGAGACTCAGCTTAATAAATATTCCATATCATCGAATCACCCCTGCACTATGGCCAAGGATATTCTTTAGTATCACGACTGTGACGCCCCCAAAACAGGTATACATCACCTATTCTGAGTCGCCAAATACATGGTACAGAATACAAATACAACTTCATTATACAACTACCGTGCAAAGTACGACAAACATAAGCTGTGAGTTTTAATACAAATATTATCGTCTAGACAATATACAAACTCAAATTCAATATTATTACATTTATTTTCCCACTATTTCACTGAATAGTGAGGACTACTAATGCTATCATCTTGTCCCCGTCACTCCATTCCCCGACTAGTCCCTTGCTACGTTCTAATTTCAAGTGAACAATGAAAGTAAAAGGTGAGCTCAACTAGCCCAAGAGAAAATATTATGACTAAGATAATGCAGAATATATTATCGTTAGCCTTCAACAGTGTTAAACTGATATAATATAACAACCATCAAGTTTAACTACAGCGGAATAAACAATCCATTAAAAGAGTCAAGTAGAGAATAAAATCTACTATCTTTTATGATTTAAAAGGTTTTTCATCACTTTTATCGCTGAGACTTAGCTTAATAAATAATCCACATCATCGAATCACCCCTGCACTACGGCCAAGGATATTCTTTAGTATCACGACCACAATTATCCATGCACTATGGGCCAAGAATATTTGTGTATTCATTAATGGTCATGATCATGCCAACAATCGGTCAATCAATGCACTCACGGGCCAATGAGGACTTTTACCACATCATTTGTAATATTACGGTCATGATTACACCGAATAATCCCTGGTCATAATCATACCAAGTCCATCTATGCACTACAGACCACAGATGACTTTCAAAAAAATATAAACATGAAGATGATGACAATGATATAAGAATTCAATAAAACAAGTTCAAGAATTAATTTATACAGGAACTAATAATGTCCAAATTGTCAACATGATACTGCTTTGTAGAGTAAAATTCAAGAATGCTCAGAAGAATATTTCAATGAAAAGATACTGGATGAAGCGCAAATATCAAGGATATTCCTTTAATTTCATGGAGTATAGAAGTCAAAACTTTAACTAACTGAGTATAACAAGGAATGGAATAACATAAGAAATCACCAGGCATGCGATAGACCGCACAGACAGATTATTCCAACAGAATAATAAATAATGGAATCAGGTCCGGCATAAAACGCATAGATAGGATATTCCAACAGAATAATAAAGACGGAATCAGTCCCACAGTAAAACGCATGCAGAACAAAATATTCTAATGTAATAATACTGAGAGGAACTGTGTACGGCGTAGAACGCTATGCATGTGATGTTCCAACAGAATGATAAATAATGGAACGATTAATTCAAAGGCAGAAACGCACGCATGTGATGTTCCAACAAAATGATAAAGAATGGAATAATGTAAGAATTTCACCAAGTATAGGGTAGCTCAGCGTATCAAAAGTTATTCCAATAGAATAATAAAGAATGGAATAAATGAAGTTCTCTTCATGGATAAGAAAGAAATAATACTCCCTACCTTGGAAAAACTGGATCTTTGGAATAGTGGGGTAGCAGACTTTCTTCTTCTTTCTCTATAATAATCGCTTCTAAAGTTTTTTTGTGAATTGGTGAGAAATGAAGGAAGAATGAGCTTCTATTTATAGGAAAATATAGTTTCGATAATTGCACGTTTTGGGGCTCGAAAAATTACAGTACAATACCTCCAACTTTTCTTTCATTTTTAATTTAGTCCTGCAAGTATTATCAAACTTGCACCTCCTCCCCTCATAGTAAATAATGTGATTCAATAGTACACATGTGAACAAATAGTTATATAAGTATGTGAATTAGTAGCAATTAATTGCTCATTTATCCGATAAATTACCTAATTTATCAATATAACCCCTAAACATCAATTATCATCGGAATAGATGTCGATTTCCACTAACACTAATAATCCCAACACAATAGAACTATCAAAATTTATTTTTAATCAACACAACTTATTCATCATTAATATTATAACTCACAATATTTAACAACCAGGTTGTTCCAAGGAAAGAGGGGGCTTTCCGATAAGGATTTCTCCTTATTGGCACGCAATTAGGTGACCAAACCTCTCCTTGACAGAACTTCTAGACATTGTCAATATTGCAAATAATAATATGAATAACTTTGTCGTCTTAATTATTGATTTAATAATATAAAATATTATGTAAATGATACTGTGACAATAATTGAATCAATAATATGAGAGATATGATGCAGCAATTACTGTAGCAATAATTGAGTATAACTGAGTGACTTCTCACGTAAGCATCAATAATCAATATCGTGTGCTACTATGTAACCACGCCAGACATCGCACTTTTAACACCGGGTGTTTCAACAGTTAACGGTAAAACTTCCGTCGTTATTTTCATAAAGTATTTTTGTCGTTTTCTCAATCCGACAATAATTCCGTTGTGGGGGTCCACCAATGATTGTGTCGTTGTACGAATATTCCCTGTTAAAACGAATATTCCCCGACCAATCGAATATTATATAACAACTTGCGTACTTTGCAAAATTTGTAAATATTACCCACAACTATAACATTATATCAAATCCACATCATAATATTCAAAAATATATTTTGAGAAAATTTAATCTTTATTCAAAAAGTTGGGGTCTTACAACCTCCCCTTCTTATGAATTTTCATCCTCGAAATTAGGGTGCGTACCTGGTATGTCGAAGAGGTAAGGATATCTTGTTTTCATCTCAGATTCTAACTCCCAGGTCATTTCTTCCACATCATGGTTTCTCCACAAAACTTTGACTTGAGGTATAACCTTAGAGCGTATAATATGATCCTTTTTATCCAAGATTTTAACAGGTAACTCTTCATACGTTAAATCTTCCTCTATCTCGTCTGGTTCTAATTCAATAATGTGATTCGGGTCTTTCACATATTTACGTAACATAGATATGTGAAAAACGTTATGAACACGAAACATACATGGTGGTAAAGCGAGTCTATACGCCACAGTTCCTACTCGATCGAGGATTAAAAATGGGCCAATGAATCGAGGGTTGAGCTTTTCTCTCTTTCCAAATCTCGTAACTCCCTTCCATGGAGCAACACGTAATAACACATGATCTCCAATATCGAATTCCACGTCCTTTCGATGAAGATCAGCATAACTCTTTTGTCGATCTTGTGAGGTTTTTATACGTTGTCGGATCGTTTGAATCTTTTCGTAGTCATCATCGCATCAACTCCGGTCCCAACAACGTTGTTTCACCCACCTCATCCCAAAGATACCGAGAACGACACTTTCTTCCATACAACGCCTCAAATGGAGCCATGCCAATACTTGTTTGATAACTATTGTTGTAGGAAAACTCCACAAATGGTAGGAACTTATCCCAACTTTCTTTGAAGTCAAGGATACAGAGTCTTAATAGATCTTCAAGAGTTTGAATGGTCCTCTCCGACTGTTCGTCCGTCTGAGGATGATATGCCGAGCTAAATCGTAAATCTGTGCCCATAGCTTTTTGCAAACTAACCCAAAATCTTGAAGTGGATCTTGGGTCTTGATCAGAAACTATGGATAGTGGCATACCATGCAGTCATACAATCTCGTTTATATATATACGAGCAAGACGTTCAAGTGTATAAGTTTCTCGTATAGGTAGGAAATGAGCAGACTTGGTCAATCTATCAACAATGACCCAAATTGCATCTATGCCTTGAGAAACCTTGGGAAGACCAAAGAACTAAATCCATGGTAATGTGTTCCTACTTCCATTCGGAATTTCAAGTGGTTGCAATGGACCTTTTGGTACTTGATGCTCTCTACTTGACTCGTTGAAAAGTTAAACACCTTGAGATAAATTCGCTATCTCTCTCTTCATATTGCTCCACCAAAATGTATGTCAAGATTACGATACATTTTGGTACTCCCAGATGGATTGCAAACGGTGTGTTGTGCGCTCCATCATGATTTTATACTTTAAATCGGGGTTGTTAGGAACACTTAAAGTCCGGAGTTGACTCAAGTATTCCTTCTTCATCGATTCTTGCTTTAAGATATAGCACCTTCTTGTACTTTCTTCCTCATACGCATCGCCTCCGTGTCCAGAAGCAGAGCAAACTTTTAACTTTATCGATTAAAGTCGGTTCTACTCAGTATATTCGCCATCATCATCATGGGTCCCCGAGTCTTTATCTATAACTCCATCCTTTGCAAGTCATACAAAATGGGCCTTTGATTGACAATATTACACTCGTATTCGCATATGATCTTTACTCGGTAAGATCAAGAATTCACGTTCGCTTTTCCAAGATGGTATTGAATAGTATGATCATAATCTTTCAATAGTTCGAGCCAACGTCGTTGCCGCATGTTGAGTTCCTTTTGAGTGAAGAAATATTTGAGGCTTTTATGATCCGTATAGATCTCCACTTTCTCCCCATACAGGTAATACCTCCAAATTTTAAGCGCAAAAATGATAGCTGCTAACTCTAGATCATGAGTAGGATAATTCCTCTCATATTCTTTGAGTTGTCGTGAGGCTTATGACTTTCCTATGTTGCATGAGAACATATCCTAACCCTTTGTCCGAAGCATCACTGCAGATGACAAATCCCTCTGAGCCAGATGGTATTGTCAGAACAAGTGTTGAAATGAGTCTCCTCTTGAGTTCTTGCAAACTCTTCTCACATTCGACGCTCCAACCGAATTTTGTATCTTTTCAAGTCAGTTGAGTTAATGGAGTAGCGATTCGAGAAAACCCTTCTACGAATCTCCGATAATAACCAACTAAGCCGAGAAAGCTACGTACTTTGGTCACTGATTTAGGTTGCTCCCAGCTTTGAATTACTTCAATCTTTGCCGGGTCAACAGATATCCCATGATTTAATATCACGTGCCCAAGGAATGCAACTTCCTCAAGCCAGAACTCGCATTTCTTCAACTTGGCATATAACTTGTTTTCACGAAGCTTTTGGAGTATCAGCCTCAAGTATTGCTCATGATCTTCACGGATTTTGGAATATATGAGGATGTCATCAATAAAGACGACCACAAAATGAACCAAATATTCCTTGAATACTCGGTTCATCATATCCATGAAGGCAGCAGGAGCATTAGTCAATCCAAAGGACATGACTAGGAATTCATAATGCCCGCATCAGAAGTTCGAAAAGCCGTCTTTGGAATGTCATCGGTTCTAATCTTCAAATTGATGATATCCTCGAACGAAGATCAATCTTTGAAAAGAATTTGGCGCCTTGCAATGGTCAAACAGGTCATCAATACGTGGCAATGGGTACCTATTTTTGATGGTGACATGATTCAACTCCCGATAATCAATACAAAGTTGCATACTCCCATCTTTCTTCTTCATGAATAGAACAGAGCACCCCAAGGAGACGTCTTTAGGACGAATGAAACCAATGTCTAACAATTCTCGCTGAATCGGGTCTTTAACTCACGAAGTTCAATAGAGCCATTCGATATGGGGCTTTGAAATGGGTTTTGAACCGGGTTCAAGGTCGATACAAAATTCAATTTCACGCTCTGGGGTAGGCCAGGAAGTTCTTCGGGGAATACGTCAGGAAATTTATCAACAACAGAAATATCATTCAAAGTTGACGTAATTTTGTTTAGATCCGTGACATGAGCTAAGAAAGGTTAACATCCGTTTTTTAATAAACGAATAGCTTTATGGCTCGAAATGACATTGATTGATTTTAATGGTTTAGTTGTTTGAATTCGCATAATAGGTTGGTTAGGAATATGAAAACTAACAACCTTACGAAAATAATCAATTTTTACATGATGAGTAGTTAACCAATCAATCCCTATAATCACGTCAAATGCAAGTATTTTCAATGAAATAAGATCGACAGGTAATGTGAGGGTACCAATTTGAACCAAACAAGACTTATAAACAGTGGATGTAATGAAGGTTTCTCCCAACGGAGTTTCAACAGATAAGTCAAAGTCTAATTTCTCCGGAGTCAAATTTAATCGTTGAGCGCAAGTAGGAGAAATAAAAAAATGGGTAGAACCGGTATCAAATAAGGTATAGACTTCGCTAGAGTTTATGATAAGCTTACCCGTGATGACCTCGTTCGGGTTCCTTGCTTTCTAGGATGTCACAACAAATGCTCTCTCTTGCACCACCGGCTTTGACTTTTCTGGGATGGCCTTTGGTGCCTCCATCCTAGCTGAACTTGTCTTCGGTGAACGACAAAATCAGGCTAGGTGACCTTCTCTTCCACAATTATAACACGCTTTGGATGGCATTCATGGATTTGATCGATATGTCCCTCCCTCTGCATTTGATGCATATGATAGTGGTCGTTCTCCTTCCTTAACCATGGTTCTTTGGTCTTCGACGTCTTTCCATCATTGTTGAATCTCCTTTTCTTGAAATATCCATTTTTACTGTCTTGACCATGATTACCACCAAAGTGGTTACCATTTCTGGCATGTTGATTCCCTCCACGTTTGTTGTTATCGCTTCGATGACTGATACCACTGGTTTTTCATGCTGCCGGCTGCTTTCTCTTGGTTGCGTTGACTCGTTACCACGCTCCAATAACTGAGCCCTATTTACAACATCTGAGTACAAACACAGTTTATGAGAAATAAGATATTGACGTATCTCCGGTTTCAATCCTCTTAAAAACATTCGTGTCATTCGCTCCTCATTATCGACCAAATGGGATGCAAACCGGGTTAACTCCATAAATTTAGCCTCACATTGCAACACGATCATATTGTTTTGCTCCAACTTGATAAACTCCACCTCTTTCATGTGACGAATACTTTCGGGAAAGTACTTGTCATTGAATAGCTCTTGGAACTTCTCCCAAGACATCTTGGTCGTCGGTGACGCTTTTCTGATTTCCACCAAGATGTCTGCTTTTTCACGCACGCAACATGAAGGTGGCGAAGGGAACCTTTTGCTCCTCGGAGCATCCCAAGACATCAAATATCTTGGTGATCTGCTTTATCCACGCTTCCGCCTTAAGTGGTTTTGGCTCTCCAATAAACTCCGGTGGTCCCAGCTCCTTGAACTGTTTAGCGGTGACCGTTCGAGAGTTTTCAGTATTTCCAGCTGCATTTTGAACAGGAGCCGCTCTCTCCTGATGTTGCATGAATTGCATAAAGCCTTTGAACATTCCATCGTTCATCATTTGGTCAGTGTTTTTGTTTGCGTGAGGATTGTCGCCTTCCTGATGCACATTATTCAAATTGTTGATCTGTGAAGACTCAAAGGTCTCTTGTGCCCCATTGCTATTCTCAATATTCTCGGATGCTATTTTCAAATACTGCCACAAAACAAGGGTTAATTGACATGCAACATATTATTCTGACCGACCAATTACATACTAAATAAACTTAGGTAGGTCATACTAGCGAAGGAATTCCCCGTCTCTCCCCTCCTAGTTTTATTCTCACATCTTAGCTATGGATCATATCCATAAGCTTTGATACCAACTGTGACGCCCCCAAAATTAGGTATACATCACCCATCTTGGGTCGTCAGATACATGGTACAGAATTCAAATACAACTTACTAATACAAATGTCGTGTACAATACGACAAAACATAAACTGTGAGTTTGAATATAAATATTGTCTACTAGAGAGTATACAAACTCAAAAGGAGTCCTCATTACAATTATTATCACACTATTTCACAGAATAGCGAGGACTACTAATTCTATCCTTCGGACCATCACTCCCGTTCCCAGAGCTCGTCTCGGCCTATATTCTCATTTTCAAGAAGAAGCAATTATAAGAAAGGGTGAGCTCAACTAGCCCAAGAAGAAATATTATGACTAAGATAATGCGAGAATAAATTATCATTAGTCTTCAACAATGTTAAACTAATAAAATATAATAGACATCAAGTTTAACTCACACGGAATAAGCAATCCATTAAAAGAGTCAGTAGAAAATAAAATCTACTATCTTTTATGATTTAAAAGGTTTTTCATCGGTGTTATCATTTGAGACGACAATAAATATTCCACATCATCGAATCACCCTCGCACTACTACTAAAGATATACTTTAGTATCACGCATTTGTGGGCGCCCCTAAAACAGGTATACATCACCTATTCTGAGTCGCCAAATACATGGTACAAAATACAAATACAACTTCATTATACAACTGCCGTGCAAAGTACGATAAACATAAGCTATGAGTTTTAATACAAATATTGCCGTCTAGACAATATACAAACTCAAATTCAATATTATTACATTTATTTTTCCAGTATTTCACTGAATAGTGAGGACTACTAATGCTATCATCTGGTTCGTCACTCCGTTCCCCGACTAGTCCCTGCTATGTTCTCATTTCTTGAAGAGAACAATGAAAGTAAATGGGTAAGCTCAACTAGCCCAGTAGGAAATATTATGACTAAGATAATGCAGAATATATTATCGTTAGCCTTCAACAAATGTTGTTAAACCGATATAATATAACAACCATCAAGTTTAAGCTGCAATGAATAAACAATCCATTAAAAGAGTCAGTAGAGAATAAAATCTACTATCTTTTATGATTTAAAAGGTTTTTCATCACTTTTATCATTTGGGACTCGAGCTTTAATAAACAACCCACATCATCGAATCACCCCGCACTACTGCCGAGGATATTCTTTAGTATCACGACCACAATTATCCATGCACTACGGGCCAAGAATATTTTGTGTATTCATTAATGGTCATGATTATGCCAACAATCGTCCATCAATGCACTACGGGCCAATGAGGACTTTTACCACATCATTTGTAACATTACGATTGGCCATGATTACAATCGAATAATCCCTGGTCATAATCATACCAAGTCCATCTATGCTTTCTGAAGCCACAAATGACTTTCAAAAAATATAAACATGAGGATGATGACAATGATATAAGAATTCAATAAAACAAGTTCAAGAATTAATTTATACAAGAACTAATAATGTCCAAATTGTCAACATGATCATCGCTTTCAGAGAGTAAAATTCAAGAATGCTCGGAAGAATATTTCCATGAAAAGATATCTTTGGATGAAGCGCAAATATCAAGGATATTCCACTAATTTCATGGAGTATGAAGTCAAAACTTTAACCAACCGAGTATAACAAGGAATGGAATAACATAAGAAATCACCGGGCATGCGATAGACATGGCATGCACAAAGGTTATTCCAACGAATAATAAATAATGGAATCAGTCCCAGTAAAACGCATGCATGACAGGATATTCCAATGTAATAAAAAAGAGCGGAATCGGGTTTGGCGTAAAACGCATGCATGTGATATTCCAAATGTAATAATAAAGACAGAATCCAGTCCGGCGTAGAACGCATGCAGATAAGATGTTCCAACAGAATGATAAATAATGGAACCGGTCAGGCAGAAACGCATGCATGAGGATGTTCCAACAAAATGATAAAGAATGGAATTACAAAAGAATTTCACCAAGTATAGGGTAGCCGTATATACAAAGTTATTCCAATAAAATAATAAAGAATGGAATAATGAAGTTCTCTTCATGGATAAGAAAAAATAATACTCCCTACCTTGGAAAAAGCGGATATTGGAATAGTGAGGTAGTGAGACTTTCTTCTTCTTTCTCTCTATAATAATCGCTCTAAAGATTTTGTGAATTGGTGAGAAATGAAGGAAGAATGAGCTTCTATTTATAGTAAAATATAGTTTCGATAATTGCACGTTTTGGGCTCAAAAAATTACAGTACAATACCTTCAACTTTTCTTTCATTTTTAATTTAGTCCTGCAAGTATTATCAAACTTGCACCACCTCCCCTAATAGTAAATAATGTGAATCAATAGTTCAATCATGTGAATCAATAGTATAATCATGTGAAAAATACAAATTACAGTATAGTACCTCCATCTATACCTCTATTTTTAACTTAGTCATGCAAGTATTATCAATCTTGCACCAACTCTCCTAATAGTAAATTATGTGATTCAATAGTACACACATGTGAACAAATAGTTATATAAGTATGTGAATTAGTAGCAATTAATTGCTCATTTATCCGATACCAATTTATCAATATAACCCCTAGACATCAATTATCATCGGAATAGATGTCGATTTCCACTAACACTAATAATCCCAACACAATTAAACTATCAAAATTCATTTTTAATCAACACAACTTATTCATCATTAATATTATAACTCACAATATTTAACAACCGGATCGTTTCTCGTGAAAGAGGGTCTTTTCGATAAGGATTTCTTCTTATTATCGCAATTAGGTGACCAAACCTCTCCTCGATGTAACTTCTAGACCTTGTTAATATTGCAAATAATAATATGAATAACTTTGTCGTCTCAATTATTGATTTAATAATATAAAATATTATGCAAATGATAATTGTGACAATAATTGAATCAATAATATGAGAGATATGATGCGTGAAGAATTCATGAGAAGCAATAATCGAGTATAACTAAGTGACTTCTCACGTAAGCATCAATAATCAATACCGGTGTGCTACTTACGCAACTACGCCAGACATCGCACTTTTAACAAGGGTGTTTCAACGATTAATGAAGAAACTTCCGTCGTTATTTTCATAAAGTATTTTTGTCGTTTTCTCAATCCAAACAATAATTCCGTTGTGGGGTCCACCAATGATTGTCTTGGTTATATTTAATATTCCCGTTAAAACGAATATTCCCCACCAATCGAATATTATATAACAACTTGCAGATTTTTGCAAAATTTGCAAATATTACCCACAACTATAAAATTATATCAAATCCACACCATAATATTCAAAAATATATTTCGAGAAAATTTAATCTTTATTCAAAAGTTAGGGTCTTACAACCTCCCATTCTTATGAAATTTCGTCCTCGAAATTTAGGGGTGCGATACTGGTATGTCAAGAGGTAAGGATATCTTGTTTTCATCTCTGATTCTAACTCCCGTGTCATTTCTTCCACATCGTGGTTTCTCCACAAAACTTTGACTTGAGGTATAACCTTGAGCGTAGAATATGATCCTTTTTATCCAAGATTTTAACAGTAACTCTTCATACGTTAAATCTTCCTCTATCTCGTCTGGTTCTAATTCAATAATGTGGTTCGGGTCTTTCACATATTTACGTAACATAGATATGTATAAAACGTTATGAGCACGAGACATACATGGTGGTAAAAGCGAGTCTATCGCCTATGAGTTCCTACTTAATCGAGGATTAAAATGGGCCAATGAATCGAGGGTTGAGCTTTCATCTCTTTCCAAATCTCGTAACTCCTTCCATGGAGCAACACGTAATAACACATGATCTCCAATATCGAATTCCACGTCCTTTCGATGAAGATCAAGATAACTCTTTTTGTCGATCTTGTGAGGTTTTTATACGTTGTCGGATCGTTTCAATCTTTTTCGTAGTCATACGCACCAACTCCGGTCCCAACAATGTTGCTTCACCCACCTCATCCCAAAGATCTTTGAAGAAACGACACTTTCTTCCATACAACGCCTCAAATGGAGCCATGCCAATACTTGCTTGATAATCTGTTGTTGTAAGAAAACTCCACCAATGGTAGGAACTTATCCCAACTTCCTTGAAGTTAAGGACAGAGTCTTAATAGATCTTCAAGAGTTTGAATGGTCCTCTCGATTTGTCCGTCTGTCTCGAGGATGATATGCCGAGCTAAATCGTAAATCCGTGCCCATAGCTTTTTGCAAACTAACCCAAAATCTTGAAGTGAATCTTGGGTCTCGATCGTAAACTATGGATCTTTGGCATACCATGCGATCTTACAATCTCTTTTACATACATCTGAGCAAGACGTTCAAGTGTATAAGTTTCTCGTATAGGTAGAATACGAAGCGAGACTTGGTCAATCTATCAACAATGACCCAAATTGCATCTATGCCTTGAGAAACCTTGGGAAGACGAAGAACGAAATCCATGGTAATGTGTCCCCACTTCCATTCTAGAATTTCAAGTGGTTGAATGGACCTTTTGATACACTGACGTCGCCGACTCGTTGACAAGTTAAACACCTTGAGATAAAATTCGCATCTCTCTCTTCATATTGCTCCACCAAAATGTATGTCGAAGATCACGATACATTTTGATACTCCTGTGATGGATTACAAGCTGTGTGTCATGCGCCTCCATCATGATTTTATACTTTAAATCGGGGTTGTTAGGAACCACAAAGTCCGGAGTTGACTCAAGTATTCCTTCTTCATCGATTCTTGCTTCCGTAGCATAAGACCTTCGCATACTTTCTTCCTCATACGCATCACCTCCGTGTTCAGAGCTTGAAAGAAATTTTTAACTTTATCGATTAAAGTCGATTTTACTCGTATATTCGCCATCATCACATGGGTCCCTGGAGTCTTTATCTCTAACTCCATCCTTTGCAAGTCATACAAAATGGGCCTTTACGTTGACAATGTATACTCGTACCCGCATATGATCTTCTACTCAACGCATCAGCTACTACGTTCGCTTTTCCAAGATGGTATTGAATAGTATGATCATAATCTTTCAATAGTTCGAGCCAACGTCGTTGCCACATGTTGAGTTCCTGTGGCAATAATTAAACAAAACTGAGTGACTTCTAACATAAGCATCAATAATCAATCACAGTGTGTTACTACTTATGAACTACGCCAGACATTGTACTTTTAATAACCGGGTGTTTCAACAGTTAACGGTAAAACTTCCGCCGTTATTTTCATAAAGTATTTTTGTCGCTTTTTCAATCCGATAATAATTCCGCATGGGGTCCACCAATGATTATCTTAGTTGTCATTTAATATTCCTGTTAAAACGAATATTCCCCACCAATCGATGAATATTATATAACAACTTCATGATTTTGCAAAATTTATAAATATTACCCACAACTATAACATTATATCAAATTCACTCCATAATATTTAAAATGATATTTATAGAAAATTCATTTTTATTCATAAAAGTTCGGGTCTTACATTTTACGTTGTAAATCATTGTTGAGTCTCATTTTTTTTGTTAAACTTATGTATAATAATGTTATTTATCGTAATTTAATTTATATTTGTTATCCGGGGGACGTGTGTTGTTGGGAAGAGTTCATATTTTAGCATATGTGTTGTTTATTGTGATATATATTGTTAGGAAAAAATGGCTGAAAACAGGAATATGCACAAATTGTGGTTTAAAGACCTAGAAACCTTAAAAAAAAATTTTTTTACTAATTCTGTCGAAAATATGTTATTCTCCAAATAACATGTGTCAAGCTTATTTTCGGTGGAATATTCCGTTGAACATAATTCCGTTGACCATAACTTAACTTCGACGAAAATTTCGTCAAAAATATGTCCGTCGGGTGTAGTACATTCCCCACAAAATTCTTCGACTGGAATATTCCTTCAAAAATAGGCTATTTTGACATAATAAGTCTAATTTTAACGGAATATTCTGTCAAAAATAAACGTTTTTTGTTGTAGTGTCAAGTGAAGTCATTAATTAAAATAGAACCTTAAAATAAATAATTCATTTATGGTTAGTTCAAAAATTTAGGAAATTAATATTTTCATATAAAAAATTAATATTTTTAAATAATCTCTCTCACATAAATAATAAGTGAATCTCACCTTCATGTAAAAAAAATCGTGTGTAAATATTATTTTAACATAAAAATATCAATTTTCAAAACTTATCAACTTTAAAAAAAAACACTTGTGATATTATAGAGCTAGACATGGCTCCACATGAATATGTTATAAATAAATAATTAATGGGGGAAAGGATAATGGATAAAAAGACCACACCACAGAATTAAAGTTTGTTCACAAACCAGCAACACCATCTTGGAGTGTGAGATGATGACAGCCACAACTAGTTACTATTTTAATAACTTTAGCTTAAAGTTTAGGATTTAAATAATTCACAATTGAAGACCATGTTTGATAGAAGCCTCCTAAAGACTTATTATACCTACAAAATTGACATCCAGATGGTTAGTTGAAGAAGTTGACATCTCTTTCTTCCTTGCTTTAATTTTACTTAAGGGGAAAGTATTGAGCTTCATGAAAAAATAAGGCTACAGAATGTTCAAAAGAGAGTAATTTTTAATGATATAAATTGTAAATTTTTTATTACGAGTTACGCGGATAAATATTAGTGGTAATATATTTGGAGATATCTGTAATAACTGGGATCCTCCTATAATTTTTACTAAATTTCTTACCAATCTCATGTACAAATAAGTTTTACAATTGTAATTCAGCATAAATTTATCGCAATGTATAACGAAACTCATTTTTTCCCTTTTATCATTCTTTCTTAATTTCCTGTCCATATTTTCTTCTCTCCATTATAAACTTTCAAATATAAAGCTTGAATCCTTGGGAGGCTCATAATAATGTGACATTTACTTGTTCTACAAAAAGAGTTTCAAATAGTATAATAATAAAAAATATCAAAAAAAGATTTTTTTTATTAACATCCTCAAGTCTAACTACCATAATATTATTGTAGGGTCACTATGATATATTATTTTAAGAATAAATATAAAACAAAAAATATACCCTTTAATCGAATTATACAAAATGAGACTATTTTTATGAAACGAATAATCACATATATGTAATGTTGTAAAATGAATACACATTTCGGGTTCGATTTGTATTCGCTTGACTAAAAGTTCGATTCGAGCTCAACTTGAAATATAAATGATTCAAATACGAGCAAATTTTAAATTTCAATAAATTCCTCGAATATTTTCAAATTACAATTTTCTTTTAATACTCGGATCATATTAATTCAAAAAGTTCAAACTACTCGCTCTAGACTCGATTTATTTACTCATCTTACTAAAGTAGAGGAAGAGATGGTCTGGCCCTGGTGGCCTCATAAGAGTGTGGAGGTGGGTTTTGAAATGGGAGACTTTGTGTTCAAGTCCCGTCTAGACAGATTGTTGAGGGTTAAGTGTGAAAGGTAGCTAAGACTTGGCCCAAAAAAAATAAAATGAAAGGTAGGCTTACCTAGTTACTGCCAACCAAAAAAAATTTAATTTGCACGCGGCTAAAGCTTTTCTCTATTGAAATCATTTTCATGGAAAACAGAGGCATGCATGTTAACAGTACTTGGCTAGTGATTGCCACCTACATGATGCAATCATTCAATCCCACCATAATATTATTTCTAACATTTACTTCCAGGGTCACATTGTCTCAAGATAAAAAAAAATATCATTAATTTTTGTAGTCAAATTAATTATTTTGAAAATTAATAATTTATATATATATAATTTTTTAAAAAGACAAACATCAAGTTTTAAAAGATGTAATGTTATAAGTTTTAAAGATGTGGTATTAAATAAGAGAAATGATACTGTGATATAGTCAATTTGAAAATACATTCAACCAATGTTGCATCAGACAATATTTTTGAGACGCTTAACATTATCTTTTTAGCTTCGAAGAATTGTGGTTAATTCTAGATGGAGTATGGGGGAAGGGGCCAAGAGGAACTACTGAAATCTTGCTGAGGGGTAGACAAATACATGTAATCTTGCATTGTAAAGAGACGAACATTTTACCACTAGCCTATCAACTCTGATCTTCTAAAATGACTAAAGAAGTAGTTTTACCAAAAGTAAAGCCAAAATTATTAAAGCCCAGTAGAGCAGAAATTGAAGATAAATTTATAAAAGAAAGTAGGAAATTTCATTTAAGACCCACACCCACACCATATGCTTCCTCATGAATGCTGCAACCTCACTTGCACCCCATCTAATAATCAAATAGGCGTCATCTCCCGTTCTTTACCTTGAAATGGAGACAAACCTGGTTCTGTTTTTTCTCCTCCAAATGATCGCCACAGAAGCTGCATTCAGCGTTGGTGGTGGTGTTGGCCTTGGTGGTGTTTGGGTTGGAGGAATCAACAGCCCAACCCCATCCGCTTCAAAACTCAACAATGCATATACTGCTCTTCAAGCATGGAAATCTTCAATCAAAGATGACCCATTGGGAATTCTGAAAACTTGGGTTGGCTCAAATGTGTGTGCTTATAAAGGAGTTTTTTGTTCAGATCTTCAAAATGAAATGGGTGGCTCATCAATTTCAGTTGTTGCAGGCATAGATCTTAACCATGCCAATCTCCAAGGCACACTTGTCAAAGAACTCTCTCTCCTCTCAGATATGTCTCTCCTTCACCTCAACACCAATAGATTCACAGGCACAATTCCTGACACTTACAGAAACCTTTTATCACTTACTAAATTAGACCTCAGTAACAACCATTTTTCTGGCCCATTTCCTACTTCAACTCTATTAATCCCAAATCTACTCTATTTAGACCTCAGATTCAACAATTTTCAAGGACCCATTCCTGAAGATGTCTTCAACAAGAAACTCGATGCAATTTTTCTCAACAATAACCAGTTTGATGGTGAAATTCCTCAAAATCTGGGGATTTCCCCTGCTTCTGTTATAAATTTAGCAAACAATTAACTCACTGGCGATATTCCATTTAGTATTGGGTATACGAGTCCAGAATTGAAGGAGGTTTTATTTTTGAATAATCAGCTAACAGGGTGTATTCCTGATGGGATTGGTTTGTGGTCAGATTTGGAAGTTCTCGATGTCAGCTTCAATTCGATAATGGGTCGTTTGCCAGATTCAATATCTTGTTTGAATGGGATTGAGGTTCTTAATTTGGGACACAACAAGATATCCGGGGAATTGCCAGGATTAGTCTGTTCATTAAAAAGTCTTGTGAATTTGAGTGTTGCTTACAATTTCTTATCTGGGTTTAGCCAAGAGTGCAGCAAGCTGTTGGATAGAAATGTGGGTTTTGATTTCACTTCGAATTGTATTCCTGGGAGGGAAATGCAGAGACCTCAACCAGAGTGCTCTGGGATTCCTGGAGGTAGCTTGAGTTGCCTTAGAATTCCTGCACCAAAGCCTCTTGTATGTGGGGCACTGTTTGAAGCCCAAGAGACTAGTAATTCAAGTTCATCATCTCCATGAGAGAGAGAGAGAGAGGGATAGCAACTGTAAGAAGTTGTGTCCCATAATTTATGGCCTCTTAGAATAGTAGTTCCTCAAGTTGTTCTTTTTCATTTGTCATTTATAAATTTTAAGAAAAAATTAATAACTTAGTTTATCATATTATCTTTATATTAAATTATTAATCTTTCATCTTTTACCATGAATTTTAATGGGTAATATTGAGATTTTATACTCATTTTAGTTAATCAAACAAATATTAATTGCATTAATGTTTCCTAAAAAGGAACAGAGGGAGGGCATAAAAAAATTAATGTCACATGGATAAGAACTGTTTCAGTTGTTTGAAACTTAAATACTCTAATCATTTGTTGAAGTGGATTATTAGGAATAAATGATATTTGAATGTTGTGTCTCTTTCTTTTGGGTCATTAAATAGTCTCCATTAAAAACTCTGCCCATTATTACAGTTCACTTCAGTTCAGCCATTGTTTGTTTTTGGAACTCTTGGACCGTTTATCAAATCTGGCAAAGGGGCAGGTGGGTCATGTCCCAAGAATTTAAATTGAAGTCATTTAATTAATTATATATAGCCTACATCCCAAGGAAAAAGCTATGCAATATTATTGGAATTATCTTTACTTGGGGGAACAGATTATCTCAAATCTAGGCTAATTTCAAATAAATATCATCGTCCGGATCCAACCAGACAGTGAGTAAGAATCTTTCTACTACAAGATCAAAACTTGAATGATACAACCTTTATCTAGAAGAGCAAGAAGAGCAATTCAGTTCATGTAAAAACATTTTAGGACAACATTTTTGGAATTTTCTACTTCAATAATTCATAACCTCAAAACAATTAAATATTAACAAAACCAATGGAAAAATTATTGCATTTCCGGATGCAGCATGCATCCAAAAAGACCAATAACACATTGAGGATGCAATATCTAGTAAAAACTAAGCTGTATATAAGATTTCAATTCAATGTGATGGGAAAAGAGCATCACCCAATGTGCTTGTGAACATCAATCAGAAAATAAATTTAGAACAGGACATGGACATTCTCTACGGGTTTGGCAACTTTTAGACCTTCACATCATGGAATGTAGTACATTGGATTTGGGAGTTTGAAGGAACGCCTGCCTACTGAAAACCCCAATAGGTCGCTCCACTGATCTCCACAGCACCCATGGAGGGTGTAACCTTCATCTTCTAGTTCCTTTCTTTTTTCGGATTTGTAAGTGGTGGCCAGTTTCCCTTTATCCGAGGGTCCCCTGTTGAAATCATCAACAGAGAAATAAAGATGTTCAACCATCATGCAAATACTTGCCACTCATTTCATGTCACAACTAAATATACTTTGTCATAAAGCTTAAGAAAGTTTGGAGGAGAAAGAAAGAAAGAAGTATTTAAATGAGAATACCTATTCACCAAGCATTAGCTTATTATGTACCTCAAAAAAAGCTTTTCCCAGTGGGTGTATCCAGCATACAGTAGATTTTTCTCTGTAGCATTTCTTTGAAATTCTTCCCGACCAGTTAACAAAAATATCGTAATCCCCATCTCTTCAAGCTCCCTGTACAATCTCAAACTTGCAGGTAGAGCAGGGGCCTCAGCCAAGCCCACCCAGTCATTAAAGGACTTTTCATCGAATACTTCTGAGCTGTGTCCAAAACAGAGATCTTAGATCAACCATATGCCAAAATACTAGCTTAGATCATCAGCCTTTTCAATTCACTCATATTTTTTTTAATCAAAAATTATAACATTATTTTGACTGATCATTAGCATCAGTAGAACTAGTTCAAATATCAAAATGCAAAGTAACTGATCAAGCACCTGTCTCTTATAGGAGCCAGTAAAGTAATTTTTGAAAATTACATACTTCTTGAACTTAAACATGACAACTTCACTAGCGTTGATTGTGTAATATAAATAAATTTTGATTTATAGTTATTATATAATGCTGATTTTGTGAATAAAAAAAAAGTTATACACGCCCAGAAGTACCTTATCACAATACCAACCTTTCAATTATGGCAACAAAGTGAAGTCTTATTGTGCTCTATTCTTTAATTGTCTTAAAACCAACAGCAACCCAATATTTATTTTGGACTCCAACCATCATCATTTTCCATTCAACAAATTTTAATAAACACAACAGAGAAATTTGTGTCCTTCATATGGGTCTTACCTCCATACTTTAACCAACTTAGGTATCAAATATAAGTTACTTGTTGGTTTATTTATGATTTTAATGATGACAATATTATTGGGTTTGTATTTAGTAATAAATTTTATTTTAATTGATTAGGCTGTTTAAATTGTTAATTTATTTGATTGTGTAAACAGTTTAAGGGATCCTGTTTATAAAAAAAATTCTTGTTTGGCCCAAGTTGGTTAAATATGTTATTAGATTAATACATACTGGACTCGGGAAATTTTAGATTGTAAAGTATAATTATTGCTGAGGATTTCTTTTAATATATCTTGCTTAGATATGCTATTTGATTAGGAATCTTTTCAAATGAAACTGTATTGACTAAGCAAAATATGTTGGACTCCTTCTTTCCTTTATTTTAGTCTTAGCTTGACTTGGATTTCACTTTTGTTTAACTGATGCATATTATATCCGTTGGTCTCTATTTAATTGCTGAAATCCTAACTCTATACCAACTGTGATTTGAGATATTTATGCTAACATCTTATTTTGTATCCGTTGGTGCTAATCAAAAGCTAAACATGTATATCAGTTAAGGATATATTGCTAATCAAAATATATAGCTGTTAGGTCTTCTTCTTATATATACTATCCTTTTCGGCTAAAACAGGAACACTGGAAGCTTACATCAGTAATAGTTTAGAAATTATCAAGAGTTTATCAGTGTTATTTTCAGTTGTTAATTGTATAGTTTATTAATTTCTTTTGGTTGAAAATCAAGAGCACATTGTATTCAAAATCCTTTATATTAAATTCTGAAATTAAGCATTGTTAGGCTTGATTGATCCAATAGTGGATAGGGTCTTTTCAAAGAGAGCCTTCAAGATTGCAGAGGTCCAAGGTTTGCAAAGGTTGCATAGGTGCAAAAAAGGCAGAGGTGTCCATCGCGGTGGAAAGTTTTATTTGAATAGGGAGTTTTTTTTATTGTATTTAATTGAGTTTTAAAATTAATAAAAATAGTCTCCAATACCGGTTGGTATTAGACGTGGATTAAGCTACTAGACTAGAGGATACGGGTTGAACCACGTAAAAATCCTTGTGTCTGTGGTTTGTTATTTCTTGTGATTTTGATTGTTTGAGTATAACTTTGCAACTAAACACATCGACATAAAAGTAGTCTACTGATAGAGTAAAGTGTACTAATCCAGACACTAAATCACACACGTTTCACCTGTCTGTATTATAACTAAAATATAATTTGTTCTAATCCAGACATTATCCTTCTTTGTTTTCTCTTGTCTGCAATATAAGAAAAGTAGAATTTACTCTAAAGCATGCACTATAAAACATTAGTTTCACCTGTCATTTTTAATATTGTAACAGGAAATAAAAAATTAGTCGTTAAACGTTTTAATTTAAGCACCTATTCACCTCCCTCTAAATGTGCATATACGCAAAATTACATTACTAACAACCAAAGTTTAAAAAATAAGCTTAAATTGGGTAATGAGAGCCAAAACACACCAACATATATAGTTGAACCTTACAGAAACTTTTTCTCATCATATTAGCTTCCACGTGACAATCAGCAAAAATGAATGGCCAGAATTATGTGAGTAAAAGGAATGTGCGATTTTAATACTAGAGCTATATTTGTTTGTAAAAAATATACTTAGAATTTGACTATTTTATCTTATTTTAATATTACTTTGGATTATTTAATCGTTTGATGAGGGACTATTAATCCTGGGACTATTAATCTTATAAAGTAATTTGATAACTTATAATGGAAACTATTAATCTCACATTCCTCTTGAGATTATATATAACCTAGATGACAAAAAGTAGTCCATAAAATTATTTTTAAAAAAATAAAATAATCTGAAATAATACTAAGACATAATACCAAACATGTAAATGAAATAGAAATTCATCCTTAAGATACGCAAACAGACAAATTCTCATCTTACTATGTGGAATACAGAGAGTATTTTCTAAACTTCAATTCTGATTATTCAACTAAGCCAATGACAATGAGCCCAAGGATTTGAATCACTCACCCGTAACCGTGAGCCGCATAGTAAGGCACATTGGATAGCAGAGTCTCATCAATATCAAAAACCCAAGCATCCTTACCATCGCCGGCCACATTCACCGTCTTTGCAAACTCCACCGAATTATCGGCGACGATCTCGGAATCCGACCGGAACCCATCGCCAGTCATGTACTCCTTCACGTAGTGTATGCACCTCTTTGGAATTCCACTCCACTTTCCAGCGTCATTTGTCTCCACGCTGAATCTCCAGCTGTCGCAGTATATGCCATCGCCGGAAGCCGGATCGGCGGGAATGGAGCGGTGCGTTTTGGGGTAAATTTGGAGGATTGATTGGAAATTGGATTTTGATACGAGGGTTAGGATGAGAAATACGACCACGTAATGGCCGGACTCCATGCCGGGAAACCGAGAAAGCACTCCAGGGCTTTCTCGGTTTTTATCGTTCTATGAATAGGAGAAGTTGAAGCTAACAAACTTTAGGCTTAAGGTTGGATTACAATACGTATCAATGGAGTTAATGAGGTACAGGGGTCTGAGATTATATATATAAGCAACATAAATTGGTTATTTTTAGGAATTTATTTTTCCATTGTTGGAAATATCCTCGAGGTTGAATTAGTTTTAATTTAGTGGTTCTCTTAATTGATTGTTTTTAGTAATTTATTATCCTTATATTAGTAGTTCAAAATGATTTTCTCACCATTTGCATATTGGACTTTATCATAAAAGTAAATTAAAATACTTTAAACAAAAGACAATTAATAAAAATGAAATAAGCTGATCACTTATATTTGTTAATGTTACTACAAAAATATTTTGATTTTAAATTAATTTTAGTATCTTTATTTCAAATTTTTAAAATGTGTTGGATGAGACAAAACAATATTATGATTTAGTCAAGAGTATAATTAATGCAACAAGTTAACTGTCATGTCGATTTAAGTAAAGAAAAAATAAGTTTTAATTTGACTTTTTTAAATCATTCTCTCCTCCTAATAAAGTCTTAACATGATAGTTAAAATTAGGATTAGTGACATTAAAATTAAGATTAGTGACCTCAATATATGTATAACAAGCAACCAAACATAACATTGCTTTAATGAAAATCTAACAAAGACGATCACACCAGGTGCAATCTATAACAAGGATTACGTACCGAGTATTATTATTATTTTCCAAGCCAAACGAGTATAATTTAATCTGAAAAATGAAGAAGAATAGACAAGTTTCTTGCTTGCTTGTCTGTACAATCACAAACTTCTACAAGAAATTAACTAAGGTTGCATTAACAGAATCAAACCAGCAACATATGCTGAGTGTTGTAGAGCAGAGTGTACAACAATTGCATGGTCACGCCTTTAATTACAAGGAAGTGGAAGAAAAAGTTCTCTTAGAAAAATCAGAATTTTGGGATGGATAAAAAAGGGTAAAGGGTGTGTGAACTGATCAGTATGTATGTATGCATGCATGTTATATGCCATGCTCAAACCAAAAATGTGTCGACTAATTGGTTATCACATGCAGCTAGCTAGCTATGAAATGAAGGAAATAAATTAATAAAAATGGAAGGAGTAAAGAGTTTAACAAGGTAGGTTTCAAGAAAATGTATCATGTTCATCAAGCCAAAACTCCTTCCTGAGCTTACGTGAAAAAGGACGGCAAGCGTCCATGCTAAGATCAATGGCAGCAGAAAGCGCGATAAAAAGGGCAGCATCGGCCATGCAAGTTACATGTTTTACTCCCACTTGAACCATAGGCTTACTCACCTTTCCTTCACCTCCAACAGTTGATCCCATAACAAATCCTCCAACATGCAACAGCTGTGCAGAATCTTTTATTGTGTTATCAATGCAAAATTGTCCACCATTTCTCAAGCTCATTGTACCTTCAGCAATGGGAACTCCACTAGTAAGGCCAGTGTTGCTGACCAGCTCAAACTTGTAACCTAACCCATCAATTGCTCCCCTTTCTCTCCAAGCCTCTAGGCGGCCCCACGGCTTCATCGAGACACCCTGTATGAGCCATGCACCAGGGTTTGATCGAGAAACGCGATCAGACCCTGGTGAGGGGACAAAAGGAGTGATCATTGAAGCGGCTGCAACAGATGAGCCTGAAAGGTCATGGATAGTTATCATCCACCCCTTTCTTTCCCTTCCTGGTTTTTCCCTCTCCCCTGAAAAAGTTCTCATCCATACTCTGTTGTTGGTGGTAAAATCTGATGGGAGAGACCTGATTTTACACAATTTCCAGATCAAAGGCATCCAATAAATAAATTCATGAGAACTAATTGAAACTGTGGAGATAATAATGAAATAAAGATAATGACATTTTCGTAAGAGCATCCAATTAATAGAAAGCATAAATTTGGCACATGGGACTTGGTCACTTGGGAGAGGAATCAAAATGGTAGTTGGCTAAGACAGTTGGTTATAGAATTTGATTTTTGTCCGTTTGACCGTGGTATATATATATATATATGCAGAAGAGAGCTCTTATCTTAATACAAGTTTTTAATCCTTGTTGAGATACTATAAGCCAAAAGACAAGTCTTGTGTGAAAAATTGAATATGGATGTGGATTTCTTCATAAAGAAACTGAGACTCCTTTTTATTATTATTATTATTATTATTATTTCATAATTGTTTTTATAGTATGGCTCATTAAGTTTAGCCACCCGGCCATTTTACAGCTCCGGACATGCTACCAGAGCCCAGAGGTGTATACCACAAGTGTAAGATGTGTTAAAACAATTAATATGTAATAAGTTTCGGTGCTTGTCACGTATAATTGTATTTAGTAGTGAATTGAAGAAACAGGCAGGCTGTACAGAAGTATCATTCACATGATGGGTGGCCTGGAGAAAATTTAAAAATCACATAATTAAGCTACAAATCAAGCTACGTACGTATATAAAGTAAACATTGAATATAATAGGGTTCATGTACCATACATACATATAATAATTTAGCAAAACCTTAATATCCACAAAAGAATTAAGAGTAACAAACTGTACAACAATTGATAAATTTCATAAAACATTACAAAAATCAAAACTTCATCACACTTTCAAAATAGATGCTGACGGATTGGAGTAACAATCAATCAGATAGGGAAAAATAGTAATTAAAGTAGACATCAATTCGGAAAAGAAAAAAGAGTTATGGATCTTGCTTCTAAACTGTTCGATATGTGTGCAGTTTATTTGGATAGTTTATCGAAAGAGTTGATATATTTTTTGTTATGCAAGTATTTTTTTTTTGGTGCTAATTTGTGGGTGAGGGACTTAAACCTAAAGACTTCTTGCTTAGCAAGAGACATGGAGTACCACTGAGCTAAAGCTCTGGGTATTATAAGTATTTCGCTTATGTAATTATAAAATACAACTCATTTCTATAAAACTGTGCAAATGAACCAACAATTTTAGCACAGTTTAGAGCCAAAATAATGAACCACTAATAAGCGCGGGTGGAAACAAAAACTTACCGTGATCTGGAGTTTCGATCGGCACTAAACTTGCAGCTGAAAACCGGCTGCCGTATATTCCCCTGAATCTGGAAAACCACCGGGCTGCACTCCGGTTCGCCTCCGAACTGGAATACATATCTTGGGTCCGGCTCGGTCCGGACCGTCAAATGCAATTTAGCGGAGGGATTCGCCGGTTCACTCCCGAGCTTCATCCAACCATTCTGAAACACAGAAGCTCTCAAAATAGCGCCGTCCAGGTTAATGCATACACTGACCCGGCCAAGTAGCTTCCTGCAGCTGACCCCGCACGTGCGGCCCATGCAGCCCATGTAAACCGACACGCTCAGCGTTATGGGCTTGTCGGAGAGACGGCGGAGGGCGGCGGGGTCGAGGTGCAATCCGGCGAAGGTGACGGGATCAGGCGGGAAAGTGTCTGCTGAACAGAGCGGGATAAGCGCTGTTTGAGAAGGGAAATTTTTTATTCGAAGCTTGCAGAAACATGGCGTGGTTGAAGGGTGAACACCGGAACCGGCCGGTTTGGCGGCCAGTGGTAATTTGAGAGCTAAAGACTCAACTATTAGTCGAACAAATGGACATGGATCCATTGTAGTGTACTGTTCTTCCTACTTCTCTCTCCTCTGATCCCTCTCTCTCTATATATATGTATATAATTTGGGTTATGATCTTTTCAATTTTGAGAAATTAGAGAATTGAGAATCTTGGTTGGATAACAGAGAGAGATATTTCATGGACTGGAGTTGGATGAATGAATAATGTCGGCTGAAGGCCTTTTCTCTCTCTAAAGTTTTTTCCCTTTCAGTTAATTAATGAAGGAAATGAAATAAAATTCCTTTTTGCGGGATACTCGGCACGAGAAAATGATTGGAAATTTTGCATAATGTGATATCTAATTATTGGGATTTTCTTAGAGTAAAACACTCACCCCTCTTTCTAGTTAACACTCACCATCTTTCAGTTAGTGTTAGAGTATAACACTCACCATCTTTCTAATTTTTTAAGTAACAGTCACTACCTTCTAGTTTATAATATGTAACATTCACTATCCCTAGTGTGATTGACCAACTAATATTTAAAAATATTTTTAATATAATGTCTAATACACCTTCAAGTTATAATGTTTAATTTCTCCACTAAATATAAATTTGTATATCATAATTTTTACTTTACTTGATCTAATTAATTAAATTATAAAATTATGCAATAAATAACATTAAAGTCAAAAATAATAAATATTCATTTTATCGGAAAAATAAAGTCAAAAAAAATTACTAATTAAATTTCTCAAATATTAAAATTTACGTGATATATATTCAAATATATTTTTTTGTAATTAAAAAGTATAATGTTAATACCCATAAAATTACAAATTAATTTAATAAAATAATAATAATTTTTTCAAATATTAAAATTTACGTAAAACAAACGTATTATTACAATTTAAATGAATCTTATTACTCATATAAAAAAAAGTATTAAAAATTATATTAATTATTTTTCTCATATATTAAACTAAACATAAGTCACACTTAAACATAATTATTTACAGTAAAAATGACAAATGTTGTTACTAAAAAAAAGAAAAATATATTAAATTTTTTTTTACAAGATAGAGGTAGTAATAAATATAATTATATTTTTTTATTTAATATTGCATAAAAACAACTGTATACTAAAAAAATGTAATCAAAATCATAAACATCCCAATTTTTTTAATATATACTCAATAAAATTTAACATATAAAAATTATAATATGAAACTAAAATGCAAATAATATTTTTTGTTGTTAAGCACCAAAAACTAAACTATCAATATATTCAATCACTCTAATTAGAATAGCTTCATTAATAATTTAATTTAAATTTTTTAATATTTGTATCACTTATCCAAAAATATGTGTTAATTAAGCTAAATTAGTTTTTATAAGTTACCAACAATTTAAATGAGATAGTTTTAATTACAAATAAAACTATAATTAAAATGTATTGTATTAAAAAAAGGATAATTAAAACACACACACATATATTTATATTTATATATATATATATATATATATATTATTTAATAATTAAAATTTGATAAAATACAAGGGTAAATATGTAATTTTATCTATTTAGCTAACCCTAAAAACTTGCAGGGGTACTAACTGTTACTTAAAAAACTAGAAGGGAGGTGAGTGTTATTATAATTATTTAGAGGGGGTGTCACTGTATTTTACTCATTTTCTAATATAATGAAATATGGAGAGATACACACAATTTTCAAATAAAATAAAATAAATACGAAATTAAATTCTCATAAATAAATAAAATAACTTCACAATATTTTTGTCACAAAAAATAATAAGTGGAATTATCTTTTTAACATAATAAGTTGTTGAAGGCTATGTCATTGACCATTAATCTAAGAACGAGTATACTTGATCAACTTTCATGTAATATTCCTTTTCTAATAAATAATAATATAAAGAACTAAATGAAGCTATAATTGTAAGATCACTTTCACTTACCAATTAATTTCCTTTGTTATTTTATTTAAATTAAATATTTACACATTTTATCATAAATGAACAACTCACGTATTATAGGTATTGATTAAATATTGTAAATAAGACGAGCCGGATTTTGATTTATCAAGCTTGCTCGTTTAAAAGTTAAACAAGTTGAATTGAGTCGGATAAGATTTTAAACAAACTTAAAATTTTTGTGTACGAACTTGACTCGTTTATAAATGAGTCAGCCTCGAGTTCGAGTATAGCTTAAGCGAGTTGAGTCGATCGAGTCAAGCACGAGCTTAAGCGGTTAAGCCCGACCCATTTATTTATTTTTTAAATATTTTTTTTTTCATTTTTTCGTATTATATATTTAATATAAATAAAATTTTAATTAAATAATTATTAAATAATTGCAAACTGTTTTGAAATTAAAAAATTTAGGGTGCATATAATTCAAAATAAAATTTAGGTACTAATGAATTTTAAAGTTAAAGCTTAGGGTATAAATTGGATATTAGTTCCCAATTAATAACGTCTTCCAAGTATTTGTTCAGAATAGACCTGACAATATAGTTAGTTAACTGTTGGGTCAAATCATATTAACTGGAACCAAATGGGTTGGTTAACATTTTTATTTATTCATGTTGGTTAAAGTTTGGACCCATATTTTTTAAAATAAATATAGTTCTGAACCGGTTAACCATTTTTCAACCCATATTTCATTACATTTTACAACCCATAGTTCTGAACGGAAGTGGTTAGCATGAAGTTTAATTTTGAGCAAGTTGGTTAATTGGCCAATAGAATTCTAACACGCATGCGAGGTTCTATGTGTGTCAGTATTCTATTGGTCAATTGACCAACATACTCAAAAATAAAATTCGTGCTAACCGGATCTGTTCTGAACAGGTGAGAATTGGGGATTTCCATTCGATACTTCATTCCGCACATAATTAAATAGGTATACGGAGTATATTTTATTCATATGCATGGAGATTAATTTTTGTAGAAGTCCTTAAATTAGTGTTTTTGGCACATAATTTAATATTTGTCAAACATTAATGATACATTTATTTGTATATTACATATTTAATTATACTATATATGTGTATATATACACACGATTATAAAAATAGGGGTACGAGACAAATTAAACAATGCATCAACGTTTTTCAAAAAGCTTCGATCTATGTTTTGAATGATCAATTCTTTGTGTGAAATATATTGAAAAAAAGTCACATTTGTACATAAATATATAAGTTGCATTGGTATAGAAAAGATACTTAAATGACAAGTAAGTAAATCAGCTTAATCATTCATTAATTATGAAGCCTAATTAGAGTAATAAAATATATATTTTGTAATGTTAAATTTTAACATGTCATCTAATTAATTAAATTTTAATATGGTCTATAGAATTATATGGTTCAGTTTTCTACTTATCTTGTATGTTCTATACATTAATATGTTCTTATTTTGGGTGACTAATGTTGTTCTGTATGTGTCAGTTTACGTAAATTCTAGTATTCTAGTTACAAAAGAATTATAAATATGTTTCAATATTTAAATTAACGACATTCGTAGAATTATACTATGGTGTATTTGTGACGCCCCCAAAATAGGTATACATCACCCATTCTGAGTTGTCAATATACGTAGATGCAAAACAACTACAACTTTATTATTACAACAAGAAAGCGTGAGTTTAAATACAAATATTATCTTCTAGACAATATCTGTAAGACCTCAAAATTTTTAAATAAAAGGAATTTCCTTTATTTATTATTTTGAAATAGTAAGGGTTGATTTGATTAATGTGGATAGTTATGGGTAAAACGCATAAATATTTGAATAAGCAGTGGTTATAAAATATTCATTATCGTCGGGGAATATTCGTTTGGTCGTGGAATATTAAATGCTTCGTCGGAGAATATTAAATGCTGACAGCCATGATCTTTTGTGGGCCCCATGCGAAAAGCGATTGGATGAAGAAAGCGACAAATATAAGTTGTTTATAAATAACTATGGCGTAGTTATTCTGATTAATCTTGTTGGAATACCGTTGGTTAAAACACACTAATCTGGCGTTGTTGAGCAAGAAGACGCGCAGTATTGCACAATTATTGATTCTTACGTGAAGGCACTACTCGATAATTATTACGATAATTCTTATTCGAGATTAGATTTTATTGATTCAATAATTCTTTGCGTTGATATTTTATATTCTTTGTTGTTTTGATAATTGTCATTTACGATTATTTTTTATTATCGAAGCAATAATTCATATTATCTGAATAATATTATTAGATAACATTATTGGCGATGTCTAGAAAGTTACATCTGAGGAGAGGTTTGGTCACCTAATCAATTGCGGCCAAGAAGAAGAAATTCTTATTGAAAGCCCCTCTTTCTGAGCGGCACAGTTGCCGATCTTTGTGATTCTGTAATATTATTTGTGAATAATTAATTATTGATTTATATGATGAGAAAAATATTGATTTTATGTGGATATAGATAGAAAATTTTTAATGTGACAATTGTTGAAAATTAATATTTTATCTTTTTACGATAAAATAATTCATTTAAATATATTATTTTAATAATATATTAACGGTGATATTTTACAACGAATGTGGGATATATGAGTATCGAGGAGGAAGAGTATTTTTGTTGTAATAAATGTTTAAAACATGTTAAACATGTCGATTGGACCACATTTATTGATGAAATTTGATTATAGCAATAAAAAAATCGTCTTTGTGGATTTGGTCAATTTCATTTGGAATTTGGAAAAACTTTCTTCTGCAAAGTTGTAGAGAATTGAATTTCCTATAAAAACTCATGAGATTGAATTTTCTGATAAAATGGATATTTATTATGAATTATTGAAGTTCTGAAATTCAGAAATAATTGATTTTTGGAAGTTTTATTTATTTTTATTAATAAAAACGTTTTTTATATGTTGAGGGCATATTTAACATGTGCATGGTGGCTGAATTCAGATTCAAGATGTGGGCGTAAGAATTTTGTTTATATATAATATTATTATATTCAATTTTCTACTTTGGTGTTTAAGCGATTTCTATAAATAGGGTCTTAGGTTAGAATTGAAAATCACATTTAAGCTCAAGTTTTCTCTCTATATTATCGGCGTATTCTTGTGAGTATTTTAAGTATACTTTGAGTATTGCTATATCTGATCTGAAGTTCAAGTCATAGCCTTTATATCAAGGTGTTTCAACTAGAAATCTTGTCTTTCGAGGTAAGGGATATTATTTTCTTCTCAAATGATATTATTTCTTCAATATCATTATAATTGAAATATTAGTTGGAACTTTTATCAAATTTGGAACTTTTTCGTATCGGGGTTACTTATTCATGAGTTCTTATTCACGAGTTCTTATTCACGAGTACTATTCACGAAGCGTGAAGATATTTTTTGTGAAATTTCTATCTTTTGGTGTCGGAGTTACTATTCACGTATACGGTGATTATTCACGTATCGACACTATTCGGTATCAATCGACACTATTCATAGAAAAATAAAATTTCTTCTTTTAAGTCAAAATATCTATTACGGATACTAGCTTTGATTGTATCCATGTTTTGATCATTCTTGAATTTTACTCCACTCTAATTACTTATGAAGTATTTTTGAACTTGGATTGTTTAAAATACGAATCCTTAATATTTGTTCTTTTGTTTCCTTTGGATTCGTTTCCTTTAAAATATTTTTCATCATCCTCGTCTTAAATGATGATATTATTGAATATCTTTGGCTATAGTGCAAAGATGAATGATTTCTTGATGAATATCTTTGGCCCGTAGTGCAAAGATGAATAGGTGTTGAGATGAACATATCGATGAATATCTTTGGCCGTAGTGCGAAGATGAGCAGTGTTTGGATGAACATGACCGGTGATGAATATCTTTGGCTTTTGTAGTGCAAAGATGAATATTTGATTCGGATATATGTTGATTGATATTCTGGGGATAAAAGATGAGGCGACGAACTTTTAAATTCATACATAGAAGATAGTAGTTGCATTCTCTACTTAACTCTTACAATGAATTATTATTTCAGCTGCGAATATTGGTTTAAAAACTTGTTGTCTATTGTATTCTATTTTTTTTTCCTGTTGAAGACTAATGATAATTTGTTGTATATTATCTTAGTCATAATATTCTTTTCTTGGGCTAGTTGAGCTCACCCTTTTCCTTGTTGTTCCATTTTTCTTCTCGGGAGGCGAGAATGTGGCGAGTACTAGTCGGGTATGGAATGAAGGTTCTAGATAGAGTTGTTTAGTAGTCCTCACCATTTTATAAAATAATGTATCAATAATTATGATGGGGATTTATTTGCGTGTGGATATTGTGGCGTCCCCAAAATAGGTATACATCACCTATTACGAGTTGTCAAATACATTGTATGTAAACAACTACAACTTTATTATTACAACAAGAAAGCGTGAGTTTGAATACAAATATTATCTTCAGACAATATCTATACTCAATTAAATCCTCATCACATTTATTGATACATTATTTTACAAAATGGTGAGGACTACTAAACAATCCTTTCTAAAACCTTCATTCCATACCCAGGCTCGTACTCGCTTATATTCTCGCCTCCCCGAGAAAAATGGAACAAAAGGAAAAGGGTGAGCTCAACTAGCTCGATAAAGAATATTATGACTAAGATAATATACAACAAATTATCGTTAGTCTTCAACAGGAAAAATATAATAGAATACAATAGACAACAAATTTTAAATCAATATTCGCAATGAAATAATAATTCATTAGAAGAGTTAAGTAGAGAATGCAAACTACTATCTTCTATGTATGAATTTAAAAGTTCATCGCCTATCTTTTATCCCCGTAACATCAATCAATATACATCCGAATCAAATATTCATCTTTGCACTTGTGCCAAAGATATTCATCATTGGTCATGTTCATTTAAACACTGCTCATCTTTCAGACTACGGGCCAAAGATATTCTTCAGAAATCATTCATCTTGCACACAAAGCCAAAGATATTCTTAAGAAATCATTCATCTTTGCACTATGTGCCAAAGATATTCCATAATATCATCATTTAAGACCGAGGATGATGAAAAATATTTTTTTTAAAAAGCGAATCCGGTGAAACAAAATGACAAGAATTAAGGATTTAGGATTCAGTAATTGGTTTTATCCACGTCCAAAAATACCTCAAAAATAATCATAGTGGTGTAAAATTCAAGAATGATCAAAACATGGATACAATCAGAGTTAGTATCCCGAATAGATGTTTTGATTTAAAAGAAGAAATTTTATTTTTTAATTGAATAAAGATAGATATGGTGAATAGCCGTGATGACACGTGAATAGTAACTCACACCAAAAGATAGAAATTCCACAAAAACATCTTCACGCTTCATGAATAGTACTTTCGTGAATAAGTAACTTTCGTGAATAAGAACTCGTGAATAAGTAACTCGTGAATAGTAACTCATGAATAGTAACCCATGAATAAGTAACTCAGGCATGAAAAAGTTCCAAATTTGATAAAAACTTCAGATCAACATTTCAAAGATAATGATATTGAAGAAATAATATCATTACAAAAAAAAAATAATATCCCTTACCTCGAAAAGATCGAGACTTCTAGCTAGAATCTACGGGGTATAGTCTTTGAAGGAACTTACACCGTCTAGCAATACTCAAAGTATACTCAAAATACTCACAAGAATAATTTCGATAATATAGAGAGAGAAAACTTCGATTTACAGTGTGATTTTCAATTCTAACCCAAGACCCTATTTATAGGAAAACGCTTAGAACACTAAAGCGAAAATTTAATAAAATAATAATATTTCTTAAAATATTCAAGCCCACCTTAGAAATCTGATTTCAGATCATTTATAACACATGTGAGCCACTCAATTACAACAAAAAACGTTTTTCTTACAAAAATATTTTAAACTCCCAAAATCAATTATTTGAGAGCTTGAACTTCAATAATTCATAATAAATAGCCCTTTCATTAGAAAATTGAATCTCATGAGTTTTTATAGGAATTTCAATTTCTACAACTTTGCGAGAAGAAAGTTTTTCCAAAATCCAAAAATTGATCAAATCCACAACCTGACAGGCGATTTCTGTGCTATAATCAAATTTCATTCAATAAATGGGGTCCACCGACATGTTTAACATGTTTTAAACATTTATTGCAACAAAATACTCTTCCTCCTCGTATACTCATATATCCCACATTCGTTGTAAAATATCACAGTTAATATATTATTAAAATAATATATTTAAATGAATTATTTTATCGAAAAAGATAAAATATTAATTTTCAACAATTGTCATTTTAAAAATTTTCTCCATCTATATCCACATAAAATCAATATTTTCCTCATCATATAAATCAATAATTAATTATTCACAAATAATATTATAGTAATCACAATATTGACAAAACTGTGCAGGTTCCGAGGAAAGAGGGGCTTTCAATAAGAATTTCTTCATCGACGTATGCAATTAGGTGACCAAACCTCTCCTTAGATGTAACTTTCTAGACATTGCCAATAATGTTATCTAATAATATTATTCAGGATAATATGAATTATTGCTTCGATAATGAAAATCCGTGTAATGACAATTATTGAAACAACAAAGAATATAAAATATCAACGCAGAATTATTAACTCAATAAATATCTTTGAGCAAGAATTATCGTAACCATTATTGAGTAGTGCCTTTTACGTAAGAATCAATAATTGGTGCAATACCGTAGGCTACTCTTCAACAACGCGTATTAGTGTGTTTTTAACCGGGTATTCCAACAAAGATAATCTGTGAATAACTACTGTAGTTATTTAAAAATAACTTATATTTGTCGTTTTCTTCATCCAATCGCTTTCAGTTATGGGGCCCACAGATGGTCTGCGACGTCGCATTTAATATTCCCCGACAAAGATTTAATATTCCACGACCAAACGAATATTCCCCGACGATAATGAATATTTTATAACCACTGCTTATTTTGAAATATTTGCGTATTTAACCCTTAACTATCCACATTAATCAAATCAACCCTTACTATTTCAAAATAATAAATAAAGGAAATTCCTTTTTATTTAAAAATTTGAGGTCTTCATGAGATATTGTTCAGATGGCAATATCTCGTATTTAAACTCACGATTTATATGTTGTAATAATAAAGTTGTAGTTATTTTTTGTATCATGTATTTGGCAACTCGAATGGGTTGGATGGAATGGACCTATTTTGGGGCGCGTTACGGTTGGTATCGAGCTTAGGGATATGATCTCTGGCGGAGATCGGGGAATAGAACTAGGAGGAGAGGCGAGTAAATCCTTTCTGCAGTGTGTCCTACCTAAGCTTATTTGTTAGTTGGTCAAGTATATAGGGATATTATGTGATATATTGATTTCTTAATTAACCCTTGTTTTATGACGATGATTTGAGAATGTCAATTGAGAATATTAATGATGGAGTAAATGAGACCGTGGAGATGTCTCATCTTTACCAACGAGGAGAACGTATAACAGTTTGGCAATGTACCTCCTGTGAACAACACCACCGAAAGCGATGATGATGAGCGAGGGATGTTTAGAAGCTTTTGCGATTCATGCAAAATCAGACGAGAAGAGACTCGTGTTCAAAATACTGAGGAGGAAATGATAGCAATTCACGGGTGGTCACAAATGCCCAAGCAGATTCAAAGAGTTGGGACCACTGAAGTGCAGGAAGCGGGATCCGATTAAAGCGAGGCGTGGGTCAAACAAATTACCAAGATATTCGATGTCTTAGGATGCGGAGGAGCAGAAAGTTCCATTCGCTACTTTTATGTTAAAGTGGCGAGCAGATTCTTGGTGGGAATCTATGAAGCGTACCCATCCATTTGCAGACTCAAAGATATGTCATGGAGACATTTCAGAAACAATTCAATGACAAGTACTTCCCGAAAGTATTCGTCTATATGAAGGAAGTGGAGTTTATTAGATGGAGCAGAATAACATGGCGGTGTCCCAAAGACTGAGGCGAAGTTCATGAGTTATCGAGTTTGCACCACATTTGGTGGAGAATGAGGAACGATATGGCGGATGTTTCGAGAGGTTTGAAACCCGGCATACATCAAGATCTCATTTCTCAAAAATTTCTCTCTATTCGGATGTTGTCAGCGAGGCTCGGTTGTTAGAGCGAGATAACGAGTACGTTCAACCGAGGGACCATAACCAGGATCATTCAAGATAGCGGTCATCGAATAACGATAACCCGGTGGAGAAAGAAGAATACGGACAAAGGAAAGTAACTACTCTGGTGGTAATCGTGGCCATGAAAATAGAAAAAAGCGAGTCGGGAGGAGATTTTAAAAGAGGAGATTCAACAACGACCATGTGAAGACGTCCACGCCAATGATCGATCTTGTGCCGTTTGTATACGTTGTCGAATCATTTGGATCTTTAAAGTAGTCATACGTATACAACTCGGGTCCCAACAGTGTTGCTTCACCCACCTCGTCCCAACATCTTTGGAGAAGCGACACTTTCGTCCATATAATGCTTCAAATGGAGCTACACCTATACTTGCTCGATAACTATTGTTGTAGGAGAATTCCACCAATGGTAAATACTTATCCCAACCGCGCCTTAAAGTCTCAGGACACGAGTCTTAATAAATCTTCAAGAGTTTGAATAGTCCCTTTCGATTGTCCGTCCGTTTGAGGATGGTATGCATTGAATCAATCAGAATCTGCGCCCATAGCTTTTTGCAAGCTAACCCAAAATCTTGAAGTGAATCTTGGGTCATGATCCAAAACTATGGATACTGGGCATGCCATGCAACCTCACAATCTCATTCACGATATACTAGCAAGACGTTCAAGTGAATAAGTCTCCAGATGTCAAGCAAGAAATGAGCGGACTTGGTTAATCTATCAACAATAACCCAAATAGCATTGATGCCTACGAGAAACCGTAGGAAGACCGTAACGAAATCCATGGTAATGTGTTCCCACTTCCATTTCGGAATCTCAAGTGGTTGCAACGGACCCTTAGGTACTAGATGCTCCGCCTTTACACGTTGACAAGTTAAACACATTGAGATAAATTTTGCAATCTCTCTCTTCATATTGTTCCACCAAAATGTATGTCAAGATCACGATACATTTTAGTACTTCCAGATGGATTGCAAATGGTGTATTGTGTGCCTCCATCATAATCTTGTACTTCAAATCGTAGTCGTTAGGAACACAAAGTCTAGAGTGGACTCAAGTATTCCTTCTTCATCAATTCTCGCTTAGGAATAGCTCCTTCTTGTACTTTCTTCTTCATACGCATCATTTCCGAAGCTCAGCGGTGGCTTGAGCAACCTTAACTTTTTCTATTAAAGTTGCTCTATGCGTATACTTGACATCATCGCTTTTCGTTCCTCGCATATGATCTTCTACTCAACGCGTCACCTACCACGTTCATTTTCCGGGATGGTATTGAATAGTGTGGTCGTAGTCTTTCAATAGCTCGAGCCAACGTCCGCTTAAGCGTGTTGAGTTCTTTTTGAGTGAAGAAATATTTAAGGCTTTTATGGTGCGAATATATCTCCACTTTCTCCCCATATAGATAGTGCCTCCATATCTTTAGCAATGGAACGATCGGCACGCTAACTCTAGATCATGAGTAGGATAATTCCTCTCATACTCTTTTTAAGTTGTCGCGAGGCATAAGGCTATGACTTTCCCACGTTGCATGAGAACACATCCTAACCCTTTTGCTCGAAGCATCACCAGAGATAACAAATCCATCCGAACCGGATGGTATTGTTAGAACAGTCTTAGAAATAAGTCTCCTCTTAAGCTCTTGGAAACTCTTCTCGCATTCTTCGCTCCAAATGAATTTTGTATCCTTAGGAGTTAATTTGAGTTAATGGAGTAGCGATTCGAGAAAACCCTTCCACGAATCTCCGATAATAACCAATTTAAGCCCAAAAGCTACGTACTTGACCACCGACTTGGTTGCTTCTAACTTTGTATTGCTTCAATCTTCACGGATCCACGGATACTCCATGTTTTGACACCACGTGCCCAAGAAATGCTACTTCCTCAAGCCGAACTCGCATTTCTTCAATTTGGCATATAGTTGGTTTTCACGAAGCCTTTGGAGTACCGACTTCAAATGGTGCTCATGATCTTCACGACTTTTGGAATATATAAGGATGTCATCAATAAAGACAACAACGAATCGATCCAAATATTCCTTGAATACTCGGTTCATCATATCCATGAAAGTCATAGGAGCATTAGTCGGTCAAGAAAGACATGACTAAGAATTCATAATGCCGTCACCAGAGTTCTAAAGGCGGTCTTTGGAATATCCTCGATTCTAATCTTCAAATTGATGATATCCGTAAGCGAAGATCGATTTTTGAAAAGAATTGTGCCCCCTGCAATTTGGTCAAACAAGTCATCAATACGAGGTAGAGGATACTTATTCTTGATGGTGACATGGTTCAATTCCCGATAGTCAATACAAAAGTCGCATACTCCCGTCTTTCTTCTTTACAAATAAAGCAGGAGCACCCCAAGGAGATGTACTAGGACCAGATGAAACCGATGTCCAACAATTCCTATAGTTGGACCTTTAACTCTGAAGTTCAATAGGAGCCATTCGATATGGGGTTTTAGAAATGGGCTTTGTACCGGGTTCAAGATCAATAAAGAATTCAACTTCACGTTCGGGGTAGACCGGGAAGTTCTTCTGGGAAATCGTCCGGAAAGTCAATAACAACAGGAATATTATTCAAATTTGACGTGTCTTTATTCAAATCCATAACATGGGCTAAGAAAGCTTGACATCCGTTTTTCAATAAACGAATAGCTTTATGATTAGATATGATGATGATTGATTTTAATGGTTTAGTTGCTTGAATTGCATAAATGGGTTGGTTAAGAATATGAAAACTAACAACCTTACGAAAACAATCAATTTTGGCATGATGAGTAGTTAACCAATCAATCCCTAAAATCACATCAAAAGCAAGTATCTTTAAAGAGATAAGGTCAACGGGTAAAGGTAATGGTGCCAACTTGAATCAAACAAGATTTATAAGCAAAGTGGATGTGATGAAAGTTTTCTCTAACGGAGTTTCCACAGATAGGTCAAAGTCTAATTTCTCCGGAATCAAGTTTAAACGTTGAGCACATGCGGGGAGAGATAAATGAATGGGTAAGTACCAGTGTATCAAGTAAGGTATAAACTTCGCAAGAATTTATAAATAGCTTACCCATGATCACCTCGTTTGGGTTTCTCGCATTTTGACCAATCACAACAAACGCTTTCTTCCGGAATTGTTGACTTTGACTTTTTAGGATGATCTTTTGAGTCACCGTCCCCATTGAACTAGGTTTTGCTACTGCATAATCTCGGCGATATGTCCTTCCTTTCCACAATTATAGCATACCTTGAGCTGTTGTGGGATTTTGACCGATATGTCCCTCTTTTTCGCATTCAGTAGCTTATAACCGGTGGTCGTTCTCCTCCCTTAGAACCGATTCTTTGCAAGACCGTCGTCTTCACATGGTCATTGTTAAATCTCCTCTTTTAAAATCTCCTCCCGACTCGTTTCTTCTATTTTCATGGCTATGATTACCACCGAGTGGTTACCATTTTTGTCCGTCTGTTTCTTTCTCCATTTGGTTATCATTATTACATTGATCGCTATCTCTCGTACGATCCTGGTTATGGTCCTCGGTTGACCGTACTCGTTATCTCGCTTCTAATAATTGAGCCTCATTTACATAACATCTGAATAGAGAGAAAGTTTATGAGAAATGAGATCTTGGCGTATATGGGGTTTCAAACCTCTAAGAAACATCCGCCATCATCGTTCCTCATTCTCCACCAAATGAGGTGCAAACACGGATAACTCGCAAACTTTGCCTCGTCATTGAGACACCGTCATGTTGTTTTGCTCTAATCGATGAACTCCACTTCTTCGTATACGACGAACACTTTCGGGAAAGTATTTGTCATTAAATAGTTTCAAACGTTTCCCGGGACACGCCGAAAGTGCGGTGGATGGAGTACGCTTCCTGCACTCCCACCGATGAGTCCTTTCGCCACGGAACATAAAGGTGGCGAATGGAACCTTCGTTTCTCGTGCATTCCAAGACATCGAATATCTTGGTAATTTTCTTGACCCATGTTTTCGCCATGATCGGATCCGCTTTCCCTTAAATTCTCGTGGTCCCAACTCTTTGAATCGCTTGGCATTTGTGACAACCCGTGAATTGCTATCATTTCTCCTCGTATTTTGAACACGAGTCTCCTTCATTCGATTTTGCATGAGCTCGCAAAAAACTTCTAAACATCCCTCGTTCATCATCTCGCTCAATTGGCGTTGTTCACGGGAGGAACATTGCCAAACTGTTACACGTTTCTCCTCGTTGGTGAGTACATGCGTCTCCACGGTCTCATTTCCATTGTTAATATTCTCAATCGACATTCTCAAATCACCGTCATAAAACAAGGGTTAATTAAGGAAATCAATATATCACATAATATCCTTATATCTTCGACCAACTAAAAAATAAGCTTAGGTGGGACACACTAGCGAAGGATTTACTGCTCTCCTCCTAGTTCTATTCCCCGATCTCCGCCAGAGATCATATCCCTAAGCTCGATACCAACCGTAACGCCCCCAAAATAGGTATACATCACCCATTCGAGTTGTCAATACATACGAATGCGTAAACAACTACAACTTTATTATTACAACAAGAAACTATGAGTTTAAATACAAATATTATCTTCTACAGATAATATCTATACTCAAATAAATCCTCATCACATTTATTGATACATTATTTTACAAAATGGTGAGGACTACTAAACAACTCTCTCTAGAACCTTCATTCCATACCCCGGCTCGTACTCGCTTATATTCTCCCTCCCGAGAAAAATGGAACAAAAGGAAAAGGGTGAGCTCAACTAGCCCAATAAAGAATATTATGACTAAGATAATATACAACAAATTATCGTTAGTCTTCAACAGAGAAAATCTAATAGAATCTGATAGACAACAAATTTTAAATCAATATTCGCAATGAAATAATAATTCATTTAGAAGAGTTAAGTAGAGAATGCAAACTACTATCTTACATGTATGAATTTAAAAGTTCATCGCTCATCTTTTATCCCCGTAACATCCATCAATATACATCCGGAATCAAATATTCATCTTTGCACTACTGGCCAAAGATATTCATCGATTGGTCAGTGTTCATCTAAACACTGCTCGTCTTTCAGACTACTACCAAAGATATTCTTCAGAAATCATTCATCTTTGACTACTGAGCCAAAGATATTCAATAATATCATCATTTAAGACCGAGGATGATGAAAATATTTTAAAGAAACGAATCCGGTGAAACAAAATGACAAGGATTAAGGATTAAGGATTAGTACTTTGTTTTATCCATGTCCAAAAATACCTCAAAAATAATCACAGTGGTGTAAAATTCAAGAATGATCAAAACATGGATACAATCAAAGCTAGTATCCAGAATAGATATTTTGGACAAAGAGAAGAAATTTCATTTTTAAATTGAATAAAGGCAGATTCGTGAATAATCTCAGTATCGTGAATAGTCTTGATACATGAATAGTAACTCAAGACACCAAAAGATAGAAATTTCACAAAAAACATCTTCACGCCATTGCATAAATACTACTCGTGAATAGTAATCGTGAATAGTAACTCATGAATAGTAACTCGTGAATAGTAACTCATGAATAGTAACCCATACATGAAAAAGTTCCAAATTTGATAAAAAGTTCCAACCAATATTTCAAAGATAATGATATTGAAGAAATAATATCATTTGAGAAGAAAATAACATCCCTTACCTCGAAAGATTAAGACTTCAATTTGGAATAAGGGTATAGTCTTCAAAGGAACTTGCACTGCGTCTAACAATACTCAAAGTATACTCAAAATACTCACAAGAATACGCTCGATAATATAGAGAGAAAACTTGATTTTCGGTGTGATTTTCAATTCTAACCCAAGACCCTATTTATAGGAAAACGCTTAGAACATCAAAGCAAAAAATTTAATATAATATTAATATATATATTAAGATTTCTCACGCCCACCTTCCTAGATCTGATCTCAGCTCATTATGCACATGTTGTAGCCCACAAAACAAACAAAAACGTTTTTATTATTTAAAATATTTTAAACTTCCAAAAATCAATTATTTCTGAACTTCGGAACTTCAATAATTCATAATAAATAGCCCTTCTATCAGAAAATTCGAATCTCATGAGTTTTTATAGGAAATTCAATTCTCTACAACTTTGCAGAAGAAAGTTTTTCCAAATTCCAAACAGAAATTGACCGAAATCCACAAACGGGGATTTTACACAGTTTATAATCAAATTTGATCAATAAATGAGGTCCATCGACATGTTTAACATGTTTTAAACATTTATTGCAACAAAAATACTCTTCCTCCTCAGATACTCATATATCCCACATTCGTTGTAAAAATATCACCATTATTATATTATTAAAATATAATAATATATTTAAAAGAATTATTTTATCAGAAAAAGATAAAATTTCAATTTTCAACAATTGTCACATTAAAATTTTTCTCCATCTATATCCACATAAAATCAATATTTTCCTCATCATATGAATCAATATTAATTATTCACAAATAATATTACGAATCACAATATTGACAATGAGTGCAGTTCAGGAAATAGGGGCTTTCCAATAAGAATTTCTTCTTCTTGGTAGCCTATGATTAGGTGACCAAACCTCTCCTTTAGATGTAACTTTCTAGACATTGCCAATAATATTATCTAATAATATTATTAGGATAATATGAATTATTGCTTCGATAATGAAAATACTTGTGTAATGACAATTATTGAAACAACAATGAATATAAAATATCAACGCAAGAATTATTAACTCAATAAAATCTTTGAAAGAATTATCGTAACCATTATTGAGTAGTGCCTTCTTACGTAAGAATCAACAATTGGTGCAATACTGGTGCTTCTTGTGTTTTAACCACCGAATGTATTTTAACAAAGATTAATGGTAACAACTTCACGCTGTTATTTTTAAACCACTTATATTTGTCGTTTCTCTTCATCCAATCGCTCACAGTTATGGGGCCCCACACATGGCACATGCGCTGCCGTCGCATTTAATATTCCTCGACGATCACGAATATTCCACGCACCAAAACGAATATTCCCCGACAACAATGAATATTTTATAACCACTTGCTTATTTTGAAATATTTGCGTATTTTACCCCTAACTATCCACATTAATCACATCAACCCTTACTATTTCAAAAAAATAAATAGAGAAAATTAAATTTCATTAATAATAAGTTGGGGTCTTACAGTATTTTGGATTACAACATTTCTATTAGCAGGTTAATAATAACTTTGAAAAATTATTTAAATATGGAAGGGTATTAATAATTTCAATTTAAAATTTTATTAGTATAGTTTTTTAGCATTTTATTATTTATATTAATAATTTTTATATTATATTATTACTTAATTAATTTAATTGTGACGGTCACAATTTTATTTTTCAAAAGTTATGTTTAAAAGTCAAAACATCTTAAAATGGTTAATATGGTTTTGAACCATAACCATATAGTTCCAACTCACACAACCCATATTAAAAATGGTTAATATGGATTTAGTTTTTAAATAGAATCATAATCATATTTTGAAAATCAAAACCAATCCATAACCATATTTTAACAGGTCTAGTTCAGAAATCTAAATTCAAAATTAATTCTACAAATTTTATTGAAGTGTATTGTTCTGTATGAGTTAATTTTTATTTTGAGAAAACAATATTGGAACTGATATTATTTTTAATATTTTTATATGATTTTTTTTTTTTGCATGAAAATGAAATTTACTGTATATTTATACGAGTGAAAATCATATAAAAATACATGTCCTATACAAAACTTTTACCGGTAAGAAATGTAGAAGGATATTGGGCCCACATGGGCTTCATAGTGGGTCCATAAACAGCTAGGTTATGGTTGTCACCACGTTGCCTGCACAGTAATCTACATGGACCTTGAATGGATGGTGTTATCTTCCAATTTCGGTTAAGGTCGCTGCAGATATTAACAAGAGCAGTATGACTTGTCATTTTTTATTGCCCTCGGATTGGCCGCCAGCTTGTACGGCTGTTAAAATGACGGCGCTATAGATTTATGAAATTAATTAGTCTTAAATAAGCGTGCTTAATACTCTCTTAATTTCATACTCCCTCTATCCTATCCTATGCTTAATATAAATCGTTTAGATATTATATAATTATTTATTTAATACTTATGCACAATTTTAAAATGATATATATTAAGGGACGGAGTGAATAACACGTATCTGATATTGATAGTAACACGAACACAATGTTATTGAATTTATCATTATGATTTTATTAGTTTTTATTTTAAAAATATATTCTTAAAATTTGTAAATTATGAAAATTATACTTTTTTAAACGAATGGGGTATTTGTTTTTTCTTTTCAGTTCTTATTAGGAGTATCACTAATTAGAAATTAAAGTTTACTTGTACGAGGTGTTCCAAGAAATCTTTTGTTGGTAATTTATTGGGAATAGATATTTTATAATTTTATAAAATTGATAATTTCACATCTTTATATGAGAGATGAGCTTAATTAAAAACTATCATTTAATTTATACTCCTGAATATATTAATTCCTTTTATTTTATTCATTTGTTACCTGTGAAGAGAGAATCTTAAATATATGATGATACCACTTTTGGAAGTGCAAAGAAAAAATATACATTGAAATAAGCAAAAAGTAATGGGAAAAGTTTGATAAAATTACGTCGTTTTAATTTAAAAAATTTAGTAGTTTTCAAAAAAAAAAAAAAACTTAAAAGTTAAGTCCCTTACAAAAAAATGTAAAATTTTGTACTCTCTTATTTTTATTAATATATGTGCAAATTATACTTTGTTCATTTTTAAGACAGAGTATATTATAAAATAAAATAAAAACTATGATAAGAGTTTCAAAATTTAAATCTTAAAAAGTGGTTGTGACACTTTGGAAAAATAACTCTCTACAAGAAATTATCATTAATTTATCAGTTAATTGTTTTTGTTTTACCAAAAAGTTATATGTTCTGCATATAATGTTTTTAAGGTTTGTCCACCTCCCACCTTTCTTAATCAAAATATAAAAAGTAGTCCTAGTTTGTTTTCTTGTTAAATATATATAGTTTAATATATCTAACATTATGACCCCCATACTTTTATAAAATTTGTCTTTTGGGTACAACATCAAGTTTCTTGAAAGGGTGACCTAGCAAAGCCAAAGATGAAAGGAAAAAGGCAAGAACTTGGCCCCACAATTTCTATGCAATTGTGAGCAGATATTGTGGCTAACTAACAAAATATGAAGCATGAAGAAAGAGAGAGACACAGACATATATATAGCATTTCTATTGTTTCGTGATGATATCACTATTCATACCCATTATGGTTGTTGCATCCATACGCTACCAATTATATCCCAAACCATTATATATATATATATATATATATATATATATATATATATATATATATATTTCAATCTAACCTGGAGGAGGGGCGAATTAAAACGAATAAATTTATAGCGACGATTTTTTCCATATTTATAAGATAAAAAGCTAGTTTTTTATACTATAATGACGGAAAAAACCGTCACTATAATGGATTAGTTCATTTCCTCCGATTCGTTGGAGAGAACGACTATATATATATATATATATATATATATATATATAGTACTCCTATGTGTTTTGGCCTTTAAGCATGAAGGCATGCACACTACACATGTTGGTTCTTCGTACTCTCTTTTATGGGTTACCAATCTGGCATGTAGCATCCATGTCTCTTACATTTGAACATATCATTTAATTTCAAAGCTAGCTAGCTATACCACAAATAAATCATGCATGCATGCATGCATGCATATATGTGTTTTCAGGTTTCAATAATTTCATACATGTATAGTACGAATATATATACCTTCTTCATCCTAAAGGATATATAGTATCTCACTATTAAAATTAAATAAATAAATTAAGAAGTTTCTGGAATGACAAAAATAGTAAATTACATAAGTTAAAAGATAAAGAGATTTTATACATAGACAATTGGCAATTTCTCATACGTGAATCATTTACTCTCTTTTTTTAGAAGGCTTATTTTGGAGTGTACAATATAATTTTATACTATTATAATATCAGAGGAAACAAACTTTCATAAAAATTAAATAAACTCACATAAGTGAGAATTAAACTTTAAACCTAATTAAAGTCAAATATTTCAATCTTAACTACTAAGTTAAAACCTCATAAAAAAAGAGTAAAATTCTCTTACTAAGTGAGGAGAAATTTAACTATGTACACATTAAAATGTTATAGTAATACTAATAATCATGGATTGACATGTGTTAGCCACATGCCATTTTATATTATGATCAATCCTTTCATCAACTTGTTCCTTTTCATTATATATGTGAAACCCCAACTTTTTGAATAAAGATGAATTTTTATAAATATTAATTTTGAATATTATGGAGTGAAATTGATATAATAGTTGTGGGTAATATTTATAAATTTTGCAAAAGTACCCAAGTTATTATATAATATTCGATTGGTGGGGAATATTCGTTTTAATGGGGAATATTAAGTACAACCAAGACAATCATTAGTGGACCCTACACAACGGAATTATTATCGGATTGAGAAAACGATAAAAATATTTTATGAAAATAACTGTGAAAGTTTTACAGTTAGCTGTTGAAACACCTTGTGTTAAAAAATACGATGTCTGGCGTAGTTGCGTAGTAATACTGCAGTATTGATTATTGATGCTTACGTGATAAGTCACCGGTTTTGTTGGTATTATTAATGTAATAATACGAGAAAATCTTTTATATAAAAATGAATACTTTATAAAGTTATTCTATAAATAGAATATATTATATTCTATTAGTGTCTGCGTGATAGTGTTTTTGTGAGACCCAGATTTTATCAATAAAGATTTAAATTTGGTGAAATAATTTTTAATATTATGGTGTGAATTTGAGATAATATTATAGTTGTGGGTAGTATTTATAAATTTTGCAAAGTATGCACAGTGGTTATATTATATTCGATTGGTGGGGAATATTCGGTTTAGCGAGGGAATATTAAATACAACTACTCAATCATTGGTGGACCACAATGTAATTATTGTCGGATTGAGAAAAGCGACAAAAATATTTTATTGAAATAACGGCGGAAGTTTCTGAAGTAGTTCTTGTTGAACTACTCGGTAGTAAAAAGTACGATAATAAGTGTGGTTGCGTAGTAGCGCACGGTATTGATTATTGATGCTTATGTGAGAAGTCACTCGGTTTGATTCCATTATTGTCGATTAATAATATGAATTATTATAGCGATAATGACGTTTTGTTTTATTCAGTATTATTAACGTAATAAAGCGAAACATCTTTTATATAAAATAGAATACTTTATTAAAGTTATTCTATAAATAGAATATATTATATTTTATTATGCGTAGTGTAACAGTAGTAGTGTTTTGCGTAGTATTTTGCATAGTATTGCATAGTGTTTGCATAGTAAAATATTTTTATATAAATAGAATATATTATATTTTATTTAAAAGATTTTTCTTTAAATATGGACCGTCAGATTAAAGTAAATCAATCTGGATAGTTCATGGATTAATTCTTATGCATTCCATTTTCCTATAAATAGAAGCTCATTCCTTCATTATTTTCTTTTTTAATTCATTGAAACTAGAGAGAGAAATTATAGAGAAGCATATAGAGAAAGTTATAGAAAGAAGAAGAGTATTCGCTACTTCACTACTTCTATATTAGGTTCTTTTACGGTAAGGGTGTTATTCTTTCTTCTTGAAGAGAACTTACATTATTCCATTCTTTATTATTACATTGGAATAACTTTGTAAAAGTGGCATACCCTATACATATAACTGTGCATCTGTGGATACCTATACTTGGTGAAATCCTTATGTTATTCCATTGCTTATTATTACATTGGAATAACTTTTGTATCTGTGATTTACCCTATACTTGGTGATATTCTTACATTTGGAACATCACATGCGTGTGTTTTTACCAGGACTGGTTCCGATTTTTTATTATTCCGTTGGAACATCCACATGCATGTGTGTTTTACAGGACACCGTTAAAATCTTTATCATTACATTGGAATATCTATCTGTGTGTTTTACAGGATCCTGGTTCCATCTTTATTATTCGTTGGAACATCACGTCGGTGTGAATTTCACGACTGGTTCCGTTATTATTATTATGTTGGAATAACGCCATCATCATGAAATCCGCATGCATGGTGATTTCTTTTGTTATTCCATTCTTTATTATACCCGGTTGGTTAAAAACTTTGACTTATACTCCATGAAATTAGTAGAATATCCTTGATATTTGCGTTTCATCGATATCTTTTCATGGAAATATTCTTACGATCATTCTTGAATTTTACTCTCTGAAAGCGAGATCGTGTTGACAATTTGGGACGTTAATAATTCATGGATTAAATAATTCTTGAACTTGTTTTATTGAATTATTATGTCATTATCATCATCCTCGTGTTATATTATGTTATCTTTTGGCTTACGTGCGTAGATGAACTTAGTATGATTATGACCGAGGATCATTCGGTATAATCATGACTTGATATAAATGATGTGACTAAAGTCCTCGATTGGCACTGTAATGCGATGATGGATAATTTTTGGTATGATTATGACCGGGGTGATTCGGTATAGTCATGACCATTGATAAATTGATGAAAATCCTTGGGTAGCAGTAATGCAGGGGATGATTAGATGTGGTGGTTTATTTATTAAAAGTCGAGTCTCGGTGATAAAAATTGATGAAAACCTTTTAAAACCTAAAAGATAGTAGACTTTATTCTCTACTTGATTTTTTAATGGATTGCATATTCAGCTGTGATTAAAGCTGGTTATACATTGTATTTTATCGGTTTAACACTTTGTTGAAGGCTAATGATAATTTATTACGCATTATCTTAGTCATAATATTTCTTCTTTGGGCTAGTTGAGCTCACCCTTTCTTTCTTTGTTCTCTTGAGGAAATGAGAACATATTTGGGACGAAAGTCGGGGAGCGGAGTAATGGTCCGGAGGATAGCATTAGTAGTCCTCCTTTATTACGTGAAATAGTGTGATAATAGTTGTAATGAGGACTCCTTTTGAGTTTGTATAATATCTAGTAGATAATATTTGTATTCAAACTCACGGTTTTATGTCGTATTGTACCACAGCAGTTATATTAGTAAGTTGTAATTGAATTTATGTACCATGTAAGTGGCGACCCAAGATGGGTGGCGTATACCTAATTTTGGGGGTGTCGCGGTTGGTATCGAGCTTAGGGATATGATCACTGGCTAAGATGTGAGATAAGAACTAGGAGGAGAGGCGGAAATTCCTTCGCTAGTATGACCTACCTAAGTTTATTTGGTATTTTATTGGTCGGTTATGAGTATAGGGATAATATTTGATATATTAATTAATCCTTGTGTTGTGGCGGTGTTTGGAAATGGCGGTGAAAATATTCACAATGGAGTGAATGTGGTAGTTGTGACACCTTTAATCACTAATCGAGTTAATGCGATTGTCAGACGAGGAACAAATTAGAGATATCCACGTAGTAAATGAAGAACTAATTGTTGTGCCGAGCTAGTTGCGCAGAGGTGGCAATTTGAAAGTGAGGAAGAAGAGGAAGAAGAGGAAGAAGAGGAACACGAGGAGAATTGGTTAGAAGAAATTTATGATCAAAACTTAGAATTACAAAATCATGTTCGTGAGCTAGAAAAGCAGGTTGAAGAAGCGGCAAATGGTCGTGGAACAAAGGGATACAACAATTCAAAATTGGGTTACCCGATATGTGATGCTCGAACAAAATCACGCTTTGGCGAGGTGTAAGATATTAAAGTTGGAATCGAGAATTTAAAAATCAAAGATCAATTTGAAAGAAGAAACAAGCGAGCGAAGGAGAATAGAGCGATGCGTGGGTAAAAGGCACCTAGCGTTGATAGTGTAGAAAAAGGCGTCCAGATCGATAAAGCGAAATAGATGAAATGGACTTTGCTTTTTGAATGAATTGGGAGAACCCAACATCGAATTGAATTACCACATGCATAGAGGTCGACCCGAATTCGATATGGATCGGAGAATAATGATTCAAATCATGGATCGGGGAATGTGAAGAAGCACTTAAGGGTGGAATGTACCTATAGTAAAGTCGAACTCGGTAATTTAAGCGAGGCGTTTGTCAAGAAAACCGACGAAGTTATTACAGGTAAATTAATTATTGCGAAGTCTATACTTTATTCAATACAAGTTCTACCCACTCTTTTATTCTACCTAGTTGTGTTCGATGTTTAAATTTGACTCAAAAAAAAAAAAATTAGACTTTGATTTATCTATTGAAACTTCGTTGGGAGAAACCTTCGTTACCTCCTTTGTTTATTAATCTTGTTGTTTCAAATAAACATTTTCACGATCTTATATCTTTAAAAATTCTTGCCTTTGAGGTAATTTTTGAAAAGCGATTGATTAACTACTTATTATTCTTTTTGTAAGGTTGTTAGCTTTCATATTTCTAACCAACTGTTATATGAATTCAAAGTAACCAAACCTAAAGTTAATCCTTGTTATATCAAGCCATAAGTAAAAGCCCGAACCTTTCGTTGTTAACTTCCTTGTGTGGAATGCGAAGCCGGACTTTACGTAGGCGGCGTCGTGATTTGAAGATGGCAAGTTGATAGGTATCATTGTGAGGTGCCATCCGAGGTTAAGGGATAGAAGTCGCGGTTGGTATCGATGTGATGTCTTATCAAGTCTTGGATGAGAGTCGCAGTTTTGAATGATATCATTAATAAATTTCTTGGCGTATTCTTGAAGACTTCCTAGCCTACCCTAGAACATAAAATCAATTTTTGTATTGACCCGAGACAAAAACCCATTTCTTAAACCCTCAAATATTTCTTGACTAAAATGAGCATTTACGTGGTTTATGATGAAAGTCATAATAAAAGCATTGGACTAATGAAAATCATGGGTATATGAAGTATTAGTAAGTGTTATGATGAGTTATGTGGTTATTATGTGAAAACATGAAAGTTTCTTAGAAATCACAAAGGGTTGAAAAATCGGATTGTGGTGAAAAGCGTAACATGAAATTCAATTGACTATATCTCTTATTATATTTTGAATTTTTGAATGTGGTCAAGTCCTAGAGTTAGATCTATGAGTTACCTAACTAATCCAAGTGGAATTACTGGAAAAGGTGTTGTAAATTTTTGTGGGGACTGATTTTAGCAAAGGAGGCCAAAGCTGTAAATTTCGAAAATGCTCTTGCCTTGAAACTTTAAAGGGACTGTTTTGACCACTTAAATTATGAGAAAAATTCTGGCTTTTAGGGACATGAAGGTATATGGTATAAAGTATCTCCTGTCCAAAAAATGAGCTCATTACGACTTAAAATGAGCAAGTTATGACTCTTTCAATATTTAGGTTTTCAAATGAAAACGCTATAACTTAGGAGTTCTATAACTCAGATGACCATGAAATTTAAACTAGAAGCTCACGTTAACATGTGTAAGGTCCTGTCAAGATTTGGGAATTTTGGAGTTAAACTTGAGGTAGCTAATTTCTTAAGGAATTAATTAGAAATTGATTTTTGAAAAATAGTAAATGAATTTTAAAAATTCGAGAAAAATATATTTTCATTATGGGACTATATTATGCTAAATCCCAGAAAAGAAATATTTTTGGGACTGATTTGGTATTTTTCATGAAAATAGTTTAATTCTGAACATATGAGTTAAATATGTTATGTGAAGTAACAAAGTTGAAAATAAGATTTTATGGCTAGAGAATCCTATATAGAGTATATGCATATTTTTTGATGAGGATTTGATAATTGGTGATGATATTTTATGAGTATGGCATTTTGAATGATTAAATGCATTATATGGTAAAGCGTAAACAATTGAGAAAAATTGTTTATAAATTTAAGAAGTGATTAAAATATTGTTATAATATTAATGTTATTAGATTATGAGATTATTAAGTGATTGATAACATGGGGATATTCTTGAATCTGGATAAATTATAAATGTTTAATATTTATCCTTTATCTCATTTGATTGATTCTTTATATCATTATCCTCGTGTTTATATTATGTTGAAAGTCATACGTGGCTGTAGTAGTGCATAGATGGACTTGGTATGATTATGACTGAGGATTGTTCGGTATAATCATAACTTAGTAATTGAAAACACAATTATCTTTGGTAGTAGTGCATGGATAATTTGTGGTCGTGATCTTAATGAATACACAATTATCTTTGGTAGTAGTGCATGGATAATTTGTGGTCGTGATCTTAATGAATACACAATTATCTTTGGTAGTAGTGCATGGATAATTTGTGGTCGTGATATCTTAATGAATACACAATTATCTTTTTTTAGTAGTGCATGGATAATTTGTGGTCGTGATATCTTAATGAATACACAATTATCTTTGGTAGTAGTGCATGGATAATTTGTGGTCGTGATCTTAATGAATACACAATTATCTTTGGTAGTAGTGCGGGGATAATTTGTGGTCGTGATCTTAATGAATACACGATTATCTTTTGGTAGTAGTGCGGGGATAATTTGTGGTCGTGATCTTAATGAATACACGATTATCTTTGGTAGTAGTGCATGGATAATTCGTGGTCGTGATCTTAATGAATACACGATTATCTTTGGTAGTAGTGCATGGATAATTCGTGGTCGTGATCTTAATGAATATCCTTGGCTTTTTGTAGTGCGGGGATGATTCGATGATATGGATTAATTATTGAAATTTGAGTCTCAAAGAATGAAATATTAATTCATGGATGTGGTAAAAGTCGTCTTTGGTAGTAGTGCATTGATAGACTTGGTATGATTATGACCAAGGATTATTCGGTATAATCATGGTAGTAATTGAAAACACGAATATCCTTGGCGATTGGTGCATGGATAATTTGTGGTCGTGATACTATTAAGTTGCGTCTCAAAGCATTATTGGTTTTCTGGTTGTATATCTTTGCTTTGTAGTGCAAAGATGAATTGTTAATGAATATCTTTGGTAGGATTACAAAGATGAATTTAATATTTTCAACGATAAAGGTATTCAAGGTATCCTCACCTCTTTATCATACCGTATCGTAATTACCACAATTTGGGAGAAATTCCATAAGGAGGGAGAATGTGAGACCCCAGATTTTATCGATAAAAATTTAAATTTGGTGAAATAATTTTTAATATTATGGTGTGAATTTGAGATAATATTATAGTTGTGGGTAGTATTTATAAATTTTGCAAAAAGTATGCAGTGGTTATATTATATTCGATTGGTGGGGAATATTCGGTTTAGCGGGGAATATTAAATACAATGGCTCAATCATTGGTGGACCCTAGCAATGTAATTATTATCGGATTGAGAAAAGCGACAAAAAATATTTTATTGAAATAACGGCGGAAGTTTTACAGTAGTTCTTGTTGAACTACTTCGGTAGTAAAAAGCACGATAATAAGTGTGGTTGCATAGTAAGACACCTGCGGTATTGATTATTGATGCTTTATGTGAGAAGTCACTCGGTTTGATTCCATTATTGTCGATTAATAATATGAATTATTATAGCGATAATGACGTTTTGTTTTATTAAGTATTATTAACGTAATAAAAGCGAAACATCTTTTATATAAAATAGAATACTTTATTAAAGTTATTACATAAATAGAATATATTATATTTTATTATGCATAGTGTTGCATAGTGTTTTGCATAGTATTTTTGCATAGTATTGCATAGTGTTTGCATAGTAAAATATTTTTATATAAATAGAATATATTATATTTTATTTAAAAGATTTTTCTTTAAATATGGACCGTCAGATTAAAGTAAATCAATACGGGATAGTTCATGAATTAATTCTTATGCATTCCATTTTCCTATAAATAGAAGCTCATTCCTTCATTATTTTCTTACGAATTCATTGAAACTCTGAGAGAGAAATTATATAGAGAGAAGCTATAGAGAGAAAGTTATAGAAAGAAGAAGAGTATTCTGCTTTACTTCACTACTTCTATATTCAGTTCTTTTTACGGTAAGGGTGTTATTCTTTCTTCTTGAAGAGAACTTACATTATTCCATTCACTATTATTACATTGGAATAACTTTTGTAAAAGTGGCATACCCTATACATAACTTGTATATCTGTGCATACCCTATACTTGGTGAAATCCTTATGTTATTCCATTGCTTATTATTACATTGGAATAACTTTGTATCTGTGATTTACCTATACTTGGTGATATTCTTACATTGGAACATCACATACGTGTGTTTTACAGGACTGGTTCCGCTTTTTTATTATTACTGTTGGAACATCACATGCGTGTGTGTTTTACAGGACTGGTTCCGTCTTTATCATTCTCATTGGAATATCTATCATGTGTTTTACACGGATGGTTCCATCTTTATTATTCTGTTGGAACATCACTGCCGGTGTGAATTTCACGACTGGTTCCGTTATTATTATTATGTTGGAATAACTTTTACATCATGCAATCTGCGCATGCATGGTGATTTCTTTTGTTATTCCATTCTTTATTATACCCGGTTGGTTAAAACTTTGACTTTATACTCCATGAAATTAGTAGAATATCCTTGATATTTGCGTTTCATCCGAAGATCTTTCATGGAAATATTCTTACGATCATTCTTGAATTTTACTCTCTTAAAGCAATATCATGTTGACAATTTGGGCGTTAATAATTCATGGATTAAATAATTCTTGAACTTGTTTTATTGAATTATTATGTCATTGTCATCATCCTCATGTTATATTATGTTATCTTTGGCTTACGTGCATAGATGAACTTAGTATGATTATGACCGAGGATCATTCGGTATAATCATGACTTGATATAAATGATGTGACTAAAGTCCTCGGTGGCACTGTAATGCGTTGATGGATAATTTTTGGTATGATTATGACCGGGGGTGATTCGGTATAGTCATGACCATTGATAAATTGATGAAAATCCTCGAGTAGTGCGGGGATGATTAGATGTGGTGGTTTATTTATTAAAATTTGAGTCTCGTGATAAAAATTGATGAAAACCTTTTAAAACCTAAAAGATAGTAGACTTTATTCTCTACTTGATTTTTTAATGGATTGCATATTCATTAGCTGCAGATTAAAGCTGGTTATATATTGTATTTTATCGGTTTAACCTTTGTTGAAGGCTAATGATAATTTATTACGCATTATCTTAGTCATAATATTTCTTCTTTGGGCTAGTTGAGCTCACCCTTTCTTTTCTTTCATTCTCTTCGTGAAATGAGAACATATTTGAGACGAGTCGGGGAGCGGAGTAATGGTCGAGGAGGATAGCATTAGTAGTCCTCACTATACGTGAAATAGTGTGATAATAGTTGTAATGAGGACTCCTTTTGAGTTTGTATAATATCTAGTAGATAATATTTGTATTCAAACTCACGGTTTATGTCGTATTATTATACCCATGCAGTTATATTAGTAAGTTGTAATTGAATTTATGTACCATGTAAGTGGCGACCCAAGATGGGTGGCGTATACC